>CM038146.1:276863567-277349765 GCA_021437245.1 Aegilops speltoides | reverse complement strand
CTAAAAGTGGGCATTTGGGTCTAAAGAAATAAGACCCCGAGGAGAGTCTTCTTGGGACTTTTTCCAACAGTAGTCCCCTGCCCTACATCGCACCTTATCTCTGTTAGTTCATTACTAGGGGTAACATGGTCTTTTAGCATGTCATTTAATAACCTCTAGTCCATGTTTAGTCCCTGGAACCAAGCAGGTAGGGACTAGGGACTTTTAGTTGGGACTAAAAAAGTCCTAGGACTTTTAAACAAACAGGGCCTTAGATTAACAAGCTGCTAAAGAGTTGTATGAGGCAGTGGATGCACCAAGCACCATGTGCATCTACCGATGTATAAAGGGTGATGCACGATGCTGTTGCAACAAAGAACAAACAACCAAGTATCATATTGGTGTTGTCCCAGTTTTGTCATCTTTAGACACCTTTCCCTGTGTGAGCGCAGCAAATCTAGTCCTGCTCAAACTCTGCAGCATTGTCCCCCAAAACAAAAAGATCAGTTTGTTACAGATGTGCATACTGCGTTTGTCATTGTTTTCCCTTTTCGACCAACGTAGGTGCTGGATAGCCAGTCTGTACTACTTTCCCTCCTTCCTTTCCTCTTTGAACCACATCCTAGATTCATGCTGCACAACTTTCCCCACTACTTTCCTGTTTGATCCAACACCTAGATTTGAGTGCAGGAGCGAAAAAAGCCCACACGCAGCTTGAGCAATGCATGTGGAATAAGTAAATTGTACCTTAAGGTTCTCGGGGTGTGGCTCAGTGGGCGGCCGGAGGCCGATCTGTCCACACTATGTGCGGCAGCGAGGAAGAAGGGGTTGGAGGCCCTCCTGCATCGCTGCTGGGTGAAAGAGAACAGCTGCACTGGTAGTGGATTCCCCGCCCTCACTGACGGTGACAACGTTAAGCCTCCTTCCCTTCCCGGTGGATGGATCCTGCCGGCTTTTTGACCAACAGTGAGGGGGGAGAGAGAGGGAGAGAGAGAGGCTAACGAAGTATTGTTTAGATCTATAGAGGGTGAGAGAGTGTGAAGAGAGAAACTACAAGCACTGAGGCTCCACCGTGTATTTATATAGTGGAAAGAGAGTGTGAACAGAGCAAATCCTCGAAAACAAACGCCGAGGCTGCAGCGCATAGAGATGGAGTGGTTTTCTTTTTCTCTCCATAAAAATCATTTAAATTTCTGCACGGAACGGAACTCTTTATTTAACGTAGTGAAGAAAAATACTTGGGGCAATGCTAATACGTGAAGAAAATTTAACGTCAAGGAGTCAACTCGCAATGCTTATTGCACGCCTCTGGTCGCGCTTACTAATGTTCACATGTGGTACACGACCCTCCAAACTGGTGAATAACAATTGAACCACACACGGTCAAAACATCGAAAAGGTGGGCTACACCGTCCTCAAATTTTAAATATTTTGAGTTTCAACAAAAAATTAAATATTTTGGGCACTTTATTCGGCCTAAGTCGGTGTGCCATCATATGTACTAAGGGTTACAAGGGGTGCTAAGAAACTAGGGCGTATCGAGAGTAATTGGCATGTCGTTTATTTGTAGGGTCACTTGCAAACTGTGAAACTCTATTAACCTCTTATTTAGTGGATGAGGCAAATATTTTGCCTCCATTTCAGAAAAAACCAAGAAATTCAACTTTAATTATTTGGTTTGTACACTTTGCTCTCTTCCAATAATTTTTGGCACTTGTATTCCACCTAAGTCAGTGTGCCACCGTATCTCGTACTACTCCCTCCGTCTAGGTGTAAGTCACATTAGAAGGTGTAGCGGGACCAAGGTGCAAGCAGATTGGAGGAGAAGGAGAAACTTGATCGGTCCTTCCTCCAATCAAAGCCACGATTTTGTCTCTAAACGTCACAACATAGGTATAATTTGATAAAATTAATCACCCCTAGTTCATCAATTTGACAAACCTAATACAAGTAATATATTACAAAAAATATACCAATATTCTATTTTCAAATAGTATAATTTTTGTGTTATATAGTTTATATTAGGATGATAAAATTGGCAACCTAGGCATAGGCATAGGATTTGTAAACTGAAACGGAGGGAGTGCCATGCAGGGCCACATATTAACTCACATGCAAACCGACTTTGATTCCTTGGTGATCAACGCGTAGTTGCACTCCATGCATAGGGTTTCCGGGAGATAACAAAGCGAGCCAATTATTAATAACACTTGCTAGCAACGAGGCTAGGAGGGGATTGAGATGGGAAGTTAATGGACGACGCCTAAACATTTTGGGAATATCTGATTTTCTTAAGATGACTTAACTCCTAGACGGAGGGACTACTACTCTACTCCTCAGTCCAGGTTTGATGGAATATTCATCACCTCTTCTCTTCTTTTACGTGCTCCATTTATCTCACTTCCTGTGGCTTCCCACTCGCACGATATTCCTATTCTATGAACCTGTGCGTGCGCGAGCGCATGTGTGTGTGTGTGTGTGTTTTTTAACAGCGTGTGTGTTAGAGAGAGCGACACATCGACCTACTCCTATAGAGAGATGGTGTGTAGTGTACAATTTAGCCGCGAGAGTCGGTGCATCCTCTCGTTTCTGGGCGTCCGGTCAAGACAGCTGCCATGCCCGCTCGACCAGCCTGGCCCACCCAAGGCCCCTCCATCGCCACGCACACGCTTCCCGCCTAAAATGGTCGGCGCCGCTCCAGAGAATCGGTGCCGCATTCACGCACGGGCAGAGCGGATCGACTCTCACTTGGCGCTGCGAAGAAAGCGGATTCAAGAGTGATGGTTGCATCGTCCGTCCAACTTACAGCTGGGTCTATGTGATTTGACGGCTCATTGGTCATTATTCTTGAGGTGGTACGATCGCTGGATGTCCCACATTTCGTGAAAGGAGGTAGATTACAATTTTCTCCATTCTTACAGCAGAGGAGGGCGAAAGATGAAAACACGCAAGTTCGGTGATTATATGGCCCACCTCACCTTGTCACCATATTTTACGGACACCGTCGACACCTAACTCTTTACATAGTAGTATAGTACGATTGTACTTTCTCGTGAGATAAATTTGTAGAATGCTATGAAGCTTCCAACTTCATTTCATGTATCTTGCGTCCAAGGTTGCCCGTTGCAACATTTCATCAAATACAAAGGAGACTAACATGCATGCTATTGCATCTCAATGATTGAGAGATCATAGCCAATATGTACTCCCTCTGTTCCAAACTTTAGTACAAAGTTGTATTACTACAAAGTTGACACTTATTTTTGAACAGAGACAACTAAAGAAAAAAATGATCATGCAGTCCCTAGACCTTGAACCCTAAACCCTAACCAAGCTTTAATTTCTTTGGTGACGTTGAACCTTACGAAGAAATGAAGTTTGCAACCCTTTGACCATCGGATTATTTTGTGCAGTTTCACTAAAATTGAGATGAGCATCCCTATGGCAAAGAAATTGAAGAGGCATGATTAGAATAAGATTACTGGGGCTAGTTGATGAGACATAAACTCATGACAAATACAGTGGAAGCCAGTAGAGGTACGTGCGGGGCAAAGAAGTAGAGAAATATCCACATGGACAGATGTGTGCAGCTGGGGCAGTGGTACAAGCCGGCTATAAAGGAAGTTGTACCTAAGGGATGTTGGGACGTACCTCAACCTAGAGGAGGGCGGCGGGAGGCGACAACTACCCACGTCGCGGCAGTGAGCAAGGGACGAAGGCAACCGCACCGGCTTTGTGAGAGAGAACAGCGAGGACCCCTGAACGGGACATGCCGACAGTGGGTTTTTGTTGTCGGCGACGGCGACCGCATCTACACAAAGCATCCACCCCTTCCCCCGAAAGATGTGATCCGCCCAGATGTTAGAGATGTGGCCACAGTCGTTTTGTGCGAGAGAGTGTGAAGAGAGCAACCCCAGCAAGCAACCGTGTAGGCTCGTCCTGGCTATGTATATAGTGGAGCGGTTTCTTTTTCTCTCCGACACCGTTCACGTGTGGTTCCCGACCCTCCATTATTTATAAGTGAGTAAATACTACTAGACGCATCAAATTATCATGTGATTTGCATCATCATACAGAAATGAGCTCCACCGTGTCACGTGTGTGGTGAGGAAGGCATAAAAAGTGCTACGGAGTACTAGTACTACATGCGTGGGTGCATGCACCTCTTCTCTTGAGCATGGTTATTAAAAGTATAGCCCGCTACTCTACCACCGCGGTTATTATATGGGCAAAGAGTATAGGCAGTAATAATGACTAATAAGCCATCAAATCATGAGGCCCACCTTTCTCTATGTTTGACCGAGGAAGCAGCCATCATTTCTCCTCGTTGAATATATATCCGCTGCTACCTCCGCACATAAATAAAAATCTGCTTCTACCTCTGCAGCATGGTTAATAATATAGCATGTCAATCACGACGTGGAAGTATCTTTCACTGATGCAATAGGGCTGGCTCTAAGGCTGGTGATTTTTTTACTTTGTCTCTTTCTCTTTTTGTCTCATTTACTCATTTTACATAGGAGCATGAGGATGGCTATTCCTTTCCATGGGATTTAAGACTAAGAAGCTCCGAATTGTTCCTGCTGCCCACCACTCTGAATCGTGCCATCTATGATAGTACTCCCATTGCAACAATCAGGTCCACTAGGTCTAGCACGTCCTGTAAGAAGAGACTGTCATGCAAAACATACATCTTCTTGCCTTCTTGATGCGGAGCATCCTTTGGTCATCCCCATGGACCTTCCATCGTATTACCAAGCACCAATAGGACCCATGACTAGAGCTAGAGCTAGAGCTCTCGAGACCGAGGTGACTTCTCTCCTTAGTGATATCTCATATGATCCTCTCGAGACATGGCTAGTACCTCAATCCGGAATGTTGTGCATGATTAGGTATCAAGAGGACCCTCCCGAGGATGCACATGAAGATGGTCAAGATCCCAAGTCCATGGAAGAATAGAACCAACGGAAGAAGGCAAGAATAGCCTCCAGGCACCGGACATCCGGCCAGGACCCCGTACATCCGGCCCCTGGAAATCTACACGCCAACCCCTGCAGAAGAAACTACAGCGACCGGACATCCGGCGTCCATCTCGAGATCCGGCCCCACCAAATCCGGCGAAATCCGGACATCCGCACGGCGTCCAGGAGCTGAAGCTTGCCCGTCGGCTCGGACATCCGCGTCGCCCGGACATCCGGCGCCCCCCGGAGCCGCAGACATCCGGCCCCTCCGAACAGACATCCGGCGTCGCCCATCCAGAGAGCAGAACAACCATCTGCGCCATCCCGGACAACCGGCTCCGCAGCCCGGACATCTGGCACCTCGCGAGCCACCGAACATCCGGCCCGACGCCCGGACGTCCGGCCTTCCCAGCGCCTGCGCGCACATGTTGGACTGAGTCCATGTACCCCTTCACCCCTAGCCTATATATAGGACTCCTCCTCCTCACTTTGAGACTTAGCATTGTGATAGCTCATTTAGAGATAGAGCTCTGCTCATCCGTACCGGATCTACTCCACGTGAGGGATCGTGCCTCTTCGGAGAAGATCCATTCGGATTCAAGGCCTCCATCCAGAGAAGACAATCAAGACCTCCTCATGGAGAAGAACGGTTCCCTATGTATCCTTCCTTTGTTGATTTTGGATCTTGTGCAACCTTATGCTTTCGGTGATCTAGCCCTTGTGTGATCGATTACTTGTCGGTTTAGTGATTCTCGTTTCTCCCGTGTTTTCCCTTGTGTTTTCCGTGCGTTCTTCATGTTCCCCATAGGATCCACTTCAAGCGTGAAAGATCGGCCCCTAGGGTTCCGCCCTACATCATCTTGGTATCATGAGCCACGTTGATCACGCTTTTGGAGCCCCTACCCGTGTTTTCTATCTTGATTTTGTTGTTTTCGTCCTAAATCCGAAAATCCCCACCAAAAATAGCCCCAAATTTTTTTCGATTTGTTGGTGTGATGAAGTTTTCTTGGATTTGATCCACGGATCTGCTTTGCATCGAGTTGATCTAGCTTTTCCCCATCTCTACCACGATTCCATCCACCAATTCGTCCGAATTTTGCCCCGAGTTGCAATTTTTCCGTGGAGTTCATCGTGTTCGTCCCGATCGAGCCGGACATCCGCCCGTGTCCACCAGACATCCGGTGTCCCGGACATCCGTCCTCTGGGAGCAGCAACTCCATCCTCTGTGCCCATTTCCGCCTACTTTCGCCAAATTTTGCCCCGGTGCCCACGCTTACTTCCGCATACCCCCAACGCTTTCCACAAACACCACCACCGCTCACCGCTACGTCCTATGTCGATTTTGACACGTTTTGGTCTTTAGGATTTTGGGTTGTGGTTCCCGTGTCCTATTGTGTTTCAGCTATATAGGTACGGTTCGACGTCACCATCACCACCGCTCATCTCCATCGACTACTCATCATCGCCAAGGACGGTAACCTCGACGACATCTTTGTCATACCTTGCAATTGCATTGATACCCCACATGGCCTTACTTTTGCGTAGCTTACCCATCGAGACTAGCCATTGAGTATTGCCGGCAACGTGACTTGTGCACATTAGTGATCATACTCCATAGCATACATACCATACCAAAGTGGTGCATATCTTGGCATCAACTTGTGTGTCACAAAGTTGTCATAGCATACACAATTGCTATCTTGGTTCGTGAAGTTTTGCATGAGAAAAGAGCTCAAAAGTGAAAGAGCCACCCAAGCTTTTAAGCAAAGAGGAAAGATAAGCAAAGAGCTTATAAGCAAGAACCATAGCATCATACTACATTAAGATTGTCATATAAGATCATCTTGGATCATAGCACCAAAATACCATACATATAGCATACTTGGGATAGAGATCGTTGCATTTTTGCCTAGTAGGTTGTGCACAAGCTCCGTATCCGCCTATCGTGCAATCGTGCTAGCGTCTCTCTAGTATTGTGCAACAAGAGCATTTTCGTGGATTCCACATTTTGGCTCACTTTTGGTTTGAACAATCCCACTTATCTATTTGCGTGTGTGTTTCCGTGTACCACTACTTGCTTGATCAACTTGTTGCATTTGCAAATTTGTGAATCTTTTCCAACATTATTAAATCTCACTTTCAATTGCATCAAATTTTGTGCCACCATCCTAACCAAGCTCCACCGTAAGCTCTTACTTGTGTAGGTGTGAGAACCGACAAGAATTGGTACCAATAGTGCTATTTCATTGTCCGCATTTGAGTGAACTTGATTCATCATCAACATCAGTCAAGGTACATTGCTATAAGTTCTTCTCCTTCTACCACTCACATTTTGCTTGGAATGATAGATAGGCCGAGTACTTCTACCAACCCACTCTTCATCGAGCAAGATGACGACATGTCATCATCGTCACCAAGAGCCACCTCTTGATGCACAACGAGCATTGCATCAAGAGCAACAAGCAATGAGCGATTGCATCGACAACCTTGCCACCGACTTACGACTCTCCGAGCAGCGTACAAGAGACTACTTCAACAACAAGCTCGGCGCACAAGACAAGCAAGAGAACGATGCAAGAATGGACGAGATCCGCGCCTTGTTGGTGAACCGGCCTCCTTCTACATCATCATACTCAAGACGGAGCCACTCAAGTCGACACTCCGACGACTCCTTCTCCGGCTAAAGTACACCGTCATTGAACACTCTTCGATGAGCCGCGCGTCAAGACCGTCATGCATCTCGCAACCCGCTACACGACAAGCATTCACAAGAGCAAGCCGATGAGCAAGTCTCTCATCCTCAATCAAACCAAGTCGCTTTTGCTCAAGCTCAAGAACGACAATGTCTTCGTCGCCAAGAAGAAGAAGAACGAGAGCGTCTACACCAAGAGCAACAAGATGCCGAGGCTCAACGTATTCAACAACAACAACGAGAAGCGCAAGATCTTGAGGCGCAATGTGCCATTCAAGAATCAAGTCGAGCTATCGCCAACCGCAATCGCGAATGGCGCAATCAAGAGGAAGCCCTTCGAGAAGAAATCCAAGAGCGGAACTACCAACCACGAGTGCAACATCAAGCTCCACAAGCTCCTTCACAAGCTCGTCAAGCTCCACCTCAACCTCAATCTCAACAAGAGCAAGTTGATCATGGACTTCCTCCACGCCAAGAGCAACATGAGGATGATTACCCTCACCGTCAAGGGCGTCATCATCACCATCGCCAACAACACAATGAAGAGCAACGCTATGGCAAGCTCAAATTCACAATGCCCAAGTTCAATGGAAGCAATGATCCCAAAGAATACCTCTCATGGGCATTGAAGGTCGACAAAATCTTTTGTTTGCACAACTATGAGGAAGAGAAGAAGATCGCTATGGCATCACTTGAGTTCCAAGACTATGTGCTCATATGGTGAGAACAAGTCCTTGGCGCCGACAAGCAAGAGGTGAACCTCCAATCACCACTTGGGCTCAAATGAAGGGCGTCATGCGAGCACGTTTGTGCCCACATACTACAACCGCGATCTCTTCAAGAAGCTACAACTACTCAAGCAAGGAACAAAGAGTGTTGAAGAATACTACAAGGAAATGGAGATAGCCATGATTCGAGCCAATGTCACGGAAGATGATGAGCAAACAATGGCACGATTCTTGAATGGACTCAATCATCCCATCAAGAAGATCGCCGACTTCCAACCCTACTCCAACCTCATTGAGCCCATATATCAAGCTACAAAGGCGGAACGTCAAGTGCAAGATGACTTCAAGTAGCCAAGAACTCATCCAAGACCTACGGCTTCTCCAACATCCAAGCTTCAACAACTCCTCCAACATCTACATTAACCAAACCTTCTCCAAGCAACGACGACAAGTCAAGTTACAAGAAAACTTCGGCAAGTTCAAGTTGTCTTCCTCCTACTACAAGCAACTTCAAGTTGCGTGCTTCTTCATCTACTCCGACCGATGAGACCGTCAAAACAAGCTCCTTCAAGTGTTTCACTTGCGGCGGCTGAGGGCACAAGTCCTATGAATGCACCAACAAGCGCACCATGGTCCTCAACAACGATGGCACATATGACTCCATGAGTGATGAGGAGATGGAAGCTCTTGAGCAAGTGGCCATGCACCGGCGCGTGAATGAGGATGAAGATGATCAAGTCTTTTGTGATGAGGATTCGAGCCCCGCTCTTGTTGTCTCCAAGGTCTTGACTCTTCAACATCAACAAGAAGAAGACCAAAGATGCCACATCTTCCACACTAAGGCCGGCATCAATGGACGATTCGTCAAGGTCATCATCGATGGAGGTAGTTCCATAACTTGGCAAGTGAAGAACTATGCACCAAGCTTGAATTGGTAAAGAGGAAGCACCCGCCCCTACAAGGTTCAATGGCTAAGTGACTCCGGCACTATACGAGTTGAGCATATGGTCCAAGTCTCCTTCAAAACTGGTGCATATGAAGACACTTTGGAGTGTGATGTGGTCCCCATGACTGTTTGCCACCTCCTTCTTGGTAGGCCATGGCAATTCAACCGTGGTGTCATCCACAACGGGCGCACCAATCACTATAGCTTCAAGATGAAATGGAAGGAATATGTGCTACAACCTATGTCTCCTAGTCAAGTGATAGCCGACAAGCAAGCCACCCATCGTGGAGAGAAGAGTGAGAAAGTGATCCACCCAAAAGTGAGTGAGAGCCACAAACCAAACTTGAGCGCCTCTTCGCCTAGAGAGAAAAACTTAGTCCTATTTGCCACAAAAAGTGAGATGAGAGAAGTGTGTGAGAACCCATCAAGTGTTATGCACTTTGTCCTTGTGTGCAAGGATGGAGAACTAAAAACTAACACCTCTCACGAGCTACCTTTAGTGTTTCAATCTCTTTGCAGAATTCCAAGATGTTTTCCTTGATGAGCTACCTCGGGTCTACCTCCTCTACGATGCATTGAGCATCGAATCGACCTCATCCCGGGCGCCCATACCAAACAAAGCTCCTTACCTGTCATCTTGAAGAAACTAAGGAGATCCAATGGCAAGTACAACAACTAATCGACAAGCTGTCATTTACGTGAAAGCCTAAGCCCTTGTGCCGTCCGGTTATACTTGTGCCTAAGCCCGATGGAAGTTTTAAACGTGTTCGATTGTAGACCTATAAATGCTATTATCGTTCGCTATAGGCATCCCATTCCTCGCTTAGATGATATGCTTGATGAACTTAGTGTCGTGGTACTAAGTCGGACGAGAGAAAGGGGTAGGTATGGAGAGGCAAGATCTTAGCTATGGCGAAGATGTACTCACAAGGTTTTACGAGTTCAGCCCTTCTCGGAGGAAGTAACAGCCCTACGTCTCGGTGCCCAGAGGCGGTCGATTGAATTATGTGTGTTGTGTTACAGGGGGTGTGAACCCTTGTCCCAGAGGAGGGGGTGGCTTATATAGAGTGCGCCAGGACCCCAGCCCACCTCCATTACAAGGAGCTTAATGTACATAAAGTAAGGGCGTTACTGGTAACGGCAGTCTTAAATACTCTTAATGCTCATGAAGACTAAGGAGTGAATGCCCGGCCGTTGTGCGTTCTTCCGACTCCTGGTCTTCGATATAATCGAGTCATTTCCCATACGGTCGAGTGAATGTGGGGAATGACGGTCGAGTGATTATACCGTCGAGTGGAATCTTGGTCTTCTTATCTTCTCTTATCTTCTGGGGTAGTGACCTTGGGTAGGACGTATAGGTCAGGCCTATGACCCTACCCCAGGTTTGTACCCTCATTAGTAGCCCCCGAATGGATTAAGGTGCGAGTGCAAAATAGGTTGAAATTAAACTTGTCCTGAGCTTTGGGATCTCGCGAGTGCTTTCTGCAAGTCCGAGCGCCCGCGTCGATGTTTGGTGCCGACTCAGTTGCCTTGATCCATTCAGTGGACAGTCGAGTGAACTGTTGATCTTATGTGCCGAGTGTCATGTTGGAGCGCGGATTCATAACCCACAAGTATAGGGGATCGCAACAGTTTTCAAGGGTAGAGTATTCAACCCAAATTTATTGATTCGACACAAGGGAGCCAAAGAATATTCTCAAGTATTGGCAGCTGAGTTGTCAATTCAACCACATCTGAAACTTAGTATCTGCAGCAAAGTGTTTAGTAGCAAAGTAATATGATAGTGGTTGTACTTGATAATAAAAGTAAAGACAACAAAAGTAATGTTTTTGGTATTTTGTAGTGATTATAACAATAGTAACGGAAAAAGTAAATAAGCGAGAACCAGTATATGGAAAACTCGAGGCCTTTGGATTAGTGATGGATAATTATGCGGATGTGGTTCGTCATGTAATGATCATAACATAGGTGACAGAACTAGCTCCAATTCATCAATGTAATGTAGGCATGTATTCCGAATATAGTCATACGTGCTTATGGAAAAGAACTTGCATGACATCTTTTGTCCTACCCTCCCGTGGCAGCGGGGTCCTATTGGAAACTAAGGGATATTAAGGCCTTCTTTTAATAGAGAACAGGAACAAAGTATTAGCACATAGTGAATACATGAACTCCTCAAACTATGGTCATCACCGGGAGTGGTCCCGCTTATTGTCACTTCGGGGTTGCCGGATCATAACACATAGTAGGTGACTATAGACTTGCAAGATAGGATCAAGAACTCACATATATTCATGAAACATAATAGGTTCAGATCTGAAATCATGGCACTCGGGCCCTAGTGACAAGCATTAAGCATAGCAAAGTCATAGCAACATCAATCTCAGAACATAGTGGATACTAGGGATCAAACCCTAACAAAACTAACTTGATTACATGATAAATCTCATCCAACCCATCACCGTCCAGCAAGCCTACGATGGAATTACTCACGCAGGGCGGTGAGCATCATGAAATTGGTGATGGAGGATGGTTGATGATGACGACAGCGACGAATCCCCCTCTCCAGAGCCCCGAACGGACTCCAGATCAGCCCTCCCGAGAGAGATTAGGGCTTGGCGGCGTCTCCGTATCGTAAAACGCGATGATTTCTTCTCTCCGATTTTTTTCTCCCCGAAAGCCAATATATGGACTTGGAGTTGGCATCGGAGGGTTTCCAGGGGGCCCACGAGGTGAGGCGCGCCAGAGGGGGGCGCGCCCCCACCCTCGTGGACAGGGTGTGGGCCCCCTGGTCTTCATCTTTGGCGAGGATTTTTTATTCTTTTTTACAAGACATGCCGTGGAGTTTGGTCATTCCGAGAACTTTTGTTTTCGCACATAAAACAACATCATGGTAGTTCTGCTGAAAACAGCACATCGGGTTAGTTCCATTCAAATCATACAAGTTAGAGTCCAAAACAAGGGAAAAAGTGTTTGGAAAAGTAGATACGACGGAGACGTATCAACTCCCCCAAGCTTAAACCCTTGCTTGTCCTCAAGCAATTCAGTTGACAAACTGAAAGAGAAAAAGAAAAACTTTTACAAACTTTGTTTGCTCTTGTTGTTGTACCTATGTCAAGCCAGCATTCAGGTTTTCAGCAAAGATTATAACTAACCACATTTGCAATAATTCTTAGGTCTCATGTTTACTCATATCAATAACATAATCAGCTAGCAAGCCATAATAATAAATCTCGGATGACAACACTTTCTCAAAATAATCATAATATGATATAACAAGATGGTATCTCGCTAGCCCTTTTTGAGACCGCAAAACATAAATGCAGAGCGCCTTCAAAGATCAAGGACTGACTAGACATTGTAATTCATGGTAAAAGAGATCCAATCATAGTCATACCCGATATAAATTAATAGTAATGAATGCAAATGACAGCTGTGCTCTCCAGCTAGTGCTTTTAATAAGACGGTGATGACTCAACATAAAAGTAAATAGATAGGCCCTTCGCAGAGGTAAGCAGGGATTTGTAGATGTGCCAGAGCTCAGTTTTGAAATAGAGATAAATTATATTTTGAGAGGCATACTTTCATTGTCAACATAACAACTAAGAGATGACGATATCTTCCATGCTAAACAAATTATAGGCGGTTCCCAAACAGAATGGTAAAGTTTATACTCCCCCTCCTCCACAAGCATCAATCCATGGCTTGCTCGAAACAACAAGTGCCCCCAACATTCAACGGGTCCCAGGGGGAGTTTTGTTTGCAATTATTTTGATTTAGTTTGCATAAAGCATGGGATGGGCATCTGGTGACCAGCCATTTTCTCGTGAATGAGGAGCGGAGTCCACTCCTCTTGAGAATAACCCGCCTAACACGAAAGATAAGGGCAGCCCTAGTTGATATATGAGCTATTTGAGCATGCAAAACAGAATGTTTATTTGAAGGTTTAGAGTTTGGCACATACAATATTACTTGGAACGGCAGGTAGATACCGCATATAGGAAGGTATAGTGGACCCATATGGAATAACTTTGGGGTTTAAGGGATTGGATGCACAAGCAGTATTCCCGCTTAGTACAAGTGAAGGCTAGCAAAAGACTGGGAAGCGACCAACTAGAGAGCGACAACAGTCATGGACGTGCATTAAAATTAATAAACATTGAATACAAGCATGAGTAGGATATAATCCACCATGAACATAAATATCGTGAAGGCTATGTTGATTTGTTCCAACTACATGCGTGAACATGTTCCAAGTCAAGTCACTTAAATCATTCAAAGGAGGATACCACCCCATCATACCACATCACAACAATTTTAATAGCATGTTGGCATGCAAGGTAAACCATTATAACTCGTAGCTAATCAAGCATGGCACGAGCAACTATGATCTCTAATTGTCATTGCAAACATGTTTATTCATAATAAGCTGAATCAAGAACGATGAACTCATCATATTTACAAAAACAAGAGAGGTCGAGTTCATACCAGCTTTTCTCATCTCAGTCAGTCCATCATATATCATCATGATTGCCTTTCACTTGCACGACCGAATGATGTGAATAATAATAAGAGTGCACGTGCATTGGACTAAGCTAGAATCTGCGAGCATTCAATAAACAAGAGAAGACAAGGCAATATGGGCTCTTGGTTAAATCAACAATGATGCATATAAGAGCCACTTCAACAATTTAATCATGGTCTTCTCCTAGTGACCCCCAAAGAAAAGAAAAGAAATAAAAACTATTTACACGGGAAAGCTCCCAACAAGCAAAAGAAGAACGGGAAATATTTTTGGGTTTTCTTTTTAATTACTACAGCAAAGGAATAAACTACTACTAACAATTTTTTTTTATTTTTTCTTAAGGTTTATTAAACACACAAGAAGAAAGCAGGAAAAAGAAAATAAACTAGCATGGATATTATAGTGAAAGAGTATGAGCACCGACATCTAGCAATGAGTGTGTGTGAACATGAATGTAATGTCGGTGGGAAATACGTACTCCCCCAAGCTTAGGCTTTTGGCCTAAGTTGGTCTATTGCCAGGGATAGCCTGGCGGATACCCGTAGGTGAAGTGGGGTCATCTTTGCGATGAAGAAGACTCGATCGCCATCGGGTGGCAACCACCTCTGGATCCCAAGAATAAACAGATCGTCGTGGAGGCTCATCTTGTGGCTCCGGTTCCGGGGCTGGTGTAGGATTCCGATAGGCTTGAATGGCCGCCCACGGAACGGTATGAGGACCTGCAGATAAGTTAAACAAAGAGGGAGCAGGCAAAGTAATAGTCTCAGGGTGATGTTTATCAAAGTATAATTTATATTTGAGATCCCCTTCACGATTCTTAACAAGAAAGTCATGCGCTAGCATACTCTTATAATCTAAATAAGCACGGGGCAACGATGTTTCTTCTTTATCCTCATGCCTAATAGGTATTTCAAAATATTCAGCTAGGCGTGAAGCATAAATGCCTCCAAAGATGGGGCCCTTAGTACGGTTCAGAGTTAACCGTCTAGCAACAATTCCACCCATACTAACAGAGTTATTGCGGTATAAACCATGGAACAAAATAATAATACCAGGAACACTAAGGTTTCCACAGTTCCCGCGTCCAATCAAGCAACGACTAGCAAATAAGGCAAAGTAGCGAAAACAGGAAAATGTATGCTAGTAATCCTTGCATCAGAAACCTTCCTGGTTTCTCCCACAGTGATAGTGTTAATAAAAGCTTCTACTTCATTACGGTGTGGTTCATCCAAGGTGCCCTCAAAGGGTATTTTGCAAACCTTGCAAAATTCAGCTAATGGCATCTCCTTAACAACGTCATATAAATGAAACTCTACTGAAGGAGGTGATTTCTTAGGGAAAAAGTAGAAGTTTTGCACAAAAGTATTTGTGAGTAAGAGATCTTGATGACGTTGGTCGCGAAGGAAGTCGGTGAGGCCAGAATTCTCAATCAATAAATAGAAATCTTCATAAATCCGGCCTCCTCAAGAAGTCATCGGAAGGCCATTCACACGGCGGACCTCCAAAGTCGAGGCAAATTAAATTTGGGCTTCGCTCTCCTTCCTTTTGTTTTTCCTTCGAGCTTGACTCGACGAGCCCCTCAAAAGTCTCTTCATTATTTTCTGAAATAATCTGAAATTTTAGTAACTTCAAATAAAAGTGAACCAACTTCAATAAAATTGATATCAACAACTCCCACAAGTGCCTAGAGCCTATATCAAGCATTAGAACTACTTGGAACCATATAAATTTGACATGCAAGCTCAAGAACATGGTCACCTATGCAGCACAAATTTGCAATGAATTAAGCACTAGAACAAAAAATAATTGGACCCATGGAGGAGTTACATACCAAGGAACAATCTCCCCAAGCAGTTTTGCGAGAGGTGCTTTGAGCAAGGAGATCAAAAATCACAGCAACAGGGGCTGGAACTCATGCTTGAGTTGGTTTTTTGTGTTTATATGAAGTAGAGGAAGAAAATGGGTGCAGGGATAAGTGGAGGAGGGCCACCGTGGGCCCACGAGGCAGGGGGGCGCGCCCTCCACCCTCGTGGCCATGTGGCAGCTCCCCCCGTGGTAATTTTTGCACAATAAATCCTCAAATATTCTGAAAAATCATATTAAATTGGCATGGCATTCTGAGGACTTTTATTTTCGGGATATTTTTATATTGCACAGATAAGTCAGGAAATAGACAAAAAAAATACTATTTTACTTTATTTTTACTAAATAACAGAAAATGTAAAGAGGGTACAGAAGGTTGTGCTTCTAGTTTCATCCATCTCGTGATCATCAAAATGAACCCACTAACAAGGTTGATCAAGTCTTGTTAACAAACTCATTCCGAATAACACAGAACCGGAGAAATTTCAAATAACACTAAGTTACCTCAAAAGGGATATGAAAATCCCCAACAATAAGAATATCATACTTTTTCTTGACAGTAGGGAGAGGAAATTCAAAACCTCCAAATATAATCGATGGAATTTTTCCAATAGAGTTGATACTATAAACTTGAGGTTGTTTCCTCGGAAAGTGTACCGTGTGCTCATTACCATTAACATGAAAAGTGGCATTGACTTTTTGCAATCAATAACAGCCCCTGCAGTATTAAGGAAAGGTCTTCCAAGAATAATAGACATACTATCATCCTCGGGAATATCAAGAATAACAAAGTCCGTTAAAATAGCAACGTTCGCAACTACAACAGGCGCATCCTCACAAATACCGACAGGTATAGCAGTTGATTTATTAGCCATTTGCAAAGATATTTCAGTAGGTGTCAACTTATTCAAGTCAAGTCTACGATATAAAGAGAGAGGCATAACACTAACACCGGCTCCAAGATCACATAAAGCAGTTTTAACATAATTTTTCTTCTTTGGAGCATGGTATAGTAGGTACTCTGGATCTCCAAGTTTCCTTGGTATTCCACCCTTAAAAGTATAATTAGCAAGCATGGTGGAAATTTCATCTTCGGTATCATTCTTTTATTAGTAATGATATCCTTCATATACTTAGCATAAGGATTTGTTTTGAGCACATCAGTTAATCGCATACGCAAAAAGATGGGTCTAATCATTTCAGCAAAGCACTCAAAATCCTCATCATCCTTTTTCTTAGATGGTTTAGGAGGAAAAGGCATGGGTTTCTGAACCCATGGTTCCCTTTCTTTACCATGTTTCCTAGCAACAAAGTCTCTTTTATCATAATGTTGATTCCTTGATTGTGGGTTATCAAGATCAACAACAGGTTCAACTTCTACATCATTATCATTACTAGGTTGAGCATCATCATGAACATCATCATTAATATTTTCACTAGGTTCATGTTCATTACCAGATTGTGTTTCAGCATCAGACATAGAGATATCATTTGGATTCTCAGGTGGTTCAGCAATAGGTTCACTAGAAGTTTGCAAAGTCCTATCATTTTTCTTTTTCTTCCTTCTATAAGAACTAGGTACATCAATATTATTTCTCTGAGAATCTTGCTCGATTCTCTTAGGGTGGCCTTCAGGATACAAAGGTTCCTGAGTCATTCTACCAGTTCTAGTAGCCACTCTAATAGCATAATCATTTTTCTTACTATTCATTTCATCAAGCACTTCTTTCTGAGCTTTAAGTACTTGTTCTACTTGAGTGGTAACCATAGAAGCATGTTTGCTAACAAGTTTAAGTTCACCTCTAATATTAGCCATAAAATCACCCAAGCGTTTAATCATAAAGGTATTCTGTTTTAATTGTCTACCAAAATAAGCATTAAAGTCATCTTGCTTAAACATAAAGTCATCAAACTCATCCAAGCACTGACTAGCAATTTTAGTAGGAGGGACTTCAGCTTTATCATATCTATAGAGAGAATTTACCTTTACTACCTGTGTCGGGATATCGGGATCAGGAGGTTCTTCAGTGAATAAGGAATTGAGATCATATACTTCTTCAACAGGCGGTAAATTAAGACCGTGTATTTCTTCAATAGGAGGTAAATTCTTAACATCTTCAGCTTTAATACCTTTTTCTTTCATAGATTTCTTTGCCTCTTGCATATCTTCGGGACTGAGAAATAGAACACCTCTCTTTTTCGGAGTTGGTTTAGGAATAGGCTCAGTAATTGGCTCTGGAGCTGGCTCAGGAGGTGGCTCGGGAGGTGCCCAATTATTTTCATTTGTCAACATATTATTCAATAGAATTTCAGCTTCATCCGTTGTTCTTTCCCTGAAAAGAGAACCAGCACAACTATCCAGGTAATCTCTGGAAGCATCAGTTAGTCCATTATAAAAGATATCAAGTATTTCAGGTTTCTTAAGAGGATGATCAGGCAAAGCATTAAGTAACTTGAGAAGCCTCCCCCAAGCTTGTGGGAGACTCTCTTCTTTAATCTGCACGAAGTTGTATATTTCCCTCAAAGCAGCTTGTTTCTTATGAGCAGGGAAATATTTAGCACAGAAGTAATAAATCATATCCTGGGGACTACGCACACAACCAGGATCAAGAGAATTAAACCATATCTTAGCATCGCCCTTTAATAAGAATGGAAATATTTTGAGTATATAAAGGTAGAGCAATCTCTCATCATTAGTAAACAGGGCGGCTATATCATTTAGCTTAGTAAGATGTGCCACAATAGTTTCAGATTCATAGCCATAGAAAGGATCAGATTCAACCAAAGTAATTGTATCTGGATCAACAGAAAATTCATAATAATCCTTATCGGGAACACAGATAGGTGAAGTAGCAAAAGCAGGGTTGGGTTTCATTCTATCTCTAAGAGATTCTTTACTCCATTTAACTAGCAGCCTCTTAAGTTCGTATCTATCCTGGCAGGCAAAATAGCTGCAGAAGATTCCACATCAAAAAGATAACCCTCAGGAATAGCAGGCATATTCTCATCATCACTCTCATCATCGTATTCAGATTCAATAATTTCTCTTTCTCTAGACCTAGAAATTTGTTCATCAAGAAATTTACCAAGGGGCACAGTAGTATCAAGCATAGAAGTAGTTTCATCATAAGTATCATGCATAGCAGAAGTGGCATCATCAATAGCATGCGACATATCGGAACGAATAGCAGAAGCAGGTTTAGGTGTCACTAGCTTACTCATAACAGAAGGTGAATCAAGTGCAGAGCTAGATGGCAGTTCCTTACCTCCCCTCGTAGTTGAGGGATAAATTGTTGTCTTAGCATCTTTCAAGTTCTTCATAGCGTCCAACAGATATAAATCGCAAATGACTAAAAGAATAGAGCTATGCTCCCCGGCAACTGCGCCAAAAAAAGGTCTTGATAACCCACAAGTATAGGGGATCGCAACAGTTTTCGAGGGTAGAGTATTCAACCCAAATTTATTGATTCGACACAAGGGGAGCCAAAGAATATTCTCAAGTATTAGCAGCTGAGTTCTCAATTCAACCACACCTGGAAACTTAGTATCCGCAGCAAAGTGTTTAGTAGCAAAGTAATATGATAGTGGTGGTAACAGTAACAAAAGTAAAGACAGCAAAAGTAATGTTTTTGGTATTTTTGTAGTGATTGTAATAAAGAGTAACGGAAAAGTAAATAAGCGAGAACCAAGATATGGAAAACTCAGAGGCACCGGATTAGTGATGGATAATTATGCGGATGTGGTTCATCATGTATGATCATAACATAGGGTGACACTGTAACTAGCTCCAATTCATCAATGTAATGTAGGCATGTATTCGAATATAGTCATACGTGCTTACGGAAAAGAACTTGCATGACATCTTTTGTCCTACCCTCCCGTGGCAGCAGGGTCCTATTGGAAACTAAGGGATATTAAGGCCTTCTTTTAATAGAGAACCGGAACAAAGCATTAGCACATAGTGAATACATGAACTCCTCAAACTATGGTCATCTTTGGGAGTGGTCCCGATTATTGTCACTTGGGTTGCGGATCATAACACATAGTAGGTGACTATAGACTTGCAAGATAGGATCAAGAACTCACATATATTCATGAAAACATAATAGGTTCAGATCTGAAATCATGGCACTCGGGCCCTAGTGACATGCATTAAGCATAGCAAAGTCATAGCAACATCAATCTCGTAACATAGTGGATACTAGGATCAAACCCTAACAAAACTAACTCGATTACATGATAAATCTCATCCAACCCATCACCGTCCAGCAAGCCTACGATGGAATTACTCACGCAGGGCGGTGAGCATCATGAAATTGGTGATGGAGGATGGTTGATGATGACGACAGCGACGAATCCCCCTCTCCAGAGCCCCGAACGGACTCCAGATCAGCCTTCCCGAGAGAGATTAGGGCTTGGCGGCGGCTTCGTATCGTAAAACGCGATGATTTCTTCTCTTCGATTTTTTTCTCCCCGTAAGCCAATATATGGAGTTGGAGTTGACGTCGGAGGGTCTCCAGGGGGCCCACGAGGTAAGGGGCGTGCCCAGGGGGGCACCCCCACCCTAGTGGACAGGGTGTGGGCCCCCTGGTCTTCATCTTTGGCAAGGATTTTTTATTATTTTTTATAAGACATCCTGTGGAGTTTCAGGTCATTCCGAGAACTTTTGCTTTCTGCACATAAACAACATCATGGCAGTTCTGCTGAAAACAGTGTTAGTCCGGGTTAGTTCCATTCAAATCATACCAGTTAGAGTCCAAAACAAGGGCAAAAGTGTTTGGAAAAGTGGATACGATGGAGACGTATCAGGGATCCTGGGCGCGATTGCCTGCAGTGTATCCCGGATTCCGCGGGATACGGAATTTCAGGCAAGCGCGCCAGACGGGGAGTGCCGAAGCGGGCGGAGCGGATAAACAGTGATTCCTTGATTCCCGTGCCGCCTTTTTCGCCACGTACGCTGCACACGACTGTTGCGGGATTTGACGGGATTGCCTGGTCCCACGCGTCAGTCACTCGGAAAAAATCTCTTATAAGGTGGTCGGACCAAGGCGTCTGTACTATGCACATCTTCTCTTCCTTCTTCTTTCTCTGCTTCTCCTCCGCACCTTACTCTTCTGCTCCGACGCCGTTGCCCCGTCGCCATGGTGAAGAACAAGACGGTGGCGCTAGAGCGCGCAAAGAAGACGAAGGAGGTGGCGAAGGGAAGGAAGCAGCAGTGCGGGTCGTTGTCGCGCGTGAGGCTGTCGCTGGGCTGGAACCAGGGCGATTGGATCCGGTCTTCAATTCGGCAGGCGGACCTGGACGAGCTGGCAGAGTCGGGGTTAATCACCAAGGGAGTGGCAAGGCTGCTGGTGTGGGGACCCCGACTCATAAGTCGTGATCACCGAATGCACGTGTACAGTGATCCCAGAGATCAATGCTCACTGAACACACAGAAGCTGAATAACAAGAGTCTTACATCCATACGCATCAGTATTACACAAGTAGGACCATTATGGTCGAGTCTTGAGTATAACATCGCAGCGAAATCTTCGCCGATAACTTGGACCCATGCCATCTGCCTTAACCCTACAGGCATTCTGACTGGGAAGCGTCCTAGCTCGCATGCTCGTCACCGAAGTGTTCTTTATCACATCCTGTTCTTCCATGCCTGGTCAATTAAATAACCAGTGGCAAGCCAATGAGTACTTTGAATGTACTCGCAAGCAACCCATGATTTGGTTCAAGGTACAGTAATGCATGACATAGGTAAAGTTTTGCATAAAGCTAGTTTTGAGTGCAATGACATGTTCAACAACCTATAAAGCATGCATCAAAAGAATTCAAGTAACCATGAGATCTGGTCACAGATATCAACATAAACAAATGGGCACCAACCCATTATCACAAACAGAGTGGGCACCAACCCATCTCAATCGTGTCAAGCCGTTGACTTGACCCAAGTCATTTCCATCATCTCATTCACACGGTTGAAAACCCTGGACATAGTTTAAGCAGCACCGCCCAACCGTCCTTGACCGTGGACACGGCTATTCGAATAGTTTTACACTCTGCAGAGGTTGCACACTTTACCCACTAGATCCGGGGAACTTCCGTGTCATCCACGACCCGCGGTACCTCAAGTACCCGGGGTAAGCACCCGATCACTACCTTTCCCTAGACGATACTAACATGGAGTCCACTCGATTGGTAGTAACCCCGTACAAACATTTCTCATCATAAAGTTGTGGAGACTCGCTCCCATATTCATCACATACCACAAGCACGGGGTACCAACGGTGTGTCCGGTGCTGTAAAGACAGACATGGCCGCCCTACCTGGCACGACCCCGTCCCGAGAGAGAGCACCAACTCTCCCCCGTCACTAGTAATGCGGGCACCAAGCTAGTATCGGTCTAGGTACTCAACAATGCCCTTTCCCATATAAGGGTAGAGTGGTCGCGCATGTAGGGTTGGGACAGTCATCAAATCTTAAATCTAATCCGTTTTCGAAAACAACACACACTTGCCTCGGTACACCACTTCGTCATCAAGTGGTTACCTTACTCATCATCTCCCTCGGGCATATATGGCACCCGATGGGGTTTTCGAAAGTTGTTTGAAAAGTATTTTGTCTCCATCACATGCATACTCCCGTCCCTTTTTGCGTAGCAAACTACTTAGCATCCTATCTACTCCCATCGTCATAACCCTCATAAGGAGGTAGGGTCATGCACAATGCAAGTGTCAACGAGAAAAGTACCGGAGGCAACTCACCAAAGTGGTTACCCATCCTTCATGATTCCGATGCAACAATAATAAGTGCTATATGACATGCATAAAAAGGGTTTCATAGACATGGTCAAAGGGCTGCTTGCCTGTTTCAACAAAGTCTTCGAGGTCTTCAAATATCTCTGGTCCAACTCCGAGCATTTCGTCTACTTCGTCCTCTATCGTCGAAAGCAACCATAATAAGCAACACAACAAGGCAGGAAATAAAAGTGCTCTAAAAATATGAGTTGGACTTTTTCGGGATACCTCTGGTCATATGAGGGATGACCAAAGTGGTTTCATTAGGATTGGATAAGTGGATATCTCTGAACATTTTGATAGGATGGAATCAAGGGTTTGATGGATCCACAAGTTGTACACAGAATGCCATTTTATAAAAATGAGTAAAAGTACCCATTAATTCAGGCATGATTTTAGAAACATTTAGAAATTGGTTTCACTGGATTTGGAGTTGAAATGAATACAATATGGATTTTTGAAGTGGACTCATGTGGATAAATGACCTTTTAAAAAGGTTCAGTGAAAACCAGGGACAACAAAATGTCCACTGTGGCCTATTAAATAGAGCTTGATTTATGGAGCCACTGGAAATTTGAATCATCAAATTTGGAGGTAATATGAATATTCTATGGATTTTAGAAGTTCACAGGAAAAGAAAAAGGGAAAAAGGATTTAACCTTATCTCGGCGCTATTTGGCGGAGTTATGATTGGGCGGCCCAGCTGGCTCATTCTTGGTAGCAGAGGCCACGTCGGAGGCGTATTCGTGAAAATACGCCTTCGCGTGAGGGAGACGGCAACGCCCGAAACCGTCTCCACTTAAACGGGTGGGCTCCGCCCACCGGGTCATCGACAGCGGGCCCGGCTCAGCCATCTCCTACCTCCCGCCGAGCAGAGCAGAGGCAGGGGAGGCGAGGCCGAAGCGGCACCAGCGCTCACCCGGCGGCACGGGCCACCTCGGCGGCGCCCGGGCGCCGGAGGACTCGGCGCGCCTGGGCGCACCGTCCATGTGCAGCCACGACCATGGGAGCTAGGGAGGAGGAGGGCTACTGGTGCGGCGGACGGGGTTGACGGCGGGTTCGGCAAGGCGAGGAGGAATGGGGAGGAGTGGGCGGAGCACGGGAGGGCTCGTGGCGACGGTGGTGGCGCTCTAGCGGTCCAGAGGGAAGGAGGAGGAGAGATGGGCGCGAATTTAGGAGGATTCCGCGGCTCGGCTCCGGCCATGGTGGGTGCTGGAGGGCACGAGAGGGAGGGGGAGGCTGTCCAGGAGGTCTCTGGGGAAAAGATAGAGCGAATGGAGCCCAGAGGAGGGGCTCGGGACGTTGTTTAAGGTGGGGTGACGGTGCACCGTGGGCTCGTGCACCGGCGAGCTGCACTGCTCGCCTCGGCCCTCGGGAAGGTGGTGCACTGAGTCCAGGGAGTTCGTGGGCGTGGACGACGCCCAGGGGGAGAAGAGAGGGAGCGGGGAATGCGGCATGGCGGGTCCCCGCCGTGGCCAGCGACTGGCGCGCTCGGGCGGCGCTCTGTCCGCACGCGAGGAGAGCCGGAGAGGGAGAGAGAGGATGGGGACAGCAGTGTGGCGTGTTGCGGACGTCGAGGTGACCTCGGGGACACGAGGGGAGGCCCTAGGTGGCCGGGCGGTTGGAAGGAGGCGGCTACAAGTCTTGGTGTGCACTCAGAATGGCGCTCGAGCACGCCAATTGCATGCCAGGCATGTCTTTGGCTTGTAGGGCGTGGCCACTTGTGTCTAGGGGTCGGGGAGGAGTAAACAAAGGGGTGGTGGCCTTGGATGCCTGGTGAACCACTAGGAGAGGAGAGAGGTAGAAGAAGAGGAGAGAGGGGCTGTCCAGGAGGTAAATGGGGTATTTTACCCTCAATCATTGAGAAATGGCCAGGAGAGTTCTTGGAGGTAGGAGAGGACTAGGAGGAGTTGTGGTAAAAGTTGAGGTCATGGAGAAGAGTGGAAGTGGTCAAAATGGTATTTTGGAAAAATGGCGAAGGTGTTTGATGCTAGTTTGGGCAAGCAAATTAATTCCACTTGCCATGAGAATTAACAGGATGGAATGACACTTAGAAATAGGGTGTGCCACCTAATTTGAGCTCATTTGGACAAAGTAGCCAATGCAACTTTTGTAAACCCTAGAAATCAGCAGAAATGGACCTTCCAAGATTTAGTCATGCAAATCTATTCTCCTTGATGCACCACTTGGTGTAGTGTCATCATTTGAGGATAAGAACATGTCCACAAAAGTTGAGATCAATAGGAGAAAGTTTCCAATGTAGAGTTGTTCAAATTTGGTTCTGGACAGGAAGGGTTTTGGGGCACTTTGATCAAGTTAAATTGTTCTCCAACTTGTGCCATTTGGTCTAGATGAATAATTAGACCACTTGATCATATTCACAAGGTTTGAGAACATTTGGACATGTTTGGCAATGTAAAGTTGCTCAAACTTCTAAATGGACAGAAATGGTTTTGAGGGATTTGATGATGTTATCTTGTTCTCCAAGACATGGGACTTGGCAAAATCACCAAATATGTCATATATGACATGATAGAATTTTCTTGGAATTTTTGGGGAATATTTCCTTTGTAAATATTTCAAAAGCTTGAAATATCCAGAAAGGGTTTTTGAGGGATTTGACCAATATTTTGAACATGACCATGTGTTGAAACTCTTATATATGGACAATATATGTCCTATGAGTTTCCTAAATTTTGTCAAATATTTTTAAAACAATAAAATAATTTTTCCTATTAAAGACCATTTCTGGCCTTAAGGAAAAGCTTTTAAATAAAATAGTAAAACAACTTTTAAAATTATATTTTGTGGTTTCGGGTATCCTATATCTAATAGGAATCAAATATATTTTAGAAAGATTTTTACTGCCCTTAATTAAGTACTTGCAATTGCAAACCTCAATTCAAGGGTTTTGAAAAACTAATTTTGAAAATACCATTTGGCCAAATTATTTTTGTAAGAAAATATTTTATGTCCTATACACATGGCATGATCATTGGCTCAAGGGTTTGGAGCAAGGAGATGAAGTATAGGAGTTGGAGGATTTATTTTATTTTTAGAGCACTTGCAACCAGCAGACAAAAATCAATCAAGCAAAGTCCAAAACACTCAAAAGTTTTTGTCAAACCACATTTTAGCATGATTAAGAGCTTAAGTGCTGTGCCATGAAAATTAGGGTGTGACAGACCTACCCCCCTTACAAGAATCTCGTCCCGAGATTCCTAGGCTAAGCGGAAAGGGATCTGTAAACTTGTATCCGGGGTAGTCTTCTAGTCTTCATGTTATACCTTCCGTGTAGTGCTCCATTGAACTTGAAATACTTGATGGTGTGGCTTGGCAGATGACGTTCTTCTTGATCCAGGTTGCTAATGGGTAGCTCATGTAGGTTAGATTGGGCTAGGGGTCGATGGCTTGGTGGTTAGTGCCCTTATCAGTGCTCGGGCTAGCTAGGAAGTTGAAAGCACTTCCGGGGGTTGGGATGCATGGAAAGCATCGTGCACATCGGGCGAGTCAGGTGGTAACTCTAGTTGGTAGTTGTCTACTCTTCGTCTTGAAGCGATCTCGGAGGGGGTTCTTAAATTTTGGAGTGATCTCGAAGGGGGCCGATGAATCTTGGGGCGAGCTTTCCTTTGACATGGAAGTGTTGGGTTCCTTTGAGAGGGGTGACTCGGAGATAAACATGGTTTCCAACCCGGAAGGTCATGTCTTGACGATGTGGGTCAGCGTAGCTCTTTGGTCTTGGCTTGGCAGTCTTCAAACGCTCTTTGACAAGCTGGACTTGCTCTTTGGCTTCACGGGGGATGTCGGGCCCAAAGACAAGTCCTTCTCCGGTCGCTGACCAATTGAGGGGTGTGCGGCACTTCCGTCCGTATAACACTTCAAATGGTGCCACCTGAAGGCTTGACTTCAAGGTTAGTTAAGAATCCTGGTGCAACCAGTTCCAACCCGAAGCTTTCAAGTTCTTCATACAAGGCGGGCAGCCTGTCCTTGAGTATAGCATTCAAGGAACAAGCCTTTCTGCTTAATGCATCTGCTGCCACATTAGCCTACCTTGGGTGGTATTGAACACAGAGGTCATAAACTTTGATCAAGTCTAGCCATCTTCTTTGCCTCGTGTTCAATTCCTTTTGAGTGAAAATATACTTCAGACCTTTGTGATCCGTGTATATCTCACATCCCTTCCGTATGAGGTAATGTCGCCATGTCTTCAGGGCATGAACCACTGCTGCTAGCTCAAGGTCATGAGTAGCATAGTTTTCTTCATGATGCCGTAGTTGCCTTTGGGAGGAGTGGCTTGCAGATATGCATAGTCTTCAATGCGGAAGCTCACTCCTTGACGACGGTGGTGGGTATAGTTCTTCCTCCTTGACATGGCGGTCTTCGGATGTCCCCTAACCAGCTGATCAACTCTTCTTCCGTCTTCATGTGGACATTCATGCCCTCAAGTAAGGATGATGGTCTACTTGCCCAAGTACTCTATGAAGTATTTGGGGTACGTAGAGTGGGCTGAGGCGTTGGTGGTGGTCATGGTTGAGCATTGGCCAAGGTCTTATTGATCTAGAGCCAAAGCCCGAGATCAGGATCCGACCATGTTGTGGCTTGGTAGGGCATAAGGGTTTCAAGGATTCTAGTGTGCGAATGAACATTTATCATCCTACCTTTACGCACGGTTTCTGAGATGCCAATAGTCTATCTAGTCCTTTAAACAATCCCATCATATCACCGACAAGCATCATTTGCTTAGGTCAACTCCAATCATCACCCATGTGATTCATATCCTCATGGCTCTCAAGAGGAGGTCTAACAAAATCATATATGTCCACAATCCCCAAACTCATATGTATGTCTACCCCTAAAAATCCATGGGTAGAACATATAAGCTGCTAAGCTTGAACGTGACAATCCAAGTGCTCAGCCTATTTTTCCAAGGTCCAAGATAAAGTACCTCTATCCTAGAGAAACACGTCGTAAGCCACTCCAAGATCTTGTTCCCTTCCTATGAATCAACTCCAACAGCCCATTAACTTCCATCAATCACTGCATAATCCATTAATTCTACAAATCCAATGTCTATGGTGTTCCACATGATCTCCTAAGGTTCCTATAATCCCCAGATACTTGAAAAGGCTATCTCTACTATAGCCAGTCCACCGATTCCCATTATCATGGTCAAGTAAATTCCAAGGTCAGGCTTATATAGATCCCTAAATCAACTCCGACAATTAGTCCAATCTCCTAGTTTATCATCCACCGAGAAACATGGTATCACGATCGAGATCATTAGTCTAAATCCAATTTACTCCGAACCATGTAGACATGCTCATCATCTATATTCAACTAGAATCACCTACTAAAATCCAAATTTCTTGCCCAATGAGAATCCCTACATGTTTCCCCAAGTCATTGTCGTAATATCAACTGTCTCCTATCATCTGATCAACTCAAATCCTTGCACTTCCAGGAGTTCAGCTTGCGATCATAATTGTCCTATAAATCCAATTTACTCAGGGGTAATGAAAACTATGTTACTCTATAACCATGATCCCACCAAGTTCATCTACCAACATGGTAGCCTTATAATCCACCAAAGAGTCTCGAATAATTCCTCAAAGTCATAGATATAAACTCATCAAGTCATTTGTCCTCTGTTCCTATATCCTCAGACTGGTCTTCCTATGGCATCATCAGTTTTGGTGCTATCTTAGGAAGATAATGTGCTCGTTCACCATGTCCACTAGTTCCATAATGAACCCAGTGATAAGCAAGGTTACGGAGGCTTAACAGGTTCTCCTGCAATTCCGTAGGTTAAGCTCGTGGTTAAGGTTTCGAGCTGGGGTATCTCGTGAAGTCTCAAGGGTCTAGGGATGGGTTCTAGTCTTGAGGTGCAAACATACGTGGTTGTACTTGGTCGAGGAGGTTGTAGCAAAAGTCTTGATGCTTGTTGGTCGCCGAGGTGGAATCCTTGGTGCATATTGTCTTGCTTGTCTTGATTGAGGAGAGAGATGAGAGGGAAAAGTAGCATAGAGGAGGGGATGCCTAAAGGGGTTCTATAGTGTAGGTGCAAACAAACAAGTGCCGAAGGGGCGAACACAAACAACAAGATAAGGCGGTGATATAGTTGCATACTTGTTGCCTAGGGCAAAAGGGCAACCGATATCAAAAACAGCACAAATAAAAACAAGCAACACACAATCGTGGTTCTACTCGAACCATCATACGGACTCGATTGCGCATAGGGGTACACGACTCATCCTACCCTAGGGGTCCTCGGACTCTATAGTCGTGCCTTGAGCCTCGTGCGATCTCCGGGTTCCCTCAGTGCTGCTACGTCTCTTGTATTTGTTTGATGAAACGATCCGGTTGAGCTTGAAGAGTCTTCAACAACTTCTTGCTGTTGAAGTGATGGGGTGAAGGTGGCTTCTCATAGCGAGCATTGACTCGATCTTTCGTTGTCTTCTTAATCATGACGATCCTTCTTGTCTTCTAAGCCGTCGATGGTACCGGTAGGTAATCCTTTATGCAATGACATTATCAAGGCGTAATAGAGGTCCATCATGTCGATTACGTTGATGACAACTTCGACACCAAGAGCGGGGATGAGGAGAACTGTTTTCCTGCTCACTATGGTGAGGCGGACCAAATGGCTAGGTTCTCATCCATCGGTGGTTGCCGATACAACAACGGTAGTGACATGGTTACTCTATTAGCGATGTATACCATGATCTTGCATATTCTATGCCCTGATCATCGTAGGCTAAGATTGCATCATCTTGGGGCAGTGTCAAGGGTGTCACCATCTCCTGGGTCTTCAGGTCCTCATTCCTCGAGGATGTATCTTCTGTTGATATCGTCTTGTTGTGATGTCGCCAATCTTGTGTTCAGGAGATGTAGGTGAATGTCTGGCAAGGCATCATCCTTCCAGATTACCCACGAGGATTACAAGGAATCCTGTGGTCATGGCATAAGGGTTCTAGCGACCAAAGGTTTTGAAGGGGAAGAGACCAATAAGGAAAGTATACCCTAGTTTTCGAAAAACTCTGAAAGGGAAGAGAAGTATAGATAGTTTTGAAAACTAGTAGTAGTTTGGAAATAGTTTTACCCTAACTAACGACCATGCTAACTAAGGCTTCCTACAGTCAGGATGGCTCTGATACCAGCTCTGTGGGGACCCCGACTCATAAGTCGTGATCACCGAATGCACGTGTACAGTGATCCCAGAGATCAATGCTCACTGAACACACAGAAGCTGAATAACAAGAGTCTTACATCCATACGCATCAGATTACACAAGTAGGACCATTATGGTCGAGTCTTGAGTATAACATCGCAGCGGAAATCTTCGTCGATAACTTGGACCCATGCCATCTGCCTTAACCCTACGGGCATTACGACCGAAGCGCCCTAGCTCGCATGCTCACATCAAGTGTTCTTTATCACATCCTGTTCTTCCATGCCCGGTCAATTAAATAACCGGTGGCAAGCCAATGAGTACTTTGAATGTACTACGCAAGCAACCCATGATTTGGTTCAAGGTACAGAATGCATGACATAGGTAAAGTTTTGCATAAAGCTAGTTTTGAGTGCAATGACATGTTCAACAACCTATAAAGCATGCATCAAAAGAATTCAAGTAACCATGAGATCTGGTCACAGATATCAACATAAACAAATGGGCACCAACCCATTATCACAAACAGAGTGGGCACCAACCCATCTCAATCGTGTCAAGCCGTTGACTTGACCCAAGTCATTTCCATCATCTCATTCACACGGTTGAAAACCCTGGACATAGTTTAAGCAAAGACCGTAACCGTCCTTGACCGTGGACACGGCTATTGAATAGTTTTACACTCTGCAGAGGTTGCACACTTTACCCACTAGATCCGGGGAACTTCCATGTCATCCACGACCCGCGGTACCTCAAGTACCCGGGGTAAGCACCCGATCACTACCTTTCCCTAGACGATACTAACATGGAGTCCACTCGATTGGTAGTAACCCCCGTGCCAAACATTTCTCATCATAAAGTTGTGGAGACTCGCTCCCATATTCATCACATACCACAAGCACGGGGTACCAACGGTGTGTCCGGTGCTGTAAAGACAGACATGGCCGCCCTACCTGGCACGACCCCGTCCCGAGAGAGAGCACCAACTCTCCCCCGTCACTAGTAATGCGGGCACCAAGCTAGTATCGGTCTAGGTACTCAACAATGCCCTTTCCCATATAAGGGTAGAGTGGTCGCGCATGTAGGGTTGGGACAGTCATCAAATCTTAAATCTAATCCGTTTTCGAAAACAACACACACTTGCCTCGGTACACCACTTCGTCATCAAGTGGTTACCTTACTCATCATCTCCCTCGGGCATATATGGCACCCGATGGGGTTTTCGAAAGTTGTTTGAAAAGTATTTTGTCTCCATCACATGCATACTCCGTCCCTTTTGCGTAGCAAACTACTTAGCATCCTATCTACTCCCATCGTCATAACCCTCATAAGGAGGTAGGGTCATGCACAATGCAAGTGTCAACGAGAAAAGTACCGGAGGCAACTCACCAAAGTGGTTACCCATCCTTCATGATTCCGATGCAACAATAATAAGTGCTATATGACATGCATAAAAAGGGTTTCATAGACATGGTCAAAGGGCTGCTTGCCTGTTTCAACAAAGTCTTCGAGGTCTTCAAATATCTCTGGTCCAACTCCGAGCATTTCGTCTACTTCGTCCTCTATCGTCGAAAGCAACCATAATAAGCAACACAACAAGGCAGGAAATAAAAGTGCTCTAAAAATATGAGTTGGACTTTTCTGGGATACCTCTGGTCATATGAGGGATGACCAAAGTGGTTTCATTAGGATTGGATAAGTGGATATCTCTGAACATTTTGATAGGATGGAATCAAGGGGTTTGATGGATCCACAAGTTGTACACAGAATGCCATTTTATAAAAATGAGTAAAAGTACCCATTAATTCAGGCATGATTTTAGAAACATTTAGAAATTGGTTTCACTGGATTTGGAGTTGAAATGAATACAATATGGATTTTTGAAGTGGACTCATGTGGATAAATGACCTTTTAAAAAGGTTCAGTGAAAACCAGGGACAACAAAAATGTCCACTGTGGCCTATTAAATAGAGCTTGATTTATGGAGCCACTGGAAATTTGAATCATCAAATTTGGAGGTAATATGAATATTCTATGGATTTTAGAAGTTCACAGGAAAAGAAAAAGGGAAAAAGGATTTAACCTTATCTGGCGCGCTGGCGGGAGTTAACAGTTGGGCGGCCAGCCTGGGCTCAGCTGCTTGTATGAGGCCACGTCGAGGCGATTCGTGAAAATACGCCAAGCGTGAGGGAGACGGCAACGCCCGAAACCGTCTCCACTTAAACGGGTGGGCTCCGCCCACCGGGTCACTGACGAGCGGGGCCCGGGGCTCAGGCCATCTCCTACCTCCCGCTCGAACAGAGCAGAGGCAGGGGAGGCGAGGCCGAGCGGCACCGGCGCTCACCCCGGGCGGCACGGGCCACCTCCGCGGCGCCCGCGCCGGGAGGACTCGGCAGGCCCAGGGCAAGCACCGTCCATGTGCAGCACGACAGGGGGAGCTAGGGAGGAGGAGGGCTACAGGTGCGGCGGACGGGGTTGTGGCCGGGTTCGGCAAGGCGAGGAGGAATGGGAGGAGTGGGCGGAGCACGGGAGGGCTCGTGGCGGCAGTGGTGGCGCTCTAGCGGTCAGAGGGAAGGAGGAGGAGAGATGGGCGCGAATTTAGGAGGATTCGGCGGCTCGGCTCCGGCCATGGTGGGTCTTTGGAGGGCACGAGAGGGAGGGGAGGCTGTCCAGAGGTCTCTGGGAAAAGATAGAGCGAATGGAGCCAGAGGAGGGGCTCGGGACGTTGTTTAAGGTGGGGTGGCGGTGCACCGTGGGCTCGTGCACGGCGAGCTGCACTGCGTCCTCGGCCCTCGGGAAGGTGGTGCACCGAGTCCGGGGAGTTCGTGGGCGTGGACGACGCCTGTGGGGAGAAGAGAGGGAGCGGGAATGCGGCATGGCGGGTCCCCGCCGTGCCAGCGAGCTGGCGGCGCTGGCGGCGCCTGTCCGCACGCGAGGAGAGCCGAGAGAGGAGAGAGAGGATGGGGACGCAGCAGTAGCGTGTTGCGGACGTCGAGGTGACCTCGGGGACACGAGGGGAGGCCCTAGGTGGCCGGGCGGTTGGAGGAGGCGGCTACAGTCTTGGTGTGCACATGAAGGCTCGAGCACGCCAATTGCATGCCAGGCATGTCTTTGGCTTGTAGGGCGTGGCCACTTGTGTCTAGGGGGTCGGGGAGGAGTAAACAAAGGGGTGGTGGCCTTGGATGCCTGGTGAACCACTAGGAGAGGAGAGAGGTAGAAGAAGAGGAGAGAGGGGCTGTCCGGGGAGGTAAATGGGGTATTTTACCCTCAATCATTGAGAAATGGCGGGGAGAGTTCTTGGAGGTAGGAGAGGACTAGGAGGAGTTGTGGTAAAAGTTGAGGTCATGGAGAAGAGTGGAAGTGGTCAAAATGGTATTTTGGAAAAATGGCAGAAGGTGTTTGATGCTAGTTTGGGCAAGCAAATTAATTCCACTTGCCATGAGAATTAACAGGATGGAATGACACTTAGAAATAGGGTGTGCCACCTAATTTGAGCTCATTTGGACAAAGTAGCCAATGCAACTTTTGTAAACCCTAGAAATCAGCAGAAATGGACCTTCCAAGATTTAGTCATGCAAATCTATTCTCCTTGATGCACCACTTGGTGTAGTGTCATCATTTGAGGATAAGAACATGTCCACAAAAGTTGAGATCAATAGGAGAAAGTTTCCAATGTAGAGTTGTTCAAATTTGGTTACGGACGGGGAAGGGTTTTGGGGCACTTTGATCAAGTTAAATTGTTCTCCAACTTTTGCCATTTGGTCTAGATGAATAATTAGACCACTTGATCATATTCACAAGGTTTGAGAACATTTGGACATGTTTGGCAATGTAAAGTTGCTCAAACTTCTAAATGGACAGAAATGGTTTTGAGGGGATTTGATGATGTTATCTTGTTCTCCAAGACATGGGACTTGGCAAAATCACCAAATATGTCATATATGACATGATAGAATTTTCTTGGAATTTTTGGGGAATATTTCCTTTGTAAATATTTCAAAAGCTTGAAATATCCAGAAAGGGTTTTTGAGGGATTTGACCAATATTTTGAACATGACCATGTGTTGAAACTCTTATATATGGACAATATATGTCCTATGAGTTTCCCTAAATTTTGTCAAATATTTTTAAAACAATAAAATAATTTTTCCCTATTAAAGACCATTTCTGGCCTTAAGGAAAAGCTTTTAAATAAAATAGTAAAACAACTTTTAAAATTATATTTTTGTGGTTTCTGGGTATCCTATATCTAATAGGAATCAAATATATTTTTAGAAAGATTTTTACTGCCCTTAATTAAGTACTTGCAGTGCAAACCTCAATTCAAGGGTTTTTGAAAAACTAATTTTTGAAAATACCATTTGGCCAAATTATTTTTGTAAGAAAATATTTTATGTCCTATACACATGGCATGATCATTGGCTCAAGGGTTTGGAGCAAGGAGATGAAGTATAGGAGTTGGAGGATTTATTTTATTTTTAGAGCACTTGCAACCAGCAGACAAAAATCAATCAAGCAAAGTCCAAAACACTCAAAAGTTTTTGTCAAACCACATTTTAGCATGATTAAGAGCTTAAGTGCTGTGCCATGAAAATTAGGGTGTGACAGCTGGAGGGAGAGATGAGCCCTCAGCCTCAACCGGGTGAGTGCGTTCTGCTCGCCACCCACGTCGACCGCGGCTTTGCGCTTCCCCCGCACCCTTTCTTCCAGGGGTTTCTGAACTTTTTTGGTGCTCAACTCCACCATTTCTCCCCCAACACCATCACGTATTTAGCTGCTTTCGTGTCGATGTGCGAGAACTTTTTGGGGTGTCGACCGCACTGGGGTCTTTTCAAGCACATCTTCACCATTCATTCCCAATCGGTAAAAAAGGCGAAGTCGAGTGACTCGAAAACCCATGTCATCCAGATGTGCGGGGGTTTAGGTATCCAAAAGAGGAAAGGGAGTGCTTTTCCTGCTATGACTCTTCCTGATTCCGTTAGAGGTTGTCAATCGACTTGGCTCTATTGCCAGGATGTCGCGGCTCCAGGTCAGTCGACCGGCCTCCCCCACTTCTCGTTTGACCGAGTCCAGACTCCTGCTCCGCTGAAAGTTACGACTGGCGAGACCATGGAGACGAGGATGTTGGTAGATAGGGTGGTTCACGTTATCAATGATGGTGTTACGGGTCTGGATCTGTTGGAGGTGTTCCTCAGTCGACGCATCCAGCCTCTCCAGGCCCGCGATCACCCAATGTGGCTGTATTCCGGACTGGACGCCGCCGCTCGGGTCCATCCAGAAGAAGTACCGTCTGCAACAGTAGCTTTGTGGCTGAGGAGCATCACAGGCAATCAGGACAATCCTAGAGGATCTAGGCGAGTCGTTCCCTTTAGCAGCAACAACCCGGCCGACAAGGTACGCTTTTCGCTCCGACTGTTTCTCATTCATGCTCCGACTGCACTTGAGATTGACCGACTCTTGTTCGACCAATTTGTTCTGCAGGTGTTCACTGAGATGCATTCGATGCCCAATGGCGAGCAGGCTTTGGAGCAGGCCCAGGAGGGGGAGGACAGCGCGGAAGATAGTGACGAGTGGGATTCTCGGGAAGACAACGAGGAGGAGGAGGAGGGCGAGGAGTCGGACGAGGAGGAGGAAGTCGACTCGCCGCCACGCTCCGAACGTCGATCCAAACAGCAGCATGACCCGGCCGGCGGGCGCGGGAAAGGTGTGGGTCCGAGTACCAATACTGAGAAGCGCACTCGAACGTCGACTCCGGAGCCGACGGAGAAGGTGGCCAAGCAGCCTAAAGTTGCTCCCTCCAAGGCCCGGAGGACACTGCCGCGCATCAAGATGGACATCCCCGTTGCCTCAGGGTGGGTATCTTGTTTGTGTTTCCGTAAGTCGACTGAAGATTTTCTTGATCTGACCGACCAATCCTTGTGTCTTTCCAGCCTCACCTCTGCTGCCACTGACATGGACGTCGACAAGGCACCAGGAGACGAAGAGGCCACCTCACGAGCTGGTAAGTTCGTTCGACCGAGTTCTGTTTAGTCGAGTGGATGGCCAATTGACTGAAAACTTGACATTTCTCTTCTTATGTAGCTCCACAAGATATTGTTGTGCTTCCTAATGACGAAGAAGAAGAAGTGCCTCTACAGGAGAGGAGGAAGAAGAGTGGAAGCTCAAGCAGGAACAAGCTTAAAGTCCAGGTCCCTCAGTCGACACCAGCGCCTGAAGTGATAGTCCGGACCAACGTCACATTCGCTAACCCGTTGACGACTGATCGTCCGTCGGGGTCGACTGTGCAGACACCTGCTGCACCGGTGCAGCTCCACTCCTCTGACCCGGTAGCTACTTCGACCCCTCTCGAGTCATCCCTCTTTGCTACATATCAAACTCCAGACAACTCGCCGGGTGCTGCTAGGGAAGCTCTTCGCCAGGCAAACCTTGTCATGGAGCAGGTGAAAGTGATGCATGAAGCCAGTCAGATAGCTTACAACGCTAGCACTGCTCTTCAGACCAATGTTCAGGTCAGCAAAATTCCGACTGAAATTTTTGAATGTCGCTTTATATCTGATCACCCACTGGGTGTTCTTTCGTTTAGAACCCAGGAAATCTTCAGTTCTGCACTTTCCGAATCAGTGGGGGCACGTCGAGTGCACCCACTAGGTGTAGTCCCCGAGACCACGGTCGGCTGCTGGCAGTCGACCGAGGTCTAATGATGTGTCTCTCTTTCTTTCTTTTTTTTGAACTCATGCTGAGTACTGATCTGATCCAGTGGGGGCACGCTAAGTGCACCCACTAGGTGTAGTCCCCGAGACTACTGTTGAATATTTGATTCGGCAGTAGTCTTAGAGTAATTCTTTGCTTTCACTCGGCGCTTCAATCTGTCGACTGACATGTCTGTCTTTCTGGCTGCAGAGGTCTTGTGACCTTGGAGCTCGGCTCACCGAGTTAAAGAAGCAACATATCAGCATTGAACTTGAGCTCCAACTTGCGAAGAAGAATCTGAAGACTGCCCAACTAGAAACGGCCATCATGGGAGGTAATCACTCGACCATCCTGTCTGTTTTGTAGCTTCATACTTCGTGCTAGTTTTTCCTTCAGTCTCTTTGAACTGAGTGATTTCACACGAGGAGATGTGTGTAGTGAAAATCGCCAACTTCAGTCTCGTCTGAAGAGTGTTGTTTCTTTAGAGAGGATGAAGGAGGCTTTGGATCAGAAGGATCTGGATCTGGCGGCCACTCAGAAGGAAGCACGCGAGAAGACGAAGCTTGCGGACCAGAAGCTGGCTTTGGTCAGCAAACTAGAGGAGGAGAACGCGAAGCTGAAGGCTGCCATCTCAGACGCTAATCAGGAAGTCGAGAAACTTAAGAAGGACAAGGAAAATCTAACCACTGAATTTTGCGGCCTTAAGACCAAGACCAACAAGCTACAGTCCTATCTGGAGCAACTCGCCGCCAAACTTGTTCTGAAGCTTGAAGGTATGATCAGTCGACTCATCACTTTGTTGCTGATTGAACTTTGTTATCTCGTCGTCGATTCATCACTTTTTGCAAAGGGACAGAACTGTGTCAGGACTTTGAGTATGAAACTGGGCGGGTCGAGACAGGTCTCGACCCCATCAACTATCCCATGAAAGATGAAGTTGTGATGAACTTGCTTCGACTGGAATCGCGCTTGGACGGTGCAGTCGACTATCTGGCTTCTCTGAAGGCGGCGATGGCCCGAGTGGACGCTGAGCTCTGGCCTCGGGAGGAAATGTCTCAAGACCTCGAGTCCTTGATGACTCGGCTAAACCAGATTCCAGGTCGAGTGCAAGAGTGAAAGAAATCTTCTGCCCGCTGTGGTGCTGATGTCGCTTTGTCTTTGGTCTGAGTGCAGTGCAAGGAGGCTATGGAAGACAAGTTGGCAGCTCTCAAAGTGGCAAACACTAAGAAGCACTCCTTCCAGGACTTCATGGACACTTTCCTCGAGGCAGCCACTCGCATCGCCGACAGCATCGACCTCGACAGCTTCTGCGACCAGGCCAGTCCTTCTCCCGCCGAGTGACAAAAAAACATTATGCTATCACTTTTATTTGCCTCGGAATGCCGAGTGAATTTATAACCATTAAAACTCCTTCGGGCCTGATGCCCGAGCACTTTATTCTGCGGTTAAGAAACTTTGAATTTGTCATCTCATAAATTGCGTCTATCTTCGAACGAAAATCGTTTTTCCCTCGAATTGTTGTCTGTTTGCTTGATGCAGCTTCTGGAGAAGGATGGCCAGTCGACTGATCGGGCGGTCCTTGAGCAACCTTGATCAGCTCATCAGTGAGGCGTTCAGCAATGATCTTGGCATTCCAGTCGATTGATCGGGTGATCTTCGAGTAGCATTGATTAGCTCATCAGCAAGGCACTCAGCAATGGTCTTGACGTTCCAGTCGGCCGATCGGGTGATCCTTGAGTAGCATTGATCAGCTCATCAGCAAGGCACTCAGCAATGATCTTGACGTTCCAGCCGGCCGATCAGGCGATCCTTGAGTAGCATTGATCAGCTCATCAACAAGGCATTCACCAATGGTCTTGACGTTCCTGTCAACTGATTGGGTGATTCTTGAGAAGCATTGATCAGCTCATCAGCAAGGAACTCAGCAATGGTCTTGACGCTCCTGTCAACCACCCGGTAAGGTTTTTCAAACTTAGGCGAGCACTGGGCTGTAGCTAAGCCTCCGAGTGGGAGGATTGCTCACCACCCGGTAGGATTTTTCAAACTTAGGCGAGTACGGAACTGCAGCTAAGCCCCCGAGTGGGAGGTTTGCTCTCCACTCGGCAGGATTTTTCGAACTTAGGCGAGCGCTGGGCTGTAGCTAAGCCTCCAAGTGGGAGGTTTGCTCTCCACTCGATAGGATTTTTCATACTTAGGCGAGTACGGGACTGCAGCTAAGCCCCCGAGTGGGAGGTTTGCTCTCCACTCGGTAGGATTTTTATCACTTAGGTGAGCACTGGGCTGCAGCTAAGCCCCCGAGTGAGAGGCAGACTCATCACTCGGTAGGATTTTTATCACTTAAGCGAGCACTGGGCTGCAGCTAAGCCCCCGAGTGAGAGGCGACTCATCACTCGGTAGGATTTTTATCACTTAGTGAGCACCGGGCTGCAGCTAAGCCCCCAGTGAGAGGCGACTCATCACTCGGTAGGATTTTTATCACTTAGGCGAGCACTGGCTGCAGCTAAGCCCCCAAGTGAGAGGCGACTCATCACTCGGTAGGATTTTTATCACTTAGGCGAGCACTGGGCTGCAGCTAAGCCCCCGAGCGAGAGGCAGACTCATCACTCGGTAGGATTTTTATCACTTAGGCGAGCACTGGGCTGCAGCTAAGCCCCCGAGTGACAAGTAGACTCATCACTCGATAGGATTTTTATCACTTAGGCGAGCACTGGGCTGCAGCTAAGCCCCCGAGTGAGAGGCAGACTCATCACTCGGTAGGATATTTATCACTTCGTCTTAGGCGAAATAGATTCACAGCTAAGGTAACTCGTACAAAAGAAATAAACAACAATCATTCGGAAGAAGTAAATTATGTATTTTGATAGTCAAACTAAAAGGTATTTCTTATTACATCTCATCATTCTAAATATTTAAGAATAGAAAGGGTGGAGCAGATCCGCATTCCAGGCGCGTGGCTCATCTTTATTATGTTTGACGTTGAAGAGACGGTATGCTCCGTTGTGGAGCACCTTGGTGATGACGAAAGGGCCTTCCCAAGCAGGAGCAAGCTTGTGAGGTCTTTGCTGGTCCACTCGAAGAACCAGGTCTCCTTGTTGAAATGCTCGACCCCTCACGTTTCTAGCGTGAAATCTACGCAAGTCTTGCTGATAAATGGTCGACCGGATCAAGGCCATCTCTCTTTCTTCTTCCAAGAGGTCGACTGCATCTTGCCGAGCTTGTTCTGCTTCTTCTTCTAAGAAGAGTTCGACTCGAGGTGCATTGTGGAGCAAATCACTGGGGAGCACAACTTCAGCTCCATAGACTAAGAAGAATGGAGTCCTTCCAGTCGACCGGTTGGGGGTTGTCCTCAACCCCCACAGCACGGATGGGAGCTCGTCGACCCAGGCTCCTGTTGCATGTTTCAGGTCACGCATCAACCAAGGCTTCAATCCTTTGAGAATCAATCCAATCGCCCGCTCGGCCTGTCCATTCGACTGAGGATGAGCGACCAAAGCGTAGTCGACTCCCGTGCCTTGGGAGGCGCAAAAGGCTTTGAATTCTTCAGAATCGAAGTTCGAGCCGTTATCCATGATGATGTTGTGCGAAACACCATATCTGAATATAAGTTCCCTCATGAAACTCACAGCTGTGCTTGCTTCAAGGCTTTTGATGGGCTTGGCTTTGATCCACTTGGTGAACTTGTCGACTGCTACCAGCACATGAGTAAATCCACTCCTGCCTGTCCTCAAGGTCCAACCTTGTCCAGTCGCCAGACGGCGAAAGGCCAGACGAGCGGAATTGTTTTTAGAGCCGACCCAGGTTTATGAGACATGTTGGAGTAAAACTGGCAGCCTTCACACCTGTCCACTATTTCCTTAGCCATCTCGTTGGCCCGCGGCCAGTAAAATCCAGCTCGGTATGCTTTGGCCACGATGGTCCGAGAGGACGCGTGGTGACCACAGGTCCCCGAGTGAATATCATTGAGGATCACTCGACCTTCCTCTGGCGTGATACACTTCTGGCAAACTCCAGTTGCACTTTCTCTGAACAACTGCCCCTTTATCACAGTAAAGGCCTTAGATTGCCGAACGACCTGTCGAGCCTCTTCTTCTTCCTCCGGAAGTTCTTTCCTAAGAATGTATGTGATGTACGGCACTGTCCAGTCGGGAGTGATGACCAGAACCTCCATGACTAAGTCGACCACGGCTGGGATGTCAACTTCAGTCGGATCTGTAGCACTCTTGGGTTGTGGCGACTCTTCTGTGAAGGGATCCTCTTGAACCAAAGGTGAATGAATATGTTCCAGAACACATTGCGGGGGATGGCCTCTCTCTTGGAACCTATCTTCGCCAACTCATCTGCAGCTTGATTTTTCAATCGGGGCACATGGTGGAGTTCCATCCCCTCAAACTTCTTTTCCAGCTTCCTGACAGCGTTGCAGTAACCAGTCATGGCTGGACTTCTGACATCCCATTCCTTCATCACCTCGTTAACCACAAAATATGAATCGCCATACACCATGAGGCGACTGACGCCGAGCGAGATGGCCATACGCAACCCATATAGAAGTGCTTTGTATTCTGCTTCATTATTGGAGGAATCAAAGTGAATCTGGAGAACGTAATTGAGCTTGTCTCCACGGGGGGACACCAATACTACTCCAGCACCTGACCCGTTTAGCATCTTGGAACCATCGAAGAACATAGTCCAATGTTCCGAGTGAACTTGAGTCGGTAGTTGCTGTTCAATCCACTCGGCAAGGAAATTCGTGATTGCTTGGGATTTGATAGCTTTCTTTGCCTCAAACTTGATGTCCAGTGGAAGGATTTCAATCGCCCATTTTGCTACTCGACCAGTTGCATCTCTATTATTCAGGATCTCAGACAACGATGCATCGCTGACGACTGTAATAGAGTGATCAGAGAAGTAATGTGCAACCTTCTTCATGGTCATATAAATTCCATAGACAAGCTTCTGATGATGAGGATAGTGCTGCTTGGACGGAGTCAAAACTTCAGAGAGATAATAAACTGGGCCTTGAACCTTGTACGCTTTTCCTTCTTCTTCTCGCTCGACCGTGAGTAATGTACTGACAACTTGTCCAGTGGCTGCAATGTAAAGCAGTAAAGACTCTTTGCTGATTGGCGCAGCAAGCACCGGCTGGGTGGAAAGCAGGGCTTTGAGCTCTACAAACGCTGCATCAGCTTCTTCAGACCACTTGAACTTATCAGATTTCTTCATCAATCGGTAAAGAGGCAAGGCCTTTTCACCGAGACGAGAGATGAATCGACTCAAGGCGGCCAAACAACCGGTCAGCTTCTGAACGTCATGCACTTGCACGTGGTGTTTCATTCAGAGGATGGTATCAACTTTTTCTGGATTGGCGTCGATCCCTCGTTCGGAAACGAGAAAACCGAGCAGCTTTCCTCCTGGAACTTCGAATGTGCACTTTGACAGAATAAGCTTGATATCGTACCTTCTTAGGTTGGCAAAGGTTTCTGCGAGATCAGTCAATAGGTCGGAACCTTTGCGAGACTTGATCACGATGTCATCCATGTATGCCTCCACATTCCGACTGATTTGGGTGAACATGCACTTATGGATCATTCTCATGAACGTGGCTCCGGCATTTTTAAGACCGAATGGCATGGTGACATAGCAAAAGCACCCGAATGGGGTGATGAAGGCTGTTTTTATTTCATCGGGACCATACAGTCGGATCTGATGATACCCGGAATAGGCATCCAAAAAAGACAAGCGCTCACACCCCGCAGTGAGTCAACAACCTGATCGATACGGGGGAGAGGGAAGTGATCTTTCGGGGAGGCCCGATTGATATGCTTGAAATCAATGCACATGCGAAGTGAATCGTCCTTCTTGGGGACCTTGACGACATTGGCAAGCCACTCGGAGTGGTAGATTTCACGGATGAACTCTGCTGCCAACAGTCGAGCCACTTCTTCGCCGATTGCTTTTCTCTTCTGAACGGCAGACCGCCGAAGATGCTCTTTGACGGGTTTTACCTTGGGGTCGACACGCAAACGGTGCTCAGCCAGTCCTCTGGGTACACCTGGCATATCAGAGGGTTTCCATGCGAAGATGTCCTAGTTCTCATGGAGAAACTAGATGAGCGCTTCTTCCTATTTGCTGTCGAGCGTCGTTGATATATGAGTCGGTGCATCATTGGGATTAGTCGGGTGAATATGAATCGGCTTCGTTTCGCCACTCGACTGAAACGCAGAGTCTGTTGCAGGCTTCTTTGCTCGGAGCAAATCACTCGGATCCGCACTCTTCTGATACTCTTGGAATTCAACCGCCGCCATCTGTGCATCGGTGATTTTGGAACCTTTCTGGAAACATTCTTCTGCTTTCTGCCGATTGCCAATGATCGTGATCACACCTTTGGGACCAGGCATCTTCAGCTTGAGGTATACATAACACGGTCGAGCCATGAAACGCGCGTACGCCGGTCTCCCCAGGATGGCGTGATAAGCACTCTGGAAATCCACGACTTCAAATGTCAACTTTTCTTTTCGGTAATGCTTGGAGTCACCGAAAACCACGTCGAGAGTGATCTGGCTGAGTGACTCGGCCTTCTTTCCGGGAATAACGCCGTGAAATCTCATGTTGCTCTCGCTAAGCTTGGACATCGGGATGCCCATCCCCTTCAAGGTTTCAGCATACAGGATATTCAGGCCGCTACCTCCATCCATCAGCACTTCAGTCAGTCGAGTGCCACCAACCACTAGGTCGACCACCAGCGCTTGCCTCCCGGGGGTGACTACGCGAGCAGGATGGTCTGACTGGTCGAATGTGATGGCTGTCTGAGACCATTGCAGGTACGTGGTCGTTGTTGCCGGAGCAACCATATTCACTTCTCTGTTGATGACCTTCAACCGACTCTTGCTCTCAACATCGGCAAAAATCATGAGGGTGGAATTGACCTTGGGGTAACCGTCATCCTCCTCATCCTCCTCATCTCTGTCTGACTCCTTGTCCTTCTCATTGGGCTGTTTCTCCCGGAACTGTTGGATCAGGAGTCGACATTGTCGAGTGGTATGCTTTGGGTAAATCAGGTTACCTTCCTCATCTTTCTTCGTGTGGATGTGACACGGCAAGTCCAGCACATCATTTCCTGCTTGATCTTTCACCTTCTTAGGAGGCCAGGGCCCCTTAGGTTTTCCCTTAAACTTTCCTTGAGCCACTGCTGCTATCTCCCAGGTGCCGCTGGCTCGGCTTTACGCTTTTGCTTCCGACTGGAACCACCTCCACTGGCCTCTTGGCCGACTGGTTTACTCTTCCCGCTTCGGAGTCGATCCTCTTCTTCTCTGTTAGCATACCGGGTGGCTATCTCCATCATCCGGGTCAGAGTCATATCTCCAGTCCGACCGAACTTCAGAACCAACTCTCGATACTTGACGCCTTCCTTGAAAGCGCACACCGCCTGATGTTCCGATACATTCTCCACGGTGTGATGCAAAGTTGTCCACCTCTGAATGAATTCCCTCAAAGTTTCATTCTGCTTCTGCACACAATGCTGCAACTCGGGAAGCCCTGCTGGCCGCTTGCACGTGCCCTCAAAGGTTCATACGAACACTCGAGATAGCTCTTCCCAGTTGTGTATACTGTCTAGGGCTAACTGAGTCAACCACGCTCGGGCTGACCCTTCCAACATTAGAGGGAGATGCTTCATTGCTATTTCGTCATTTCCGCCCCCAATCTGCACAGCCACTCGGTAATCTTCAAGCAAAGTTTCAGGCTTGGACTCCCCGGTGAACTTACTGACTCCTATTGCCAATCTAAAGTTGGGAGGAATCACTGCAGCTCTGATGGCTCTGCCAAAACACTCTGGGCCGGAAACATGTAATCTGCCGCCACTCGGATGATCTCTGCCCAGATCTTCTCTGTATGTTCTATTCCGGTCGACCAGGCCTTGAACGAGGATGGATCTCGCATTGAAGCCTGGTTCTCTTGGGTCGACTAGAACTCTGCGCTCGTCCCTGTGACGGCGTGTGTCATCGTTCTGCCAAGGCACGTACGAAGCACTCCTCGGAGGAGGCGTTGGCACTTGACGACAATTGTCGCAGCCGGACTGACGATCGTACTGCCCACGACCTTCACGCCATGGAGGCGATCTTGGGCTATGGGCCGATTGAACTGTATCTGCCACCACGTATTTGTTGTGTATCCTATTCCACGACTGAGACACCGCAGAATTCTGCTCTCTTGCCGCTCGGAGCAAGGCCCTGATCTGCTCCAACCCTCGGCTAGCCTCTGACTGAGAAGGTTGAATCGACTCTGCAATTCGGGCCGCAGCAGTGAGGTTCTGAATCGGAGTACGGTATACCTTAGGTGGGGGTGGGAAAAGCTGCTGTCAACTGGAATCAGGAACTCGATCCCGGGCTCGCTCGTCGAGAGCGCTACCGCAGTTCTCGGTCGAAAGTGCGCCAGCCAAGTTAGCCAAGCGCGCCTCCTCCAAGGCCCGAGCCTCGGGAGTTTCCCCAACGATGGGCGTGTGAAGTGTGTCCATGTTGCTACAACAAAGATCCTCTCTCTGCTGCGAAGAGAGAGGTTCGGGACGGTACTCCTCGTGGACACATGATGGATCGCCGCCGGCTACATCGCCATCCACACGGTGAAAGCCAGGCGGGCTACGCGGACCATCGACCATCAGGACTTCAGCCGCAGGATCGCTGCTATCGCACTCGGACGACGTCTCCGCGAAGCCAGTCGACAAATCGAACAGGCCATGGAGGGTTTCGTCGAGCTCGATTGCTGCGACTTGATGAGTGGCCGAACGCTGAGCCACCGCGTGCTTCACCCACCGCTGAAGCCGCGACCGACCAGATCGCTTGCAGCGGCGCACAGCAGAGAGGGAAGATGTTGCCGGAGTCGACTGATACTGGGTCGACGGCTGCCGAAGAACGACGCCACGAACGCACGCGCGAAAGTGCGATGCCCCTCGTACGGGGAGCGCCTCGACATCAAGAGGAGCTTCCTGGAGCCACGCTGAGTCGTCGGCGACGAAAACGAGCGCACCGAGACGGATCTCGCGGCCCACAACCATCTCGCCGCCGGAAACCATGATGATGATCGGAAAATAAACTTGCAACTTCACCAACAATTCGCTACGACACCTGCCCCATGGTGGGCGCCAACTGTCGTGGTTCTAAGTCTGACAGTAGAAAGGGGGTAGGTATGGAGAGGCAAGATCTTAGCTATGGCGAAGATGTACACACAAGGTTTTACGAGTTCAGGCCCTTATCGGAGGAAGTAACAGCCCTACGTCTCGGTGCCCGGAGGCGGCCGATTGAATTATGTCTGTTGTGTTATAGGGGGTGCGAACCCTTGTCCCAGAGGAGGGGGTGGCTTATATAGAGTGCAACAGGACCCCAACCCACCTCCATTACAAGGATCTTAATGTACATAAAGTAAGGGTGTTACTGGTAACGGCAGTCTTAAATACTCGGCCGTTGTGCGTTCTTCCAAATCCTGGTCTTCGATATAGTCGAGTCTTTTCCCATACGATCGAGTGAAAGTGGGGAATGACGGTCGAGTGATTATACCGTCGAGTGGATTCTTGGTCTTCTTATCTTCTCTTATCTTCTGGGGTAGTGACCTTGGGTAGGACGTATAGGTCAGGCCTATGACCCTACCCCAGGTATGTACCCTCATCACTTAGTGGAGCAAACTTTTTCTCAAAAATTGATCTTAAAAGTGGCTACTATCAAATCCGCATACAAGAGGGTGATGAATGGAAAACTTCTTTCAAAACAAAATTTGGCTTATATGAGTGGTTAGTCATGCCTATGGGTTTATCGGAGGCTCCCGGTACTTTCGTGTGTCTCATGCATTATGTGCTTCGCCCTTATATTGGAGTTTTTGTTGTGGTTTACTTCGATGATATTCTTGTGTTTAGAAAAACCATGAAAGAGCAGTTTTGCAAACCCTTCGCAAGGAACATCTTTATGCCAACATGAAAAAGTGCACATTTGGTGTTGACAAAGTGGTTTTCTTGGGTTTTGTTGTATCTTCCAAGGGTGTCCATGTTGATGAATCTAAAATTGAAGCAATCAAAACTTGGCCCCAACCCACCAATTTGCAACAAGTGCGTAGTTTTCTTGGTCTAGTAGGTTTTTATCGTCGCTTTGTGAAAGACTTTAGCACTATTGTCTCTCCTTTGCATGCTTTGAGTAAGAAGAATGCTCCTTTTGTTTGGGGATCTTTGCAATCCACCGCTTTTGATGAGCTCAAGTCTTTGCTTACTCATGCTCCGATTCTTGCTTTGCCCAACTTTGACAAAACTTTTGAGGTTCATTGTGATGCAAGTGGTACCGGAATTGGCGGAGTTTTGATGCAAGAAAAATGAGCCATTGCATATTTTAGTGAAAAACTCTCCGGTGCTCAACTTAACTATCCCATCTATGACAAAGAATTGTATGCTTTAGTGCGTGTGCTACATGTTTGGGAACATTATCTTAGACCTCATGAGTTTGTCATCCATACCGATCACGAAACGCTTAAGTACTTAAAAGGTCAAACTAAGTTGAACAAGCGCCATGCCAAATGGAGTGAATTTATTGAATCTTTCCCCTATGTGATCAAGTACATTAAGGGTAAGGAAAATGTAGTTGCGGATGCACTTTCACGCATATGCACACTTTTCACTAAACTTGAGTTGAATGTTATTGGTTTTGAGCACATAAAAGACTTGTATGCTAATGATCCATCTTTTGCGACTCCTTATGCTAAATGTTTAATGCATACATCTTGGGAACAATATTACATCAAGGATGGTTGTCTTATGAGAGCTAACAAACTATGCATTCCCGAGTCTTTTCTTCGTTTGCTCCTTTTGCAAGAGGCTCATGGAGGCGGAGTCATGGGACATTTTGGACGCGACAAGACATTCGTCACGCTCTCCAAGAACTACTTTTGGCCCAAGATGTTCCGCGACGTATCACGCTTCACCACCCGATGCTCTACATGTCGCAAAGCTAAGTCTAAAGCTCAATCCCTTGGTCTTTACATGCCTCTTCCTATTCCTTATCAACCTTGGGAAGACATTAGCATGGATTTTGTACTTGGTTTGCCTAGAACTCAAAATGGCAAGGATTCTGTGTTTGTTGTCGTGGACCGATTTTCTAAGATGGCACATTTCATCCCTTGCAACAAGATAGACGATGCTTCACACATTGCGAATCTCTTTTGTAGGGAAATCTTGCGTCTTCATGGAGTACCAAAGACAATCGTCTCCGACCGCGACGTCAAGTTCTTGAGCTACTTTTGGAAGACCCTATGCGCCAAGCTCGGAATCAAGCTCTTGTTTTCATCCGCATACCATCCTCAAACCGACGGCCAAACGGAGGTGACGAATCGTACATTCTCCACTCTACTTCGCGTGTTGATCAAGAAGAACATCAAAGAGTGGGAGGAGTGTCTACTGATCAATTAAAAGTACAGCGGGATATTTCGCCCGAACTGCGAGTGTCGTGTTCTCCACAGGGACTAGACGATCAGCAATGAGTTCTCCACAGGGACTAGACGATCAGCAATGATGCTTGACTAAAGCTAGGCTAGACAATTTAAGTGACGATTACTGGGAAAATAAACCTAAAGTATCTAAGATCATTTCGGAAAATCGGTGACAAAGTAAACGAAAAGAAGCAAAGGGAGATTCAGATTATACTCTCTGCCTTTTTGGTATTATTTTTTATTTGCATGAGAAACTAAAACAGTAACACAAAGGGAACAACAGGACATGAACACATAAAGTAGAATGGAAATGGTTCACATTACAAACATATTTGTCACAGAGACAAAGCTATCACAGAGACTGAAAATTAAACACACACAAAGTTAACTAGTACTGGAAGTTAACTAGTACAGGGGACTAGTACACAAGGTGAACACACATATATGCTAGCAGACCGGTAATTCACACATCAAATCAAACATACCAAATATTATCCAAACAACTAGACATTAACTAGTCAGAGCGCATAATAAAATGCACTATATTTCACAAGTACGAAACTGAACAATTGTCAGATTGCAAGCTCTTATCAAATCTGAATATTACATGAACTAAACATCTCAATTCTGAATATTCCAAAGTACTGAACAATAAACTTCTCAAGATTACAGAAATTTGAGATCGGAGAGAGAGAGAGAAGCAGCAGCAGCAGCAAGTTGGAGGAGAGCAGCAGCAGTTTTCTGGTTTAGAGAAAATTAGGAGGAGGAGCAGAGCAAGAGAAGGAGGCAGCAGCAGGAAGTTGGAGAAGGGAGAAGCAGCAGTAGGAAGAGAAGAAGCAGAGGTAGCAGCAGTTTAGTGGACGAAGCAGAGCAGCAGCAGATCGGCGCAAGAAGAAGAGCAGCAGCAGGGGGCGTGAGAGGAAGGAGTAGCAGCAAGGAGAGGGAGAAGAAGAAGCAGAGGCGTGGGGAGGTTAGAGAGAAGGCAGCAGCAGAATTTGGGGGGAGAAGAAAGGTGGAGGAGCAGCAGCAGTTCGGACGTGGGGAGGAGAAGAGCATCGGGGGCACGAGATGGTGGATGATGCAGCGGCGGCTGGTGGAGATGGCACGGTGGAGCTAGTGGATGGATGGGAGGTGGAGGCGCACCACGACGCCGGCCTGGCCGTGGCGGCGGCCGGAGTTGGAGAAGGAGGGGTGAGAGAGAGAGAGAGAGATGTGCCAGGCCCGAAGGGAATTGAGTCTGTGCTAGGGATTTTGATCCCCTCCCCTGTTTTGCCACTTTACGATTTGGCCCTGCTATTTCTCTTCTTTCTTCCCAAGTAGGTCCTGCCATCTATAGCTTGGCCCCTTGATTACTTCAATTCTTCTCGCTCAAGTCCCTTTCTTCACTTCTTTCCTGCCCTTCTCTCTTCTCAATAGCCAATTTGTCCGAATCTTGAAGTTTATAGTGCCTTTGCGCACTTTTCTGCAAAATAATCAAATGACAAGTAAAAGATCTTTTATATGATTTTCATTCAAATATATCATAGTTCATAACAAGAATGGATCGTTGGATCACAATAAATGTTGTGTTTGTGTGCCAAAATGTGAATAGGAAATGTACTTATCAAGTTCCCGCACACTTAAATCTTTACTTGTCCTCAAGTAAAGGCATTTGACAAGAGCAAGGTAGTGAACAGCGAACTGACTAGAGAATGTCCCAGTGAAGTAGATCTCCAAACAATGCATGCTTTGAACTTTGCTAGTGAAAATCAATGGTTAAGAGTGCTACAAAGCAGTAGGATACTACTCCCTCCGTTCCAAAATAGATGACCCAACTTTATACTAAAGCTAGTACAAAGTTGGGTCATCTATTTTGGAACGGAGGGAGTAATAAGCATGACCATTTTAAACTTTTACAATGATAAAAGAGGATCAACAAGTTTAAATGATGACTGTGCCAAATGGTTCCTAAAGAGAGCATGATCCCGAGAACAAAAAGAACATAAACTTGTGATCAGATCACTTATTTACAGAAATAAAGCAATGATAATATTTTATCGATCTCACTAAAGGAACATACCACCGATCCCGAGAACATGGTATACACCCGGCTCGACCAATTATTAGTTTTTTTGTTTGTCTCCCCAAAGGAACATACCACCGATCCCGAGAACATGGTATACACCTGGTTCGACAATTACATTTTTTTATTTTTAGTTACTGCCCAAGTTAACCCGATTTCACATGCCACCGATCCAGGGAACATGACATGCTACTGTAGGTATTCAGACTTATTTATTCATTATTACTTTTTTTAAATGAACAAGGCATAAGCACAAAAATAGGAATCATCACTTCTCCATGTCTGGTTCACATGCTACCGATCCAGGGAACATAGCATGCTAATCCATAGCGGTTAGGTGATTGCTCTCAATGGGAACACATTAGGCACAAACTCAGCATCTGACACTTAATGATCTAGGTGTATCGAGGTAAAAGCAGAAAATGATTAAGTTTTCTAGTGTACTAGGGATTTGAGCACTCAAAACTAATAGCTTTCACTACTTTCAGCAAAGCAAACAGGGTGTAGATCACTAGTTTACAAGGCATTCAACAATCAGTTCGCTTATTCTCATCAAGCACCATATGTCAAATAAAATTCAGTGGGGCAACATTTAAGACATGGTTTAAGCAACCCAAATAACATTTGATTTTAGCATTTATCAATGGATGATATACTCGGAATGGGTCATGAAACAGCTCACCGGGCACTATGAAGTAGCACTTGCTTGATCACTCTCTAAGCTGCTGCTCCTCTCCTTTTGCTTCTCTATCCTCATGCCTGCTCCAGCTTCGCTCTTCCTCATGTGTGCTCTTTGCTTCTCCTCATCACCATGCCGTGAATCCACCAGGATCCCATGGGATGTCATCTCGAACTTGGTCAGCCCGTAATGAATGGTGCACAAGCGTAAACCTGAAAGAACACTCAACAAACAAGCCAATACAAATGATAGGGACAATGCCCTCTAAGTCATCAATAGAGTATCCTATCACATAAGCATATCTATTGAGCATATGATAAATAGATATCATCAATAAATCGCATGGTGCATAGGCAGTATCCATGATATGGCATATCTTGTCGAGAAAGCTGAGATCATACCTGAGATAGTTAGGAAGAAGCTTCAGGACTACCTCCATTGAAGATACCAAGTGAGGTGTGGTAGTAGAAATTTCCACCGGACTCGTGTCAACAAGTGAAATAGAGCTTGACTCCTTGACATCTGAATCCACCTCACCATAATCAACCATGAAGCTCTCCATCTCAGGCTCAAGTGTTGAAGAATCAATGCGGCTAACATCATCAAAGGCGAACTTCTCCATATCTGGCTCTAGCAGCACATGATCAATATCAACTAAAGGTGACTCCTCAATATCAAAAGCAACGAACTGCAGCTCTGGCTCATCCATGGAAGAATCATCACAATGCAAAACTGAATCTCCAACACTAGTATCCAGATGATCTGTAGCGTGTGTGTCAACTAGAATGGTGTCATCATCGTCAAATATAATCCATGCAAGCTCAACCTTGTCACACTGAGATAGAGGCTCAGGCTTTTGTGTAAGAATTGGTGGTTGAGGTGTAGTGATTTGTTGCAAGCAAACCAATGAATCATACGTGGGCTTCTTATTGTACCACTGAAGTTGGTGGAAAGCTATGCTCTCAATCCGCAGAAAAGCTTCATCAAGTGTCTTGTTTGTAATAGCTCCACCCGCTGCCAAATCGACGTAAGCTCGAGTGTCCGAAGTCAATCCTCTATAGAATATCTGCAGCTCTAACCATCTCTCGAGCCCATGATTAGGACATCTCCTGAATAAGGCTTTGTATCTCTCCCAAGCATCATACAAGCTCTCGCCTTCACGCTGAACGAAATTAAAGATCTCATCTCGAATTGCGGACTGCTTGTGTAGTGGGAAATATTTATCCAAGAAAGCTCGCGATATCTCATTCCAACTGTATGACCTTGATGGCAAGGATCGATACCAAGCACGAGCATCATCACGGAGGGAGAATGTGAACAACCTGCACATGATTGCATCTTGAGGAACTCTATGGTACTTGACTGTATCTGAATACTCCATGACTCGGTGTAAGTGCTCATAGGGATCATCAGTAGGCAGTCCTCCAAACTGTTGTTGTTGAACCAAAGCAATAAGACCAGGCTTCAGCTCAAAATTCTCTACCTCAATAGTTGGCCAAACCGGTCCTGTGATATAACATTGACTACTTGGCATCCAAAGATCACGAAGCAATGCCATATCTTAACCAAGTGTAACTATAGAACAACCTGCAAAGATTTATGATTCCCTACACACACTCATAAACAGTAAACATTAGTCAGAAGGTTAGTATCCTAATAAGCCGAAGCAACAATGGGGGAAAATAGAAGAAAAAAACACTGAAGATGAAATACACGACGAATTGAACAAGGAACTAAAGTAAACCTAGTCTATAGCCTAACACAATCGCTCGACGTAAGTCCCCGGCAACGGCGCCAAATTGATCCATTAAAAGTACAGCGGGATATTTCGCCCGAACTGCGAGTGTCGTGTTCTCCACAGGGACTAGATGATCAGCAATGATGCTTGACTAAAGCTAGGCTAGACAATTTAAGTGACGATTACTGGGAAAATAAACCTAAAGTATCTAAGATCATTTCGGAAAATCGGCGACAAAGTAAACGAAAAGAAGCAAAGGGAGATTCAGATTATACTCTCTGTCTTTTTGGTATTATTTTTTATTTGCATGAGAAACTAAAACAGTAACACAAAGGGAACAACAGGACATGAACACATAAAGCAGAATGGAAATGGTTCACATTACAAACATATTTGTCACAGAGACAAAGCTATCACAGAGACTGAAAATTAAACACACACAAAGTTAACTAGTACTGGAAGTTAACTAGTACAGGGGACTAGTACACAAGGTGAACACACATACTCCCTCCGTTTGAAAATTAAACACACACAAAGTTAATTAGAAATGGATGTATCTAGATGTACTTTAGTTCTAGATACATCCATTTCCGAGACAAGTAATTCCGAACGGAGGGAGTATATGCTAGCAGACCGGTAATTCACACATCAAATCAAACATACCAAATATTATCCAAACAACTAGACATTAACTAGTCAGAGCGCATAATAAAATGCACTATGTTTCACAAGTACGAAACTGAACAATTGTCAGATTGCAAGCTCTTATCAAATCTGAATATTACATGAACTAAACATCTCAATTCTGAATATTCCAAAGTACTGAATAATAAACTTCTCAAGATTACAGAAATTTGAGATCGGAGAGAGAGAGAGAGAAGCAGCAGCAGCAGCAGCAGCAGCAGCAAGTTGGAGGAGAGCAGCAGCAGTTTTCTGGTTTAGAGAAAATTAGGAGGAGGAGCGGAGCAAGAAAAGAAGGAGGCAGCAGCAGGAAGTTGGAGAAGGGAGAAGCAGCAGTAGGAAGAGAAGAAGCAGAGGTAGCAGCAGTTTAGTGGACGAAGCAGAGCAGCAGCAGATCGGCGCAAGAAGAAGAGCAGCAGCAGGGGGACGTGAGAGGAAGGAGTAGCAGCAAGGAGAGGGAGAAGAAGAAGCAGAGGCGTGGGGAGGTTAGAGAGAAAGCAGCAGCAGAATTTGGGGGAGAAGAAAGGTGGAGGAGCAGCAGCAGTTCGGACGTGGGGAGGAGAAGAGCATCGGGGGCGCGAGATGGTGAATGATGCAGCGGCGGCTGGTGGAGATGGCACGGTGGAGCTAGTGGATGGATGGGAGGTGGAGGCGCACCACGACGCCGGCCTGGCCGTGGCGGCGGCCGGAGTTGGAGAAGGAGGGGTGAGAGAGAGAGAGATGTGCCAGGCCCGAAGGGAATTGAGTCTGCGCTAGGCATTTTTATGGCCGAAATGACTATTCTGACCCTTTCAGCAAACTTTGTCACAAAGTGAACTCGACATGAAAGTATTTCACGATCTGATCCTTTTAGCAACGCCATAGCCCGTGGCATTTTTGCCCAAAATAAAAACGCCGAGCTAGCTAGCGTTCCTGTCAAAAAAGAAGCGCCGAGGTAGCTTACGTTGCGGACCACGTGAGAAACGCCAGAGGGCTTTGGCGTTTCTGCCCTGGACAGCAACGCCAGGAGCTTTGGCGTTTCCATGATGCGTCGCCGCCAGAAGCCAGAGCAAACGGCATGCATGCCACTAGTGGTGCTTGACTGCCTGAATTTGCGGGTCGGTCAGACCACTGACCACTGCATGCACGATCGACGTGAGTATGAGGGGCGACATGACAAGGCCATGCTATCGGTATGTTTAGCAACCAATGATGGCTTGCTTTTGAACTGCTTCGATTAATTAACCACCGGCAAAGAAGATGCGTGCATGCATCATGCATGTGGTGTGCTTAGCACTACGCCGTGGAGACAGGCCATGCATTTGCACGGCGCGCACACATGCATCCGGGCGCGTGATTATTCCTCCTGGATCGACTGGACATCTCACTATATATCCACACCAACAGTGAAGCTACGTACTATATCAAGTGTAGCAACGCCATGGCCATCGGCGTTTTCAGCCTGGTCAGAAACGCCAAAGCTTTTGGCGTTTCCGGAAACGCAATCTGGCTCGGCGTTTCGAACATGCCACGTCAGTGAATGGGGCCACGACAGTAACGCGAGCTGGCTCGGCGTTTTTATGTGGGGATGAAACGCCACGGGCTATGGCGTTGCTAAAAGGGTCAGATCGTGAAATAATTTTGTTCCGAGTTCATTTTGTGCTATGGTTTTCTGACAAGGTCAAAACAGTGATTTCGGCCGATTTTGATCCCCTCCCTTGTTCTGCCACTTTACGATTTCGCCCTGCTATTTCTCTTCTTTCTTCCCAAGTAGGTCCTGCCATCTATAGCTTGGCCCCTTGATTACTTCAATTCTTCTCGCTCAAGTCCCTTTCTTCACTTCTTTCCTTCCCTTCTCTCTTCTCAATAGCCAATTTGTCCGAATCTTGAAGTTTATAATGCCTTTGCGCACTTTTCTGCAAAATAATCAAATGACAAGTAAATGATCTTTTATATGATTTTCATTCAAATATATCATAGTTCATAACAAGAATGAATCGTTGGATCACAATAAATGGTGTGTGTCGGATTTCGGGTTCCGGCAGACCCTTGAGGTTCGAACACTAGGGTGCGCGCGGAGATTTAACCTCTCACGGCCGCTCCTCATTGAATCGCTAGGATCTAAACTACCAAATAGAACAACACAAGAGACACAAGATTTATATCGTTCAGCCACCATTGTGGTGTAATACCCTACTACGGTGTGTGGTGTGGTGGATTGCCTCTTGGGCCGATGATGAACAATACAAGGAAGAACAACCTCGTGAGGGTCTCTGTTTGGTAGTGCGATGAACTGCTAGGAGGAGTTCAATCGCCTATCCACCGGTTTCTTGGTGAGGATCCAGATTGCTAGATCAGTCCAGATGCCTCTACCCCGGGGTGGCTAGTCCTATTTATAGGCAAAGGCCCCGGCCTCTTCCCAAATATTGAGCGGGAAGGGCGCCAATAATTGGCCATTTTGAAGGGGAACAATGGGTACACTTATCCCGACTAAAGTTGGTCCTCGCTGTCAAAGGCTCGTGGTGATGCTCGCTTGGGCTCCACAATGACTTCTTCGCCGTTGGGCTGGTCTTGGTCTCGTTGCAATCAAATGGATGCCTTTGCTTGATGCTCTCGCTGCGCTTGCTCCTTTGTACCAAAGAGGAAAGGAGGACACTATGCAGTGGCGCCCGATGGCGCCCTTGGTCGCCATGGCTTGCGTCATGGGCACCTCGCGAGGTACCCCGCCTTGAACTCTCGGGCCTCGTGAGCCTGCCCTAACGAGGCAAAGGCTCGAGGAAGCTCCTTGTCGTCCGCCTCATGAGGCTTGGCCCCTCGCGAGGGTCTTGAGCTTGTGTTGATGAAGATGGGCCGCTGGGCCCCTTTGAGCCACGCCGCAGCCGCAGCGAGCAAGTCTGGGGACCCTCGTTCCTGTAACGCCGACAAGAGCCCCGGGCCCCTGGGCGCGCCCGGACTTGGCCGAGCAGAGAGGCGAAGGGCAAGTGTGAAGCGTCAAGGGCCCTAACAACTCTGACCTTAGGCGCGCGTGGTGTTAATTGACGTGGCGCACTTTGTTCCCCACGCCTCCTTATTTTATGCCTTGCTAGGCGGACTCAGAGCCGCACACGCCGCTCCCCTTTCGCCGCTCGAGCTCTCATCCTTTCTCCTCTCGAACTCCAGTTTCCACATCCAATCCAATCTCAAACCTTTCCCCCCTTTTCCGCCGTCATGGCTCCGCCGAAGAAGGGAAGGGGGAAGAAGCCCATGCCGCCGCCTCGCTCATCGTCGTCAGCGGCCCCCGCCGTCGATCGGCAGATCATAATCAATCAAGAGGGCTTGAGCAAGGTCAGCTTGGCCCTGGCCACCATCTTCAACGAATGCGGGAGGACGACGGCCCGCCCGGCCCCGCTTCCATTGACAGATTGCCATCGAGGTCCGACATTGCCGACGCATACGTGGTATGGACTAGTTCCCCTTTTCGATTTCTTCAACACCGTGTTCTCCCATTATCAGATCCATATGATGCATCTGGGTCCTGAGTCCATCACTCTTCTCGCGGTCTTCGCCTTCGTTTGTGAGGTAATGATGGGCATCCTTCCCTAAGTTGCCTTCTTCGCACCATTTTTCTCCTGCGCGGGTCGACCCCACCCAATGTTCGGGTGCGTGAGCTTTGTTCTTTGCCGAGACGGCGGCTTCAGAATTGACTTGATCTTCCTCCGCCGCTACCGGGTTTCATGAGCGGTGGCTGATGTGGACGAGGGGTGCCCAGCCTCGCCGACGGTTATCTTTGCTCTTGTCCCCAACTCAGTGGGGTCGAGACGCCATGAGCCCCGGCCACCTTCGTCAAGCGCCGCTCGAGTTCTTGAGGGAGCTTGGCGTGACGGCGCCCAAGGTGGTGAAGGAGTTCCTGCTACGCCGTGTTGCCCCTCTCCAACGCCATTCTCACCGGATGTGGGCCTTCAGCGGCCGTGGGGATCATATGCGGCTCCAGGAAGAGGACTTGACGCCAGAAGCGCTGAGGAAGGTGCTCTTGGTCTTGACTAGGGATCCTTCCCCCGGCGGCATTCGGCAAGGGGGGGGGGCCTTGCTGTACCTCTGCTCGAATAGAGGTGACTTCGTGAGCCAGATGCCCTTTCTCAACGAATGGGGGCCGCGCCCTGCTGGCCTCCAGGGCCTCGCGAGAACCCAGTGGTGGTGGTCGCCCTTGCAGCCGGCCAGGGTGACTTTTCCTCAAGTGGCGAAGTAGGAAGGCATGAGCCTCTGGAGGCCGAGGGTGCCCCCGCCGAGGTGACAGCACTGGGCGGCGCTCATGATGGAGCGGCCCCTAAGGCCCGTGGCCGCCGTGAGTGAAGGTGGTGAGCGGCCGCCTGCATGCTCGCTGCCGAGGCCCCGAGGCCCCAGCTGCTCTTCTTGGTGAGGCGACGGTGGCGCAGATCGCGGACGCCCGACGCAGTCGCCTTGGTGCTTCCTCTTCGCCGCAGTGGCCCTCGCGCCAACTCTTGGTCGCTCGCGTGGACTTTGAGGCCCTCCGGAAGAGGAGGGAGGCTCTGGGCGATGATTACCCTTGCCGCCTGCTGAAGCGTAGGAAGTACTTCGCCATCGATGAGTAAGCCTTCTCCCTTCCCAGCTCCTGATTCTTCCGTTGCCTTTCCTGATCCTTGCTTCGCAGGGCCCTTCCTTCAGAGCTCGTGGAGGTGGATGAGGAGCCATCCCCCTCGCCTCCGCCCTCTCCGCCGTCTTCGATCGTTCCGAGCAGCAGGGCCCTTGTGGTGAGGCCGGTTGGTGAGATGAACCATCCCGAGGCGCGGTGCGGCCCTGCCCTCCCCGCGGCCTTCCTTCGCGAGCCTTCTCGTGGCATAGCCAGCCTGCCGTGGGATTCTCGTCTGGTCGTGGATCGCGATTGGCTGGGGTACTCCCGGCGCTCTTCACTTGGAGATGGACTGGCTCTAGGTCGGGCCTCTGGTATGCGTGCCGGTCGTCTCAAGGGCGCCAGGCCCCAGCCCCCTGCCCGGGAGGGGAGCACTGATCAGTGCCCCACGGCGCTCGCTTGGGGCGGATGATGGTGTGGAAGACGTACTCGAGCGCGCCCGGGAGCATCGCGCTCTTCGGCAAGGGTTCCTCCGTAGGGCGGCTGACGCGGTGAGCCTGCTTGGTGAGGAGCTCCCTGATGAGGACGCGTGCCTGGAGGCCGAGGGCCTGCGCCTCGTTGGAGAGAGGCATGAGCTGGAGGCGGCTGTCGCCCTCGCGCACCGTTGGCGCGATCTCGACGATGAGGAGGCCAAGGCGTCGTTGGCGGCCTCTCGGGAGGCCCGTTCCCGGGCCGTCGAAGAAACCCGGGAAGCTGACCGGCGGCGAGAGGCCACGGAGGAGCGGGCACGGGAACTCCTGGCCCGGTGCCGCTCACTGGAGGAGCAGGTGGAGCTGCGTGAGGCGGCCCTTGCGTCGATGAAGGTGTAACGCCCTCGATGCGGCTATATCTCCCACGTGTTGAAGCACGACTTAGAGGCATAACCGCATTGACAGCAATGTCGCAAGTGAGGTAATCTTCACACAACCCATGTAATACATAAGGGAAAGAGATACATAGTTGGCTTACAATCGCCACTTCACACAATTACATGAATAAAGCATTACATCATCCAGATACAATCAAGGTCCGACTACGGAACCAAAATAAAAGAAGAACCCCAAATGCGACAAAGGTTCCCGATCGACCCCAACTGGGCTCCACTACTGATCAACTAGAACGAAACAACACAAAGGGGCAAGATCTTCATCGAGCTCCTCCTTGAGCTCGGATCGCCACCCGCACGGTCTCGCCGGCACCGCAAACTGGTTTTGAAGTATCCGTGAGCCACGGGACTCAAGCAATCTCGCACCCGCGAGATCAAGACTAATTGCTTATGGGTAAGGTAAAGGCATGAGGTGGAGCTGCAGCAAGCGACTAGCATATATGGTGGCTAACATACGCAAATGAGAGCGAGAAGAGAAGGCAAAGCACGGCCGATAAAAGTATGATCAAGAAGTGATCCTATAGCAACTCGGCCAAACATAACTCCAACACGTGTTCACTTCCTGACTCACGAACGAGACCATCACGGTTACACACGGTTGATGTATTTTAATTAAGGTCGACTTCGGTTTTCTACAACCGACATTAACAAATTCCCATCTGCCACATAACCGCATGGGCACGGCTCTCGAAAGTTTATAACCCTGCAGGGTGTCCCAACTTAGCCCATGACAAGCTCTCACGGTCAACGGAGGAATAGACCTCCACCCAAGACACTCCGATCGACTCGGTATCCCGTACAACAAGACATTTCGACGTGGTAAAACTAAACCAGCAACACCGCCCGAATGTGCCGACAAACCCGATAGGAGCTGCACATATCTCTTTCTCGTGGCACACTCAGATGAGTCTAGCTACGAGTAAAACCAACCATCAAGTTTCCCGAGGTGGCCCCTCAGTAGCTCGGTTCGACCAACACTCAGAGGAGCACCGCCCGGGGTTAAAATAAAGATGACCCTTGAGTCTGCAGAACCCAAGGGAAGGTGGTAGGTTGTTAGTGCAAATGGTAAAACCAATGTTGGGCATTGCCGAGGAGCTTTACTTAAGGCGAATCGTCAAGGGGTTCCCATTATAGCCCAACCGTAAGGAACGCAAAATCCGGGAACATAACACCGATATGACGGAAACTAGGGCGGCAAGAGTGGAACAAAACACTGCATAAGGCCGAGCCTTCCACCCTTTACCAAGTATATAGATGCATTAATTAAATAAGATATATTGTGATATCCCAACAAGTAAACATGTTCCAACAAGGAACAACATCTCCATATTCCAACAAGGAACAAACTTCAATCTTCACCTGCAACTAACAACGCTATAAGAGGGGCTGAGCAAAGCGGTAACATAGCCAATCAACGGTTTGCTAGGACATGGTGGGTTAGAGGTTTGACATGGCAATTTGGGAGGCTGACAAGCAAATGGTAGGCATCGTAGCATTGGCATAGCAAAAGAGCGAGCAAACTAGCATAGCAAAGATAGTAGTGATTTCGAGGGTATGATCATCTTGCCTGAAATCCCGCAAGGAAGAAGAACGAGTCCATGAAGAAGACAAACAGACGTGGTCGAACGAATCCTCACAACTCCGGAACGAAACCGAAGCTAACGAGAGAAGCAACCCGGAAAGAAACAAACAACATAGTAAACAACCATCACATAAACATGTCATGATGCACAAACAAGTATGATGCATGTCCGGTTTAATGAGGCATGGCATGGCAAAGTGCAACGAACAATACTGCAAATTAAGTGGAGCTCAATATTCAACGAGTTGCATATTGACGGAACGCCACATCAATTATTTAGTTCTCTCTCGGTTATGCTACCCAACAATATTAACTGTTGTTAAACATGGCAAGAGGTGAAGCATAACAAAAACTATACCATCTAAACAATTTAAATGGGGCCGGATATAAAAACAACAAATCCGGTAAATCCCCATATGCATTTAGCAATTTAATGGAAACAACAAATATAAACATTTTAAATGTTGTTATCATGATGCGGATGACATATGCAAGTTTTATGCAATTTTTATGAAAATGTTGACATAAGCATGTTATGAAGCATTTGGTCGCCATGGCGGAACGAATAGGGTGCCACGGCGGCGAAACAAAAATGGTGCCACGGCAACATATCCGAAAATGATGCCACGGCAACATATCGGTTCCGGTAGCTCACGAAGATACCGGTGCAAAAGGAGGCGTGCGGATGCGTGCACGGATGGTGGGGTGATCCCGGATTCCGGGTGTCCCACATAATGGTGGCATGGCAAACGAGGAACATGCAAGGACAACTCGGACACGGTGCAAAAATAGGGTGCATCTCATACAACACATGCAAGGGCATCTCATCGCGGTCGTCTCGGGTTATACCTTCGAAGCGTGCGTTTCGGGGCGGAACGAGTTCGGAGCGGTGTAGAGGAAGTAGGCGTTCACGGGACGTCGTGGAAGTAGTCGTTTGCGGTAACGGTAGTTGTACACGGCGTCGGTAGAGGAAGTAGTCGTTCTCGTTTCGTAGTTGTACATTTCGGCGGTAGTGGAAGTAGTTGTTCATGTCCCGTAGATGATTCGGGGTCCACGGGGTCTTCGAGGGTCGACGGTAGTCGTACACGGCAACCATAGTTGAACTTGTAGGGCCGACGATGTCGTGGTACTTGGTGCAATGCACGGGATGGTAGTCCCGCAATTGTCGGAGAGGGACTTGACGCATGAAAAGTCTTCGGTGCCACGGTACTTGTCCATGTAGACGTACTTTCAAACAGGAACTTGGCGCACCAAAAATGAGCAAGGCAAAACCCTCATTTAGCGGTGCTCGAACTTGACGAAATCCACGAACGGGTCTTGGTGTATCCTGGTCTTGGAGAGGTCTCCGAAAAGAACTTGGCGTCCACGGGGACATGGAGTACCGGTCTTGGCGTCGAGCAGGGGTCGAAGGCCAACGAGGGATTTAAGCCGATGGCCTCACAGCCATGGCAAAGCGGGCACGGCGAGGGTGGTGGTGGACGCGGACCGGCTCGATCCGGCCAGATCCGAGGCCAGGGAGGCTGCGGGCTCCTCTAGGCGCAGACGAAGACGGCGGCGGCCACGAGGAGAAGACAGGGGGCCGCTGAACGAGCTTGAGGACGACGGTTTTGACGCGGCTCCGGCGACGGGGCGCAGTGGCGGAGGCGCCGGGAGCCAAGACGGCGGCCGGGCTCGGGCGGCAGAGGCAGGAGGCGGCAAGCCGGGCGAGAGGACCTTGATGGGCGGAGGCGCGAGGCGACATGGCCATGGCAATGGGGAGACTCGGCGGCAGCGCTACGAGGAGGGTCGGCTCGGTCGACGGCTGCGGGAGGCGACGCGCTTGAGGGCGCGGCACGGTTGGACGGCGAGGAGGCAGCGGCAGCAGGGTGCGGGGACGCTCGAGAAAGGGAGGCGTCGCGAGGTGGAGATGGGGATCGAGAGGAGGGAGATGGGAATCGAGAGATGGGATCGGGGCTGCGGTTCCCTGGCGGCGCTGGGTGGAAGGGAACGAGGGAAGAGCGAGGGGGATCGAGGGCTCGGGGCTAGGGTTAGAAGGCAGGGGCCGGCTGGGCTGCTGGGATTTAGTGGGCCGGCCTGGTTAGACAGGCCCAAGAGGCCTAAGAGGCCGGCTGGGCTTCTCTTCTCTCCCTCCTATTCTTTTCCATTTACAAAAAAAAAACAGAAAATAGAAAGAAGAGAAAGAGAAGGTAGGGGTGGAATCTGGGCATGGGGATATTTTTCACGGACTCATAAAAATATGAGGAATTTAAATAAAATGGCAAGAGGATTTTTGGAGAACAATAGATTTGCACATGTTGAATTTAATGCAACATGTTTGAATCTTGAAACCCACTCGAAAGGACTCTAAATGGGCTGAGATTTTTAGAGGAGCCTTGATAAAATAGAGAGAAATATTTACAAGGTTTGGAGGTCAAACTCGAAAAGGAATAGACATGGAAAATGTTTTGCACGTGTGTTATGGGTGATTCCGAAATGGAATATTTAATATAGCTCCCTAATATTGGGAGGATATGTTATAAAGAGAATCACCACGTGAATTCCCTCGAGTTAAATAGATCAAAAGATCTATGCAATTTTTTTAGTTGAGGTCTTAAAAATTAAAGATATGATGGCATGATGACATGATGCAATGCAAAAACAAATACATCGCACGGCGAAACTCAGAATATCTGGAAGTCTTCTGGAGCATCGGTCTCGGGGCGTTACAACACTCCACTACTACAAGAGGATCTCGTCCCGAGATCTAGGATGGCACCGGAGAGAAACGGAAGAGGAAGAGAAGAGGTAAAACTAAGTTGCTTCTTCGACCAATGAGTGAAACCCCGAACCTTGGGAGGTTGAGTAATTTAAAAGAAAGACTACAACAGAGATGAACGAGATTGCAAACAATCCGTTAGAAAAGAGGAATAAGGAACATTACGAGAACTTGAAGGTTGCAAAGACATGAATCAAGAGTTTAATGGACAAGATAGAATTCGAAACCACTCCGGTTAAAACAAGATGAGAGAGGAAGAATTTGGGCAGCTCTCCGGTTTAATATGGAAGGAATAGAACATGTTCTTGACAAGATGAGAGGATACTTGATGAAATGAACAACACACTGCCTCCGGAACAAAAGAATAGAAGATAGGTCACTGGAATAACAGAATGGAGAAGGAAAATGAAAACTTCTACCACAATTGAATTTGGAAGGCATCCTTGCAAGAAGAATCGAACGAAGTTGTTGGAAGACCAACAACGAAAAGAATAAGTTTGTAGTGGGCTTATGGAAACATCTCAAAATCATGAGGTGACACACGGCCACGAACGAAAATAATTGATTTGATTGAGAGCACCAAAGAGATGAAAAACTGCTTTCGCCGAGAGGATAGGAGAAAACTTGGATCATTGATAAGCACCATAATAGCAACATTCCTTAGGGAAGGCTTTAGGTGAAATATAACCCAAGATAATTCCAATGAAGTGATTGATGGATTTAAAATACCTCATTCTTGACAACATGTGAATCATGAAACATGAATGAAACTGTCAAAATTACATAACACCACCTGAAAAGATAAGGTCGAAAGAATTGCACTTTGGAATGCAAGATGAAGAATGCTTGAACTCCTCAAAACAAAACATGTGTTGGAACACCATGTTTATTTTAGAGTATGGCTTGACGGATCATAACTTCAAGAGAAATCTTGAAGAACAATTGAAGAATGAAAAGAATCCTTGACGAACCACCACTCCGGTAATAAACGGATGATAAAAGAAAGAGAAGTTGAAAACACAAGGTGAAGCCTTGCGATGATTTAGATGGAGCTTCGCGACGAGATAATGCGGAAAACTTAGAACTCCAGAAGAAAGATGAACAACAAGAAGCCAAGAATTTATTCCTCCTGAACAAACTCTGAAGGAAAGGATTAATCACTTGGATGAAACAAGAATAAGAATTATGTTATGCGTATCCTTCATCAATTTAAATTGATGACAAGCAACGGATTTGGCATACTTCTTATTCTTGTAGAAAGGATTAAAGAGATATATCAAGACTTGAGAAGGTCTTCAACGAACCACCGGTAGGATTGGAACACCAAATGAATTGATATGATAATGAAGGAAGTGAACCACCGTAAGAATTGAAAATGAACGTAGCAAAGGCACAATTCACCGGGAAGAATTGCAAAATGAATGAAGATACTTGAGGGTATTTAGATACATGAGAACGAAGAGATCATGAACTGATTAGAGGATATTTGAATGATGCACTAGTGAGATTTAGAGAACTATAGCTACGCGCTGAGAATGAAGAATTATGACTTGATGACCTTCGGAGGAAAGAAATGGAAACAACTCATGAAATGCTCCGGATGGGTGAAAAGATTCTCACAATCGAAAACAATTATGAGAGGATGGCAACAAGCTAGAACCATGAATATTTAAGAGAACGGACAAGATTTAAGAGAAACTCTTCTTCGGTCTTCAAATGATGAGAATGACAACGAGAAACAACACCAAGAATTATTGAGGCACACCGGAAGAATCAAAAGCGAAGAGGTTTAGCCAACTATGAAAAGAATTTGAAAGATCTTGGAGAAAAGCATTTGACTGATGATAACTCATTCTTACGTCAAACTTGGAGAAGAATTTAGGATAGCTCTGGGAAAATAGAAGAGTAAGGTAAGATCCTGGGAAAAGACCTGTGGGTTAGGGCCCACTCAAAAGAACACCGTTGAAAATGATTTTAAAGAGAGATTGCACCGGTTGAATTAAATGGCTTGAATGAGATAACAATCTCCAATGGCTTGAACGGATTAAGAATGGAAACACAAATCTTCCAAGATATCTTCAGTACTCCAGAACAAATGAATAACGAGAAGTGAAAGATTAAGAGGTGCATCGGTATGAGAAAGCATTAGGAACGTGGAATGGAATATGACGAATATCGAAAGCTTGAATTGGAACCACCGGAGAAGAAACAACAATGAAGGATGATGAACTTGAAACTGTTGAGCATCTTCATGGGAAATCACCGGATAAGAACATTGATTGAAAAGAATGAAGAGACTTCACATGAATAAATGGATACTTGATAAAGAAATCTGTGTCCTTGAAGAAAAAAGGGTGGGAGGGCGGGAAAACAAAGGCAACTTGGGACGGATGAAACCAACACCGTTGAAAAAAACTTAGATTTGATCTTACAGATGGGAAAAATGATGGGATCCACTTGAAGAGAAGCACACCGGTTGGAAAGGAGTTGACATGACAAAATCAATGATCAAAAGGATTAGTATTCACATAGCAATATGAGAACACCGTTTAGGAAAGGTATGGATTCAACATTTGACTTCGAAGCAACTCGAATACCACAACTCAAAACAAAACAAAGGACTGGCTTGCAGAATAAGCCGGAACAAATACATATGATAGAGATTTACCCAATCCCATATCATGCATCTGTCGGAAAGATATACTAGAAGCTACTTGAATTCCCACCTATAAACTCACGAAACTTTCTGGTTATGCAATCTGGTGTTGGGGATACAGGGGAAGCAATATATCTCACCCAAACTAACAATCCCTACATCCAGCTGTATCCATCCGTCAACACATAACCAAGAAACCTTCGAAAATCGTGTACCTCAACCTTCGAAAAGCATCCGTTATACGAGTCATGGCAATACTCCCGTACTCACCTCAAGATCGGGTTATCGGGTTATCTCACCAACAACTGCATAAAAGAGATTTTTGATGTCGGCGTATTAAACTCGTGTATTCCAGAATCTGCAACGATAAAATTATGACGACAACACCTCAGAGCTCAACTCCCCGGGACACCTCCACTAAAAAAACCCCTGCGACGGGAGGCACCAAGACAATGTTGTCATCATAAAACCATCGGAACGATTCCAAGATACCCGCGTGATCCTAAAAAAAAATTAGTGAAATTTGAGAAGAGAAGAGTCAAAACTCTACGTCAGGAGACCTCACCAGAGCGATGAAGGGACTGAGGAGTAAAAAGAATTCCTAACTCTCCGATATATATAATCCTAAATGACTCAAAACCTTTTTCTAGACACAACTCGCCGCTAAAAACGATCAAGGTGGGGCTCCTAAGGTCGGATGGCTCGATTACCAACTTGTAACGCCTCGATGCGGCTATATCTCCCACGTGTCGAAGCACGACTTAGAGGCATAACCGCTTTGACAAAGAATGTCGCAAGTGAGGTAATCTTCACACAACCCATGTAATACATAAGGGAAAGAGATACATAGTTGGCTTGCAATCGCCACTTCACACAATTACATGAATAAAGCATTACATCATCCAGATACAATCAAGGTCCGACTACGGAACCAAAATAAAAGAAGAACCCCAAATGCGACAAAGGTTCCCGATCGACCCCAACTGGGCTCCACTACTGATCAACTAGAACGAAACAACACAAAGGGGCAAGATCTTCATCGAGCTCTTCCTTGAGCTCGGATGCGTCACCTGCACGGTCTCGTCGGCACCTGCAAACTGGTTTTGGAAGTATCTGGTGAGCCACGGGGACTCAGCAATCTCACACCCGCGAGATCAAGACTAATTAAGCTTATGGGTAAGGTAAAGGCATGAGGTGGAGCTACAGCAAGCGACTAGCATATATGGTGGCTAACATACGCACATGAGAGCGAGAAGAGAAGGCAAAGCACGGCCGATAAAAGTATGATCAAGAAGTGATCCTATAGCAACCTGCGTCAAACATAACTCCAACACCGTGTTCACTTCCCGGACTCCGCCGAAAAGAGACCATCACGGTTACACACACGGTTGATGTATTTTAATTAAGGTCGACTTCGGGTTTTCTACAACCGGACATTAACAAATTCCCATCTGCCACATAACCATGGCACGGCTCTCGAAAGTTTATAACCCGGGGTGTCCCAACTTAGCCCATGACAAGCTCTCACAATCAACGGAGGAATAGACCTCCACCCAAGACACTCCGATCGACTCGGTATCCGGTACAACAAGACATTTCGACAGGTAAAACTAAACCAAGAACACCGCCCGAATGTGCCGACAAACCCGATAGGAGCTGCACATATCTCTTTCTCGGGGCACACTCAGATGAGTCTAGCTACGAGTAAAACCAACCCTCAAGTTTCCCGAGGTGGCCCCGCAGTAGTTCGGTTCGGACCAACACTCGAGGAGCACCGCCCGGGGTTAAAATAAAGATGACCCTTGAGTCTGCAGAACCCAAGGGAAGGTGGTAGGTTGTTAGTGCAAATGGTAAAACCAATGTTGGGCATTGCCGAGGAGCTTTACTTAAGGCGAATCGTCAAGGGGTTCCTATTATAGCCCAACCGTAAGGAACGCAAAATCCGGGAACATAACACCGATATGACGGAAACTAGGGCGGCAAGAGTGGAACAAAACACTGCATAAGGCCGAGCCTTCCACCCTTTACCAAGTATATAGATGCATTAATTAAATAAGATATATTGTGATATCCCAACAAGTAAACATGTTCCAACAAGGAACAACATCTCCATATTCCAACAAGGAACAAACTTCAATCTTCACCGCAACTAACAACGCTATAAGAGGGCTGAGCAAAGCGGTAACATAGCCAATCAACGGTTTGCTAGGACATGGTGGGTTAGAGGTTTGACATGGCAATTTGGGAGGCCGACAAGCAAATGGTAGGCATCATAGCATTGGCATAGCAAAAGAGCGAGCAAACTAGCATAGCAAAGATAGTAGTGATTTCGAGGGTATGATCATCTTGCACGAAATCCCGCAAGGAAGAAGAACGAGTCCATGAAGAAGACAAACAGACGTGGTCGAACGAATCCTCACAACTCCGAACGAAACCGGCTAACGAGAGAAGCAACCCGAAAGAAACAAACAACATAGTAAACAACCATCACATAAACATGTCATGATGCACAAACAAGTATGATGCATGTCCGTTTAATGAGGCATGGCATGGCAAAGTGCAACGAACAATATGCAGAATTATGGAGCTCAATATGCAACGAAGTTGCATATTGACGAACGCCACATCAATTATTTAGTTCTCTCTCGGTTATGCTACCCAACAATATTAACTGTTGTTAAACATGGCAAGAGGTGAAGCATAACAAAAACTATACCATCTAAACAATTTAAATGGGGCCAGATATAAAAACAACAAATCCGGTAAATCCCCATATGCATTTAGCAATTTAATGGAAACAACAAATATAAACATTTTAAATGTTGTTATCATGATGCGGATGACATATGCAAGTTTTATGCAATTTTTATGAAAATGTTGACATAAGCATGTTATGAAGCATTTGGTCGCCATGGCGGAACGAAAAGGGTGCCATGGCGGCGAAACAAAAATGGTGCCACGGCAACATATCCGAAAATGATGCCACGGCAACATATCGGTTCCGGTAGCTCATGAAGATACCGGTGCAAAAGGAGGCGTGCGGATGCATGCACGGAAGGTGGGGTGATCCCGGATTCCGGGTGTCCCACATAATGGTGGCATGGCAAACGAGGAACATGCAAGGACAACTCGGACACGGTGCAAAAATAGGGTGCATCTCATACAACACATGCAAGGGCATCTCATCGCAGTCGTCTCGGGTTATACCTTCAAGCGCATGTTTGGGCGGAACGAAGTTCGAGCGTGTAGAGGAAGTAGGCGTTCACGGGACGTCGTGGAAGTAGTCGTTTGCGGCAACGGTAGTTGTACACGGTGTCGGTAGAGGAAGTAGTCATTCTCGTTTCATAGTTGTACATTTCGGCGGTAGTGGAAGTAGTTGTTCATGTCCCGTAGATGATTCGGGGTCCACGGGGTCTTCGAGGGTCGACGGTAGTCGTACACGGCAACCATAGTTGAACTTGTAGGGCCGACGATGTCGTGGTACTTGGTGCAATGCACGGATGGTAGTCCGCAATTGTCGGAGAGGGACTTGACGATCAAAAGTCTTCGTGCCACGGTATTTGTCCATGTAGACGATTTCAACAGAACTTTGCGCACAAAATGAGCAAGGCAAAACCTCGCTTAGCGGTGCTCGAACTTGACGAAATCCACGAATGGGTCTTGGTGTATCCTGGTCTTGGAGAGGTCTCCGAAAAGAACTTGGCGCCCACGGGACATGGAGTAGCGGTCTTGGCGTCGAGCAGGGTCAAGGCCAACGAGAACGGTTGATGGCCTCACGAGCCATGGCAAAGTGAGCACGGCGAGGGTGGTGGTGGACGCGACCGCTCGATCCGGCCAGATCCGAGGCCAGGGAGGCTGCGGGCTCCTCTGGGCGCAGACGAAGACGGCGGCGGGCACGAGGAGAAGACAGGGGGCCGCTGAACGAGCTTGAGGACGACGGCTTTGACGCGGCTCCGGCGACAGGGCGCAGTGGCGGAGGCGCTCGGGAGCCAAAGACGGCGGCCGGGCCTGGCGGCAGAGGCAGGAGGCGGCAAGCCGGCGAGAGGACCGGGCGCAGTGGTGGAGGCGCGAGGCGACATGGCCATGGCGATGGGGAGACGAGGCGGCAGCGCTACGAGGAGGGTCGGCTCGGTCGACGGCTGCGGGAGGCGACGCGCTTGAGGGCGTGGCACGGTTGGACGGCGAGGAGGCAGCGGCAGCAGGGCGCGGGGACGCTCGAGAAAGGGAGGTGTCGCGAGGTGGAGATGGGATCGAGAGGAGGGAGATGGGAATCGAGAGACGGGATCGGGGCTGCGGTTCCCTGGCGGCGCTGGGTGGAAGGGAACGACGGAAGAGCGAGGGGGATCGAGGGCTCGGGGCTAGGTTTAGAAGGCAGGGGCCGGCTGGGCTGCTGGGATTTAGTGGGCCGGCCTGGTTAGACAGGCCCAAGAGGCCTAAGAGGCCGACTGGGCTTCTCTTCTCTCCCTCCTATTCTTTTCCATTTACAAAAAAAAAACAGAAAAGAGAAAGAAGAGAAAGAGAAGGTAGGGGTGGAATCTGGGCATGGGGATAGTTTTCATGGACTCATAAAAATATGAGGAATTTAAATAAAATGGCAATAGGATTTTTGGAGAACAATAGATTTGCACATGTTGAATTTAATGCAACATGTTTGAATCTTGAAACCCACTCGAAAGGACTCTAAATGGGCTGAGATTTTTAGAGGAGCCTTGATAAAATAGAGAGAAATATTTACAAGGTTTGGAGGTCAAACTCGAAAAGGAATAGACATGGAAAATGTTTTGCACGTGTGTTATGGGTGATTCCGAAATGGAATATTTAATATAGCTCCCTAATATTGGGAGGATATGTTATAAAGAGAATCACCACGTGAATTCCCTCGAGTTAAATAGATCAAAAGATCTATGCAATTTATTTAGTTGAGGTCTTAAAAATTAAAGATATGATGGCATGATGACATGATGCAATGCAAAACCAAATACATCGCACGGCGAAACTCGGAATATCTGGAAGTCTTCTGGAGCATCGGTCTCGGGGCGTTACAGAAGGTGGCCTCCGGCGACCCAGCGGAGCTCCAGAAGCGTGAGGAGGCGCTGAGGCTGGAAGCCGCCGAACGCGCATGCGAGTACGAGCGCCTGGAGACGAGGGAGCGCTTGGTGACACGGGCGGAGGACGATGTCGCTGCGCGGGAAGCCCGTGTCTCAGAGGAGGTCGGACGTTGGGTGGCGATGGCGCGCCTGAACCTCGAGCGCGAATTCAAGGAGAGGCTGGAGTTGGTCCGGACCGAGGCCGAAGGTAGGACCACCGTCCTCATGACCAAACTGGAGGAAGCAACGCGGCGGGTCGATGCCTTGCGGGTCGCACTTGAGGCGGCGCAGGGGGAGTCAACTACTTCCCATGCCGAGGTGCTTCTTCTTTGCCAACAGGTGGTTGAGGCTGAGGCCGTCGCTCGTCAGAATGCGGACGAGATACGTCAGCGGCGGCTCTTCGAACACGAGCACGCCCCCATGCTCACCATGCTTTGGGAGAGGGCCAACACAGCCTTAGGTAACATCTGCGAGGTGGCCGTCGGCGAGCCGCATGCCATTAACTACGCCGGCAACCTTCAGTTCTTCACCGACATCGTGACGCAGCTGGAGGCGCGGTCGGTCCGTGCCAACAGGTTGGTGGAGGAGAGGAGTCGAGCCTCGCCGGGCGCCGCTTTTTCCCGCTTCACCATCTCCTAACATGGACCCTCACTTCAACTTTGATGCTGCCATCACCCCAGTCCCCCAGGCCGTCCGAGACGACCTGGCGTACTAGGTGGAAGACAATGTGGACGCCCTTGTCAGGGCCTTCGCTTCAGATGATGATGGCGTGATCGTGGCCGCCGACGAGGGCGGCGTGGTGAACGGCCCTGATGCCGCTGACGACAACGCGGAGGGCGATGGCGAGGCCAGCAACGCCAGCGACAGTTCGGGCGGCGTTCCTGAGGATGCATTGGGGGATTTATCCGACTGATAGCGCATTGCTCCTGTTTCCTTATCCTGCATGAATAGAACTCGGGCTTTTGTCCCGATGGTTGTAAGAGCATTTTTGGGAGGGGGTGCCCCTCATGTAAGACTTATGTTCAGCGTACTAGTGAATGCTACTTCACTCACATGCCTGTGCCAAGTGGTTGGCCATGTGACGAGCCGGCTGGCTAGTTTACCTTTGTCCCGAGCGGGCCTCGAGATAACTTGTCGGAGGCCGTGGCACCTCGCTCGCCTCCTGATTGAATCCGTGGGATCTGCAGTGAAAAACCTCCTGAGAGGGTACATTGGCGGCAGTCTGGGCTGCACGCAAGCCAGGCAGACCCGGCTCGCGAGGGGCTCGCGAGGGGAGGCAGCTGAGGTGAGGTCGTAACCGAAACACGAGAGATTGCTCGAACGAGACTAAGCACCCCTTCCCCAAACACACACAAATCTCAAATTCGAGTCCAACTTAAATCCAGAGGGGGAAAGCAACAACCAAGAGAAAAGCAATGAAAGCGAGAAAAAAGGCCGCGTCCGCACCTAGTCTAGTCTTGGACGTCTTCTCACCAACAAGGAGCTAAGTGCTGCCCAGGCGTGGGAGGGAGCCCGGGGCCTAAGGCCGCACCTCGAGACTCGGGCGTGTACAGCCCCACTCATTATTACGTGAGAGTGTCACGGGGCAGCGAGCTTCACAGGCACTGGGCCTTCTTCACAGGTGCCGGCCTTGCTTCATATTGCGTGACGAGGGCCCTGCCTTGCGCCACACTCTAGTCCCATCAACGACGACCGGAAACCAGGACGCCGCCGATGGGGTAGAGCGGTCACCAGCGGTTCCCCCGACGACCACGGGTCCTCCGCCAGGGGCAGGCCCTGAGGCACCTCCCCAGCGGAGGGCCTACCCCCTGGGAACGCCTTGCTCCGAATGCCGCGGTGGTGATGTTGGATCTCGGCCCCTCTCCTGCAGCCCCTGACGCCCTCCTCCTGAGGGGTAAGAGGCCGTGGGAGCGGGGCAGCTGCTCGCTGTGGCGACCTGCACCTCCTGCGACCCATGATTAGTGTATGCCAGCTCCTGAGGGATTAGTGGTACCCGATAATCATCGCTTCCTGCATGGCCGGTGGGGCCGCCCCAGGTTCTGGAAGAGCTCGGCTCGGCGCCTCGTCCCCCACTGGCCGAGGAGTGAGCCTGTTCGCTTTTCGCGGGTGCCCTTGATGCATCATGTGGGGCACGTACTCTTATGGGCCCGTCATCCCAAAGGCCGCGCCATAGGGCTCCACGCGCCATATAGCTCTGCCTGATGCGCCTACCTGGGGGTGGTAGCGTGGCGGCCCGCTGGGGCCGTGGGTCACGACGAGTCCTTCGCTGGCGGGGAGCGGAGTCAGTGCTGCCGCTGGTTCGGTGCCGACAGCTTCGCTGGTGTTGGAGTAGCCTTGGAGCCCGCGGGGTGCACGTCGGGCCCCCGTGCGGGTCGCCCTGAGCCTGGGGCGGGAGCTGAGTGCAGAAGGGGTGAGCCCCCGAGGCGGGGAAGCCCAGGAGCTCCGCCACCCGCTCTAGCAACACGTCGCGGCCGCCTTCCACCAGCCTGCACTGCAGCAGCTCTCGGGCCACCGTGAGCGCGGCCCTTGAGTTCGCCTGCTCCCGGCGGGTGTATGGCGTCGTGGTCGCGGCGTGGTTGGAGGCCCTTGCTGCCGACCGCGTCTGCCACGGTGTTAGAGCTGTCGAGGCCTGTCCGTGTCGCCCACGGCCCACAGCGCCCTGCGGACCGCGAGCTGCCTGGGGCATGGGGTCGCCCGGGCGAAGGAGCTCTGTGGGCGGGCCAAGCCGCCCAGGGATCAGGGTTGCCCGACTGGTCGCCGGACATGGTGATGACAATGCGACGAGACGTGAAGTGGCGGAAGGTGGATCCCGGCGCACCTACCTAGCGCCAAATGTCGATTTCGGGTTCCAGCAGACCTTGAGGTTCAACACTGGGGTGCGCGGAGATTTAACCTCTGCCGCCTGCTCCTCGCCGAATCGCTAGGATCTAAACTACCAAACAGTAACAACACAAGAGACACAAGATTTATATCGTTCAGCCACCATTGTGGTGTAATACCCTACCCAAAGGTGTGGTGTGGTGGATTGCCTCTTGGGCTGATGATGAACAATACAAGGAAGAACAGCCTCGCGAGGGTCTGTTTTTGGTCAAAAGCGATTTAACTGCTAGGAGGAGTTCAATCGCTCTATCTACTAGTTTCTTGGTGAGGATCCAGATTGCTAGATCAGGTCCAGATGCCTCTACCCTGGGGGTGGCTAGTCCTATTTATAGGCAAAGGCCCTGGGCCTCTTCCCAAATATTGAGCGGGAAGGGCGCCAACAATTGGCCATTTTGAAGGGGAATAGCGGGTACACTTTTCCTGACTAAAGTGGTCCTTGCCTGTCAAAGGCTCTGGTGGTGACGCCTGCTTGGGCTCCACAATGACTTCTTCCCTGCTATTGGGCTGGTCTTGGTCTTGTTGCACCGAAATGGATGCCTTTACTTGATGCTCTCGCCTGCGCTTGCTCCCTTTGCACCAAAGAGGAAAGGAGGACACTGTGCGGGCTGGCGCCCGACTGGCGCTCTTGGTCGTCATGGCTTGCATCATGGGCACCTCGCGAGGTACCCCGCCTTGAACTCTCTGCCTCCTCGTGAGCCAGACTGACGAGGCCGTGCCTGTGGAAGCTCCTTGTCGTCCGCCCCGTGAGGCTTGGCCCCTTGCGAGGGTCTTGAGCTTGTGTTGATGAAGATGGGCCGCGCTGGGCCCCCTTTGAGCCACGCCGCAGGCCGCAGGCAGGCAAGCTGGGGACCCCCGTTCCCAGAATGCCGATAGTGTGTTTGTGTGCCAAAATGTGAATAGGAAATGTACTTATCATCTACCCATCGCTGAGTACGCCTACAATCGTGCAAGACATTCGACGACCGGCAAGTCCCCCTTCGAGGTCGTCTATGGCTTCAACCCGTTGTCCCCATTGGACATTCTACTTCTCCCTCTACAAGAGCGCACCAACCTCGATGCAAGTGCCCATGCAAGCTACATCAAGAAGATGCTTGAAGATACAAGGCACACCATGGAGCGCCAAGTACAACGACTCGCGACCAAGCTCAACATCAACAAGCATCCCATGATATTCAACATTGGAGACCTCATATGGCTACACCTTCGCAAGGACCGCTTCCCCAACGAACGCAAGTCCAAGCTTCTCCCTCGAGCCGACGAACCCTTCAAGGTGCTAGCACGCTACAACAACAATGCTTACAAGATTGATCTCCCACACGACAAGTACAACATGAGCGACATCTTCAACGTCTCCGATCTCTCCCCGTACCATGGTGATAAAGATTTTGATCCGAGGTCGGATCTTTCCCAAGGGGGGGAGATGACGCGGAGCATCCTTCGGTCATCCCCATGGACATCGTCTCACCAAGCACCAAGAGGACCCATGACTAGAGCACGAGCTAGAGCTCTCGAGACCGAGTTGACTTCTCTCCTTAGTGATATCTCATATGATCCTCTCGAGACATGGCTACTACCTCAATCCAAAATGTTGTGCATGATTAGGTACCAAGAGGACCCTCCCAAGGATGCACATGAAGATGGTCAAGATCCCAAGTCCATGGAAGAAGAGAACCAATGGAAGAAGGCAAGAACAGCCTCCAGGCACCGGACATACGGCCAGGACCCCGGACATCCGGCCCCTGGAGATCTACACGGCCAGCCCCTTGCAGAAGAAACTACAGCAACCGGACATCCAGCGTCCAGCCCGGACATCCGGCCCCCACCGGAAATCCAGCCAAAATCCCGGACATCCGGCACCGGCGTCCAGGGAGCACAGAAGCTTGCCCCATCAGCCCGGACATCCGGCGATCGCCCCGGACATCCGGCGCCCCCCGAAGCCGCGGACATCCGGCCCCTCCGAGCGGACATTCGGCATCGCCCATCCAGAGAGTAGAACAACCATCTGCGCCATCCCGGACAACCGGCTCCTCAGCCCGTACATCCGGCGCCTCGCGAGCCACCGGACATTCGGCCCGACGCCCGGACGTCCGGCCTTCCCAGCGCCTACGCGCGCGTGTTGGACTGAGTCCAAGTACCCCTTCGCCCCTAGCCTATATATAGGACTCCTCCTCCTCACTTTGAGACTTAGCATTGTGATAGCTCATTTAGAGATAGAGCTCTGCTCATCCGTACCGGATCTACTCCAAGTGAGGGATCATGCCTCTTCGGAGAAGATCCATTCGGATTCAAGGCCTCCATCTAGAGAAGACAATCAAGACCTTCTCACAAAGAAGAACAGTTCCCTTTGTATCCTTCCTTTGTTTATTTTGGATCTTGTGCAACCTTATGCTTTCGGTGATCTAGCCCTTGTGTGATCGATTACTTGTCGGTTTAGTGATTCTCTCGTTTCTCCCCGTGTTTTCCCTTATGTTTTCCGTGCGTTCTTCGTGTTCCCCCGTAGGATCCACTCCAAACGTGAAAGATCGGCCCCCTAGGGTTCCGCCCTACATCACTTCTTCCTCATACAGTATGTACCACTTGTACAAACTACTAGTACTACTACTACTCGTTCTCCTCTAAACATTGCGCTTGGCATCTACAAAATATTAACCTTGTGCTTGGCTCTTCTCCCCTTGGGGAAGTTGAGCAATAATGGTACTACAGTATATCGTTCTGGCTATCTGAGATCGAATGAATTATTGCACGTCCACCACGTAGGCGAGGGTCGAGGGGCGAGGCAGAGTGCATACTAGTATGTCCGTTTCAATATGGACTACATAGGGAGAAAAATGAGTGAATCTACACTCTAAAATTTGTCTATATACATCAGTGTTTGGAGTATGCACTGGTGGTTCATATTGAAATCTACTACTCCCTCCGGCCCACAATACTAGTGTCAAAAATGTTCTTATATTATGGGACAGAGGGAGTAAAACTAGATACATCCGAATCTAGACAAATTTAAGACAAGAATTTTGGGATGGAGCGAGTATATTTAAAACAATATGATAATCTCTCTAACCAAGGCAGGGACGAGGAGTAACGGAGGCAGTAGCAAAATTTTCTCCTCGTCCTGCGAGCCGCCGCACGCGTGGGCAAAGGAGCGGGCGTAGGCGTACTAGCAAGCTTCTCCTCGTCCTACAACTCTGCGACCCACCGCGCCCATGGGCGGGGGAGACGGCGTACTAAGCAAGCTTCTCCTCATTCTTTGACTTGACGGGACACATCAAAAGTAATACATACAGAGCATCTCCAGTGTATATAGCATTGCCTCTAAGGTAGGCCCCACATGGTTTGCCTCTTTTTTAACATAACGCGTCAAGTCGCAATTTGTTCGTTCACCCGTGGTACATGATCCTCGATCAAGTGGACAACCAGTTCACATGTCAAATTACCACGTGGGCTACCTTTTCGTACAGAAATGAGCTCCACCGTGTACCCGCGCGGATGTGGTTGGCAAAGAGATGGGAGTAGGTGCGCATGCAGTGCGTGCACCTCTTCTCTTTGTGCATGTCCCCCACCTACGTGGGTGTGTGTGAGAGAGACACAAACCTAGACAGATGGCGTTCGTGAGTGTTTTTTGTTGGGGGTGATTTCGTGAATGTATATGTGGGAATATGTGTTGATGATATCTCAAACAAAAATTTGACACATGCAATGTGTGTGAAATAGAGGCCTATCTATATCATGTATAGAGGGGGCGATCCATGAGAAGAGAGAGAGGGGCCATAGATATCGATAGAGTCGAAGAGGGGATCAAGTGGGTGGGTGCGAGATCGATGAAGAGAGTCATTGAAATTGTGTGTGTGCAAGTCAAAGATATAGGGCGACTGACCTACTGGAACGTCAGAGGGCACAAGGCAAGTTTGTGTGTGGCAGGAAGACATGACTAGAGCGCTCGATGTATCGGTGTGTGGGGGGGAGGGAGGAGGCAGAGACCTAACTAGAGAGGTAGATCGACTCGTATATGTGTTGAGAAGGAGAGATCCAGGTATGTCATGAGGGAGATCGGTCGACATCCATACATAAGTGAAGGATGGGAAATAGGTTGGGACAGAGAGAGAGGGGGGAGAGAGAGGGGGGAGGGAGAGGGGTAGAGTGCTGGATGGGTGGTGGAGTTGCTTCTCGAAGATGGTGGGAGAGGCCTAATAGACAAACTGAGGGTAGAACTGCAATATTATCGACAGGAGTGAGGATGTGTATCTGTGTGTGCGTGTGTGTGGTAGATGTGTTGGGAGGCATGCATGGATGATGAAGGGGGACCATGTGTTTGGTAAGCAGACCTAACTAGATCGGTAGATCAATTGTTGTGTGTCGGAGAAGGGAGAGACATAAAGAATGAGGTAGATTGATCGACGCTTGGGGAAAACGAGTTACAACGACCTAGCTAGCTACATGTATAGCGGAAGATCGGTCGGTGTACATCCATTTGTTAGAGGAAAATAAGGCCCAGCGAGCCGGATAGACAGAGATAATGGAGCTAGGAGGTGGTGCGAGAGGCCTGCTAGCTAGATAGGGGGAGGAGTGTGCGATTGTGAGATCAATGAAAAGAGGGGCGAGAGTTTACACGTGTGTTGGACCATATGAGAGACACGAGGCATGGACACAGAAAGGAGGAGATGGAAGGTGCGTGTGTATAAGGTAGGCAGACATCACTGGAGAGGTTTATTGATCGGTGTGTGTCAGAAAGGAGTTGTGGAGACCATGGGAGAACGACCTAAAGAAAAAAATGAATGTGCGCGATAGATAGAATGCTGAGGGAGGTGGAGGACGAGAAGGGCGTGTGCATGCACGAGAGAAAGTTAGTGCGAGCTACAAAGGTTAGAGGATTGTGTGGGTGTAAGAGACTAACAAAGATCATAATTCAATATGAAAGTGGATTCATATATTTCAATAGGAGATCGTAGTGTTATAAACATACACATGCATGAATATAGCGGTGATACGCATGATGTGGTTTTGGACATGTTATACCATAATGTGATAATGTGTGGCGTTGGCAACTCACGGATAAATATCGAACAATCTAAACCATACTATACATCGAACAATCTCACCTTTTATTTGAATCTGTGATAATGTGTGGCGTTTGCTGCTCACAACTAAATATCGAACAATCTAAACCAGACTATATATCGAACAATCTCACATTTTATCTGAATTTGTGATAATGTGTGCCGTTTGCACCTCACATCTAAATACTTGTAGGCGTAGGGGGAGGGGCTCCATACATTATGTGATAAACACATTATACATATGAGACATGGTTGAGATTATGAAGATATAGCTAGAGCTTGAAATGTACTATGGCTTGAAATCAACATAAAGTGGATTCAAAAAATTGAGTTCGAGTTCATATAGTACACATAGTTCATACCTAACTCTACAGTAATCATGTGGCGTGCTGTGAAGATAATATACAAACGATTCTTTAACTTGACAATAATGATGATTGTAGATCTTATTAAAATAGAGAAACGAATTCAAATGGTTTAACCTGACAACAATCATGATTGTAGATCTTATTCAACTAGAGAAACTAATTCAAATTTAGTTCATATTGAAGCGGTAGTATATACATTCGGAATGCACTAAAACGTTCATTTGAGTAGCAGGTTGCATGCATTATACACGTAGCAAAATATTTTAATTGAACATAACATGAATTCATTGTTTTGAATGGAATTTGTAGTGCAAATTGATTTGGTACAGTACACGGGACTAGACTGTCTTGTGTGGTGCGAATTGATTTCTTTTTGTCTTTTCATCGAGGGAAGTACGAATTGATTTGGTACAATACACGTTAGGCTTGTCTAGAAATTTCAACCCGCGCCTTGTTACCCCGAAATATTTAAGATATATCTTTGTCTCGTTGTTCTCTAAAAACTCCCTCCATCTCAACCCGCGCCTTGCTATCCCAAAATTATAACGCGCGCGAAAACTACCACCTCCTGCGAAATCCCATCACGCGAAATGCCCGTGATACCCCTGAACCGAAAGAACCTCCTAGCTCAAATCGGTGGGGGTACTTTCATAACTTACCCCACATTTAGGACAAGCATATCCCTATGCCATGGTTCCCCCCTCCCATCCCATCCGCCGACCCATTCATACACCGTGGCCGCGAAAAACGGTGAAGCTCCACACCCTCCTTCGTCCGCCACCCAGCCTGAGCCTCTTCCGTGACGATGTCGCCCACAGCAACACCTCGAAGTCCCTCATGCACCGCACCGGATGAGGATCCGTCATCGATCTCGTCGTCCCGCTGGTTCAGCCACCCCATCCTCCACCTCCAAGGAGTTGCCCCGATGTTCCCCTCGTCTTTCGTGCCACCTCCATTCCCACACCACCATCTTCACCTGCACCACCGGAGGAGCAGCATCATCACCTATTTCTCGGATGAAGCTAAGGCCTAATTGGTGCCACCAAAGAGGTTCTACACTAATTGCCGCATTTTCTTCTTGATTCGATCTCACGATGCTGCCGGTGCTCGGTCCCGAGCCGACATGGCGCGGCTCCATCCACGGTGGCGGCAGCGGCCACTTCAGCCACCCCGTCCTCCACCTCCAAGGAGCTGCCCCGAAGTTCCCCTCGTCTTTCGCACCACCTTCATTCCCACACCGCTATCTTCACCTGCACCACCGGAAGAGCATCATCATCACCAATTCCTCAGACAAAGATGAGGCCTAATCGGCGCCACCAAAGAGGTTCTACACTAATCGCCGCATTTTCTTCTTGATTCGATCTCACTTTGATGTCGGCGCTCAGTCTCGAGCCGACATGGCGCGGCTCCATCCACGGCGGCATCGCCGGCCACTTCTTCCACGACATCGCTCCCTCGGCAGCGATGTCCACAGTAGGAGCTGCTGCTGCTTTGGCTCTCGCTCGCGGTGCTGCTCTGCTCTTGCTCTTGGTCCCCTGCCTAGTCTGCTCTTGCTCGCACTGCTGCTCTCGCTCTTTCTCTTGCTTGCGCTGCTGCTCTCGCTCTTGCTTGCGTTGCTGCTCTACTCTTGCGCTTGCTACTGCTGCACAAGCAGCAGATCTTGCTTCCTCGAGCACAGAGCTGCTACCGAAATGTCGCTACACTAACAGCTGCTTCGCTCTCGAACAGCATTGCTCTTTGCATCGCCTTCTTCTTCTGCCATCGCTTCGCTACTAATGCATTCAGTTTCAACAGTAAATGTTAGTTTCGACAGCAAAATTTAGTTTTGACAGTTAAATTCAGTTTCGACGGCAAAATTCAGTTGTGACAGTTAAATTCAGTTTTGACAGTTAAGTTCATAGATGAGCGGCTGATGTATTTTACATCTAGCACTTTATGGTTATGTATTTTACGCCATCTATTGGAGATGCTATTAGAATTCCACTCAGGTTAACATTGTCTCTCCTGTCCTGCTTCAGCCTCGTCGTCGCACAACTCACCTGAGCTGCTCTAATGACAAAACCCTCCATCACAGCAGAGCAATACCCCGGGCTCCATCTCCAGACGCCTAAGATCTTCTTCCCCTCCTCCGATAGCCAAATCAGCCGGAGCATCCTCACCGACCAACCCAATCACGCTGAGATCGACATGGCTTCGCCAAAGAGGTTGTACACTTGTTGCATCGCTTTTTTACTCTACATGTTATATATATTGTCCACTAAGCACACGTAGTAACATGAAATACGATTAGTTTCTCTTACTATATGACAAGTAGTGAGGTACCAGGCAACTTTGCTATCTGTGGTGGACTCTCTTGAATGCCATCATTATTTATCTCTGCGCGTTTGAGGTGTGCATTTGTAGATGGGCCTGGGAGTAGAGCTAGTAGGGCAGTGGCCTAGGTCCAAAGTAGTAGAAGTTGCACAAAAACATTTTTTGAGTGTAGGCTTTTCCCTGTTCAAGCCTGCCTACTAGAATCGCCGCTGCTTGAAAGGAAAAGTGAAGGAAAAACATAGGAATTGGAAAGTTTCATATGGTACTACTATTCATGCATTTGGTTCAAAGGAATGGAGCAAAGGAAAATTGTAGGATTTGTTCCTTTAGTGTCTCCTTGAAAGAAAAACCGTAGGAATTTTAATATCCACTTGTCCTCCTTTTCAAATTCATATTCATGAAGCACAAGACTAAGAGATAGTAGCATAATATCATTGTAACCGTACATTTTCTTGTGGTTTGACTTAATCTCACCATGCTTCTTTGCATCCTGTGATCTTCCAATTCTTGTGAAGCAAACACTCAGATTGGCAGAAATCATGTGTTTTAAAATTCTCTGTTTGCACGTCCATTCCTATCCTATTCATGTGTATTTCCAATCTCTGCATTGTTAGAACCCTCAAATTTAAACAAGCCCTTACCCAATAACTTCTGTTACAGATATGTGTCATAGAAAACCTTGTGTGGTTTGTCCCGCTCCTGCTGCTCTATGTTCCAACCCAGCTCAGCTACTCCAACGACGGAAGGGTTCACCACAGCAGGGATCCGCCCTCCAGACTGTCTTTGCCACCTCATATCTTCTTCCTCGCCACCGGCAGCCACGACAACTGCATTACCATCATCAACCGAGAAGATGACCTCGAGGACTACACAGGTCCGCGAGAGAGGTTACACTCTTTCGTGTCTGCTTACTTTATACATCGCTTAATATTACATGCTACTTTATCGTCTTGTTCACCGACTAGACTCTGAGTCAGCTCCAAACTAATGCTCAAACTTGAGTTTTGAAATGGTTGTGGGGTACACATCGGGCCGCAATCAATAGTATCTATCTACTATCTGGTTAATCTCTAGTGTCTACTATGATTTTCATGTTGGGTGGAAAACAAACATTAAAGAAGTCATTATCTGTATTTTTTAACTGAAGCCATTATCTGCCTGCTATCATTGGTTTTTGGTCTATCCATAGGTTGCTACCATCACTCTGGATTTCTGCATGCACTCCTTATATAATCTCACTATGTTTTATTCCTATGTATGTCAGTTATTGTACACAACAGAACTGAACATGTAGAGCAAAAGAGACGAGCCTTGCGTGGCAATAAAATTTCATGCAGACGTCGCTCCATGGTGGGTGCAAAGGCAGCCCCCCCATCCATTTTGGATTGTAATCAAGAGGAAGAAAACTGTCTAATTACCATATATGTGAATTATGACCATCTTGTTGCAAGACATTATATATGTGAATTCTATCTTGTTGCAAGGCATTATATATGTGAATTATGCAATGCCATGCTGTTTAGCCAATCATCATATATGTGAATTATGTCATGCTATCCTTTTTTTGTATTACGTGTTCCATTTGTCGACAACGTTTGTATATTCAACTACTCCTCCTATGCATCAGCCATTTGAAGCGGTGATGGAAGTATCTAGAGTGAAAACAAGGTATTCAGAGCAGACAATGCTACTGAAGCAGACATCTTGCTGGTTAAAGATAGCTCCTCAGAGGAGGATTCATAGACAGATGACCAGTTCTATTTCCCCCCTGAGGTCTATGCTCAAACTTGGCAGGGTTATATTACTCATGGCATGCATGTTGTCTTGCATTGCTTAGTTTTTACATCATATATGCAATTGCCATCTGCTTACTTGTTAGTATATAAATCATAAATTTGAATTATATCATGCCATCATGTTTGCATAGACAACATCTATCTAAATTTTGGCATGCGAGCCCATTTGATAAAGACATCATATAGGCAGCATGTATGTAAATTATGGCATGCCAACCTATTTAATAAATACATTATATAGTTATATCATGTCATCATGTTTACATAGTCATCATATTTTGAACTATGTCTTTCCATCCTTTTTAGTTAAGCATCATATATGTGAAATTGTGTCATGCTATCCTGTTTGGTTAGACAACATAACTGTGAATTATTTCATGCCCTCTTTTCTGCCCCACTATTCATAGACTCGATCGCCTCCGTTAGTTTCTCGCACTACATGGTGTTTGAGAAATGGATGACCGAGACATAGTCTTTCATAAACATTAACTCTCTACTCCGGGTAGACCATACCAAACCTACAAAACCCACTACCTGCTGATCTACCTCTTCAAGAGCTTCACGTAACTTACTCAACTATGCTAGAGCCCATAATAGCTTGTGGCTGCACACGGAAGTTTCTAGCATGAATAATCTCAGTTCCCTTTGAGCCTGGGTGGCGGTCCATAGGATAATCACACGGTAACCCTGGGATTTCCAAAAAAAGGCAATCACTAGATACCCTAGGTGCCTCAATCCACCCAGATGTGTATTAAAGTTGCCACCTTAAGTTGAACCATTAATTAACAATCTCACATCTGTCATGGAAACACTCAAACCCAATCCACGTCTACGAGCATAGCATGGCAATATAAGCATAACGTAGAAGTAACTCCCAAGGGTTTGATATGAAACAGGGCAATAGGTTCTACCTCATCAACTACTTCCCAATACCCACATGTTATCAAACCTACTCATGCAATGTTTGAGGGTGAAACTAATGCATAAAAACTGGGTATGAAAGGGATATGATCAAAGGGTGAACTTGCCTGCAATGTTGATGAAGATGATTCGCACTCAAAACTCTTGATAGTTCTACTCGTCACACTCTGGTCAATCTATCGTAAGCAAACAATAGTAACCACACATAAGCAATCACTCAAAAGATCGGAAAGAACGAAGAAGATGATTCGGAAAACATCAAAACCAAGCAAATAACTCTTGCAACATGAAACAATTTCTAACAGTACCAAAATTATGTGAATTTGGCCTTATCAGAAATTTTAGGTCAAGAGCTTCGATTTGCAAAAAGAATCAACTAAATCGGAGTTACGAAACTCAAGTTATGATCAAATGAAGTTCAAATACTAAACTGATCTAATTCAAATTTTAAACTTTCAAAAACATGTTTGAGTTGGATTACTGGATAGAGGAGATCGTAACGAAGAAGTGGGCGTTGGTTTCGTTGGATTTGGACTAACGAGTAAAAAGTAGTGAGGGTTTGAAAACTAGGGGCCAATCTGTAAATAAATATATTCACGGATAGGTCCCTGACGTAAATAAACAGAAAAAAGAAAAGACTAAATAGTGAACGTTCGCTGCCAAACGCTAACTAACTAATCAGTTCGCTGTGAAGACCTAACTAGCGAACGTTCTCGAATTAACTAGGCTAAAAAGAAAAACCGATCTAATAAAATTAAACCGAACTAAAAGGAAAAAAAAACAAAAAAAAAATAAACCGGGTCGGTTTGTACCGGTTCATGGCGGTTTGCCGTCGAAAACCGGCGGCGGCGGTTAGCGACGGACTCCGGCGAGGGCGGTGCGGCTCGCGAAGGCGCGTCGCCATGCGGTGCTCGGTCTCTCATTGCAAGGCGAGGTGGCGCGAGAGCGGCAGCAGATCGGGCGGTGGAGGAGGAGGCGGCGACGGCGGATCTTGTCGGGCGGCGGCGGTTTGGCGAGACGTGGCGGCGCGGCGAGATATGGGAGAGGCGGCGGCGCGATCAGAGAGAGGGGCCCGGGGCGGCGCCCTTTATAGGAGGGGAGGGGAGGTGCCAAGCGTGGGGAAGGGGGCAACGGGCGCCGTGGGGGCGGCGGACTCCGGCGAGTCCTGCTGGTGCACGCGAGGAGGAAGGCGGCGGCGCGCTGGCTGGGCTAGGCCGTGGCCTGTTGGGCCGACCCAGTTCGGCCACGGAGGAGAAAAGTTATTTTTTTTAAACAACGAAAATAAATAAAAGCGAACCAAAAGTAAAATATAACCTAGGCATATAATATATCAAAATTTTCATAAAAAGATTTTTTACAACGTGAACATTTTTCTAGAGTCAAATAAAATACTCACAAATTCAAATAAAGCAAAGAGTGCTTCTGCCCTAGAAAATCCAGTAAAAATCATTTTAAAAATACCAAACTTTATTCAATTTTATTTCTCTCCAATTTTCTGATGTAGGGAATCATGTTACCCTATTTTCCATATATTTTATTTTTGGAGAAAAATAATTTGAATAAAACTCAAATAACTCCTAAATTGAAAATAAATTCAAAAGAACTTTGAATTTAATTCTTTGAAACTCCCAACTCATATTTTGTATATTTTGAAGAAGTCATTTTATCTTCGCTCGTGAAAATCATTGAGTTAGATAAAGTTCCAGAATTGGAAATATTTTCCAAATGAAATTCAAATATTTTTAACACCCCTTGTCATTTAAATAAATGGAAGAAGTCATGTCATCTTCTCTCCAGGGTTTTGTGGTGAAAAGAATTTGAATTCACGAAGATCATAGAAGCAAGATGAAAGTTTGGGAAAGTCCTTTTATTCCCTCTCATTTAACTTTCAAAAGTTTCGAATCACTCAATTTCACACAAGCAATCAAACAATCAATCAAAACTATCTATCTGTTTATAACATTCCAAAATTCAGAATTTTGGGATGTTACAAACCTACCACCCTTAAAATGAATCTCGTCCTCGAGATTCGGAGAGGCTAGAAAGAAATAGGTTAGGGTTTGGGGTCTTCAAAATCCAACGTTCGTCTCCGGGATCTCGGGTTCTACCACCCTTAGAAGCATCGTTACAGTTCCATCAAAACTCGTATACTCCATCCTTATTGTTGGCAGTGTCGATCTTCTCAGATCCTCTGAAAATTTCCTTCTCTGGGCTCTTCCGGTAGTGGCATAACCTTTTTCTTCATTCCTGTATCCACTTCATCCTAGTAAGGTTATTCCATGACTGGGTCTTCTTAGCTGATGGGTTTGGCTCCAATACTAAACAACTATCGATATCTCATGGTGGTCAACAATTTATGGGTTCTCCTGCAGAAAACGGGTCTAGGTTGAACCTCACCATATATCCTACGATTGGCAACAGCTGTCGTGTACAAGGGAAAATACTTATACCATTCTAAGGTTCAAACAAGGTTTTGATCGTCGTCTCTCTTCTATGGGTAAGTTACTCAGATTTACCATCCCACATAGCAAGACGAATAATAAGAGTAAGTCGGTATGGTGATCAATCCATCCCGCACCCAAATCATTACCTTGTACATGGTTTAGCGAATCTCGCATTCTAACACTCGGTCATCCTCACAAGCATTGCAGAATTTTTCTCTTGTCGCCGAACCAAGTTCGGATAATCCATTGATTCTGCAAGCCAAACAAACATCTGTCGGTCCTTCACAACTCTCAAGTTTTGTGTTGCTTCTATAAATTCGTCTGTGGATAAGGTCGTAATCTCTTCCAGGTTTTTCCTTCAGCAAGAGTGTGCTTGCTTCTTGGCAGGTCCTGGGAACTGTGGGTTATGGCCCATCTCATCACTTGTAAACCTTGAACTCATTTTCTGGGCAACTGATCGTTATCCCAACATTCAACTTCCAGCTTCCTTAAATCCATCCAATTGTATTGTCTTCCTTCCTTCTATTGGCACCAAACTAGGACATGATTACTCAGACTCATCATGGAATTTCCATTGATCCATATTTCCAACATCATACCTCCTTTATATCCAATAATACTTCTTTCCTTCATGCTCTTGGGGGTATCCAACATATCGAGACAAAACTCATACTTATTTTGTCCAAGGTCCACTTCGTGGGACATCATTATCCTTTCCAGGGGTCAAATCTCCTCACAGGGTACTACCACCCTTAAAATGCTCCAATCTCATCCATAGACCATATTTCTCATATCTTTGAAAATGGTCAAAATCTTTCTTCATAGAGTAACAACTCATAGAATCCAAATCAATACCAACGATGATAACTTTATTGATTTTCAAATGATTACAATCTATTGCCTTTCATAAATGCCTCAACTCAACATCTCAATACAGAAGAGATGTTCTCACTACTACTACTACATTTACATTGCTGCTAACTCAAATATTTAGCACAAGTCTCCTTCTTCTTGGGACAATCCCTGGCAAAGTGCCCTGCTTCATTACAACAAAAACATAACACTTCTGACAAGTCTCGAGGTTTCCTCATGATCACATAGCCTCCTTGGGTTCTCGGCTTCCTTTTTGGGCAACTACTGAAGTAGTGCCCTGACTCCTTGCACCTAAGATAGGTGATATGACTCAGGTCCTTCCTGGTATCCCATCTATTTCTCTTCCTGGATTTTTCCGTTCTAATCCGGGCTTCTATTTCCTATGGGTCATACTCTACTTCCTCTGTCGGGAATTCTACTAGATCTCCATTCAGACAATCTTGGGAGATGTGTCCTTCTTCTCCACATGAATAGCATGATTTGGTGCAGGCTTTAATTCTGTTTCCTTTGTGTGTGTCCTTGGCATCTTCCTTGATCACCGGTTCTTCTAAAATTTCCATGAGGGCTCCTTTCATTGCTTCTTTCTTCTGCTGGATGGTTCTGTGTACCATAGGGTAAATGTGACACTGAGCAGGGTAGTGGGTAGTTCCTTCATACAAGAAACAAGTAATCTGCCTAGTAGGGCATTCTTCAGCTGGGTGACTTCCTTCACAATTAGGGCATTCATCCTTGTGCTCCTTATGGTTGTGTCCTATTTCTCCACAAAGCTTGTATGCACAAGGTTTCTTCATATCACTTCCATAAGGCTTCAACTTCTGGGACACAAGCCGAGACTTTAGCAGAGTCAACTTAAATTCTTCTCAGGTGGTTACTCCTTGCCATCCATTGATGGTTTGGTACATCCTCCACCAAGTAGCAGCACCCTTTCAAAGAACGGAAGAGCATGCTGGGCCATATCCTTTCTGACTATAGGGTCATTCTTCATGTGATCCTCCATGTTCTGAATCCATTGGTCCATCTCCAATTAACTCATCGGTCCAGAAATATAAGCTCGTCTCCATTCATCCTCTATTGGGTCCATGGGTTTGGGGTGGGATAAGAGAGGTCGAGAGGGATGCACACAATACAAACAAAAGTTTTGAAAAGGTAGATTTTATTGTGGCTGTTGGAAAAAGAACAAACAAATGACAGCTCACAATCATCGCATCTAACGTAAGAATATAACAGGGGTTGGGTCTTCTAATGGTCTATAGATCTTAACGTCATCAAACTCTTCAAGTCTTGGTCATGTCTCCGATGGCTTCTTCTGATCATGCTTGTCCTTCTCAAGTTCTTTTGCCAAATCATCTCTGTTGACGCGAAGTCTCTCATGACATCCTTTAATATTTCTCGGGTTGCATTCCAAACTTCTGGGTTTCAACATCCTTGGCATGAACCATGGTCCTAATGTCCTTCAATTCCTGACAATTCTCCGGTATCTCGAGGTTTTGTTCCTCCAGTTTGGCTACTTCAGCTTCTGGTTCCTGAGTTCTTCACGAATTACCTCCTTGTCAAATACAGCTTCCTGAAGGTCCATCTTAAACTTCTTCATGTAATACTCCAGATCCTAGTGATACACCACCTAAGGTTAAAACTTGATGGCAGGTGCTCCATTAGCCCTTTTGTCATCCAATTCTTTCGAAAGATGCGTGATTAACGCCTCAAGGTGACAATAACATGAGCGAGCGATAGCATCATGGATATCCATGTTTATGACTATTTCTCTATCATGAGCTATCATTCCATAGTTGATATTTCCTGTCTTGAGGCTTTTTTGACAAAACTTTGAGTTCTAATGCTCCATGTTCAGGTCTTTCTCCGATACACCTTGATCTCGGGTATTGACAGCTTCCATAGTCTGTCGGGTTCCATAAGTGTAGCCTTCCTTGGTCATACCAAATCTGGAAATTCTTCATATTCTCCTAGTCTTCGAAGTCTTTATCCGTCGTAGTTTCCATCATTATAATGCTCGGTAAAATCCTCTTCATTCCGAAGTGGTCTTAGTTGTCCGATATCTGGTCCTTCTTGGAGTGGTCTCATGTGACACCCCAAAATTTAGACCTTGTTTTATTAATTAAAATTTTACCAGGAGATTAAAAATTTTATTTTCTGGGCTCACTTTTGATTTTTGAAACATTTCCTTTCTTATTATCATGGAGTTTTTACCTCAAGTGAAGTACTTCACAAATTTATTGGACTCTCTTCCCTCTCAAAACTTTTTCCCCTTGGCAAGGATTTTATTTTAGTATCTTCATCAACACTAGTGTTTGGTAATTAAAAACCTTTCTTCTGTTTGTCTCCTTCCCAAATTTATTTTTTTGGGATTTATTTTCTTTAAGAGAAAACCCTAGGAATTTTGGGACTTCTCTTTTGTTGAAACCACTCATGATCTTATCATGCCTCATATGGTAAAACCACCCAAAAAACCCTCCTTCCACTTTGGGGAAACCCATATATTCTGTCCCAACAAGTCCAACTCATTCTTGGATTTTATTTCATTTATTTCTTTCCCCAAAACAATTCTGTCCATTATTTTGAACCCAGGTGATTTGCAAAGGAAGTACCTAATTTCCTTTGAGTTTTGATCTCAAATCAACTCGTCTGCATAGTCCTTAGCACCCACAACCTAGAACCATCAAGATCCACTCTTCTTCTTTTCAAAATTTTCAAATTTCAGTCTCTGCAAGTTTGGACCAGATTTGTCAAATTTGGTGAAATTCATATCTCCTCTTCACCAAAAATTCCACCAAAATTCAGGCAACCCCCAGATGCAATGAGAGGCCACTCCACCAAAAATCAGCTCAAGGAGAAACCCCACATACCAAAATCATTCTCGTCAACACCGCCAAGACTGCTTTTGCACTTTCAGAGAAATTGAAGTTCGACAGTTCGAGGTCGCTTCCTTTCGCCGAGAACTATCACAGACCCAAAGTGCGCCCTGGCACGTTGCGCACGGCCTCTTCCCCCTAGCCAGAACCCCGCACGCTCCCTTGGACGGGTGCAGGTGTCGGTGGCAACGAGCCTCGCCAGCGTTGGCGGCTTCTGCGGTGGCTGCACCACCCGTGGCGGCCAGCGAGGGCGTGAGCCCGCTCGCCACGCCACCTGGCGCCGCCCATCGCTCCCTGGCTCTCCGCGTGGCCCTTGCACGCCAGCGCACTCCTGCTGCACCATCGCCATGGCCCGGCAAGCACAGGGCACGCCCTCTGCCACCGACGGGCCCGCGCCACCCCGTTCCATTGAACTCATCCCAAAGCGCCTAACCCGAACGTGTTTAGCTCCTAAATGGAGTTAGTGGACCTCCACGATGACGCTCAACCCTAAAACCACCCCGACCAATGCCCTGCGCCACCGTAACACTTGCCGGACTTATCCGTTCACGGCAACCGCCTCGGGCCGGCTATATATAGCACCCCGAGCGCCTCGCCTCAAGACACCTCCACCACCTCACTAGACCTCGCCACCATCGAAGAGCCTCGAGGGCTCTTCTTCCTCGACCGCCGCCTGCTCCGCCTCGCCTCCACCTCGATTCACTCCGTGAGCTCCTCCCGACGCCCAAACCTCACAAGAACCCTCAAGCTACCAGAGGTCTAACCCTCCTCAATTTGACCTCCAAAGACTTCTCCGACGAGGCCCACGACCACCAACCACCGTCCACGGAGCAAGGGCCGCCATCGACGTGGTGCTCGCCGGCGACTTCTACCACCACCCACCAACGCGAAAGGTGCATCAACACGGAGGTACCCCGATCCCCGCCTCGCCGTGGATCGATCGCCGGCGACCACCGCAGCTCTTGCACCGCCGAGCTCTGCCGCCTCTTTTGAATATTCAAACTGACGGTGGGACCCGCCCGTCAGCCTCTCAAGAGTTTTTTAAAGCGATTTCGCAAAATACGCTTTCCAAATGAATCGCTGGACTTTTCTCGCTTAGGCCCTCGAGAGTTTTCGTTCATTATAGATGGGTCCTTGGACCAAAACTCTTATAACTTTTAAACAGAGAAGTATTTTTGATTGATTCTTTTTCTATCCTCTTTAAAATTTTGTCTAGTTTATTTTAAGATTTATTTCAAAAAATTTCAAACAACTTTTTGGTACTGTTTTTGAAACTATATATTGATTCAAAAATATTTTTAAATAGGATTTTTGAGAGAGGAGAAAGCCTTCAAAGGTTTTGGAGTGCACCCTGCCTCCCCACAACTTGAAGGCAAGCACTCTGAACCCCGGCATAATATTTTTGGTGTGTTCGTTGACATGTTTATAACACCACCTCATTTCGGGAACTTGTTATTTCACGTGATATGATCACTTGCATGGATGCATATTAGTGATTTCCATGCTGTTGGAAATGAGTATACTTGTGATGGTAATCATCCTCATGTACCTTGCATGCATGCCGGAAAGGAATCCGGGAAAGCTTCTGCCTTGGGTAAGCGTGAACTTGTCGCCGGTACCCGTCGGGACGGCTATGTCCGGTATGGCATAGTAAGGTATAATGAGCAGTGATTCTGTTGGTTGAAATATAATTGTCATACATGTCATGCAGGGAATTCATAAACCTCCTGAGTCGACCATAGATCGAGTCTTGTTCCAAAGAACCCCCATACTTGTTTCAGACTACCATTTGTCCCTACAATGTAGGGTGCGGTTCAAGAAGTCGTCAACCCCTTTCAAGCACACACCTGCATGTAGAGGCTATGGTGGAAGATACCGGTTGTAGCCGGTAGGCGCACCACCCGTCCGGGGCATGGGTGTTTCGGTTGGGACCGAGAGGGGGCACCCCTTAGAGCGCTGCAATATAAATTTGATCCCATGCTACGCGAGGTTGTAGCCTCCCCACTTAGAGTTTTGCTTGACAGTGTCGTGGGTGATTCCTGCACACCAAAGGAGTTAAGCCGGTGTGTGCAAGTCGTGTGTTTTCAATTAAAAGACCGTGAGACGGAATTAGTCCCGATGGGCTAAAGGAACTGCTACTCGTGGGTAAAGAGTACACCTCCGCAGAGATTAAACCTATTCAATAGCCGCCCATGGTTAAGGACTACATGCAGGTTGGGTCAAGTGTCGGTCTTAGTGTTGGTCTTCGGAGGAGAAACTACTGAACCAGAACTTGGATCATGATTTGTGACTTGTGATGATTATGATGATTATTATTATGGACTAACCCTTTTATATTATTTGAAGTATTGAGTATCCCTGGGACGGTTCTACCTCCTGGATATATTCATTGTGATTATTTTTCTTATAAGCCCTTTATGTGGTGTCGCTCAGACGCCCGACTGTGGCATGCTTGTTATTTTCTTATAAGCCCTTTATGTGGTGTCGCTGAGACGCCCGACTGTGGCATTGCTTGTTATTTATTTACTTTATAAGCCCTTTATGAGGTGTCGCTGAAACGCCCGACTGTGGCACTGCTTGTTATTTATTTACTTTATAAGCCCTTTATGTGGTGTCGCTAAGACACCCGACTGTGGAATTGCTTGTTATTTATTTACTTTATAAGCCCTTTAGTAGGTGTCGCTCAGACGCCCGACTGTGGCACTGCTTGTTATTTATTTACTTTATAAGCCCTTTATGTGGTGTCGCACAGACGCCCGACTGCGGCATTTTATTCCCATTCCATTATTGCTTAATTGTGTTGCATATAAATAACCTGCTTGCATGCATCAGAGATTTTATTTTATGACTGAGGATGTGATCATAGAATATTTTAGCGCATGATTATCATTTATATTATCCCAGTGTTCTTAATGTTTGCGAGTACATTCAAATTACTCACTGGCTTGTCCCTGGCTATTGTCTTGGCCAGATTTCTTGCACGAAGAGGAGCGACGCGATGACAGCCCCGGAACCTAAGCAACAGTGATAGCGGCCTCGTGAAGATAGGAGTTAACCTGGTCAGCTGTTCCTGTTGAGAAATGGAGTCCCATAGACACTGATGATCCACAAACCGCTTCCGCCATCAACCACTAGAAACCATTTGTTGTACTCACAGGCCGTAATGGTCTTGTACTACATATTTTGTATTTTGCTTGAATTTTCTGTACCAAGTTGGTGCCTCATCACCTAACAAGAATCCGGGCTGGTGAGCACAACGCCATTTTCTCGAAATTAATACCAAAACCAGTCGTGACAAACTTGGTATCGAGCTAGGTGACCATTGGCTAATCCTATCTTAGCTGTGTCGAAAAACTTAGGCAAACCAACCCACTGCACCTCAACCGAACCCCCACCAAGCTTCTCGCAAGATAGCCGACAAAGGACCCGACACTTTTGGCGCCGGTGCCCAACCTATCAACCTAGCCTGTCTATCACGCACCAAGAATCAAAGACCTAAGGTGTCTCATCCCAAGCGCATGGAAGGAAGGCTCCGTCCCCTTTTCCTATAAAAAGGGCATGCTAGCCCCAAACCAGCACATCACAGCCTCTCCCCCGAACCAAGCCATAATGCCTGGCCCCGTCGTGCACAATGAGACCACAGCAACCAACCTTGGAGGCTTTGTGACCATACTCGCAAACCTCACCCGCCGTGCCTATGCGTTAGAAGAGCCCCTGCAATATGTTGTGTACCAAGGACCCATGAGCGTGAGGACCACAATTCGGGCCATCAGGCACATCTACGGTAGGAGCTGTTGCTAGAACGCCTTACTGTGTTCACCGAAGGACAACTTCCTTTGAGCCACAAGCCGTCCAACTAGCAAAGACGAGAGGTTATAGTTCAACTCCGCACTTGTCGCCCGAGTTAATCGTCACTCGCTCTACTATTACCCTGCACGTGAAGGGTATGGTAGACCACCCCAAGTTGCCAACGGAGATCACGAGACGGATCCTGCATTGTTGCACCTAGTGCGCTATTTAGGTGCACTAGAGGATCTGTTCGATCAAATCACCTTTGATCTGATCGCAGCTCGTGGAGAGCTGGTTCGCCGAGCCCCATGAGAGAAGAAAACGAGCCCGGCGCCGACAACCCGGCCAGGCTGTTCGGACACCCGATCGAGACCCTGAGGTCAGCCCCATCCGTCAACCAAGGTACTTTTATGACCCCAGAAGTACTTCGTCATCTTCTGGGAGCACACTCCAACGGGATTGTGGCCAACAATCCCCGCGATGGTCATCATCACTACCCCGAGCCTTCAGCCCCTCAACCCTCTCCAGCTAATTCCGATGGTGAAAACCGTGGATAAACCCCGACGTCCGCGAGGCAAGCTCGCTTAGATATGAACGAGGTAGACTGAGTCGCTCGAGTAGTACCGAGTCTTAGTATGTCCTCGCCTTGTAACTATGTGATCCTGTATCGCCATAACTAAATACTGTTTGCCTGTGCATCCCTATTTTTGTTATAAGCCATGCATGAGTATGATGATATGCGATTGCATTTTAATCCCCGGCGTAGCTGCCGAAGACCAACCTCGACGATGCAAGTTTGTTCTATAAATAAACCTTTTGGTTTCAGTTAACAGGAATGATATTTTCAAAACAACTCTTAACAAATCTCGAGGACGAGATTTTCTTTTAAGGGGGCTAGTGTTGTGACACCCCAAACTTTAGACCTTGTTTTATTAATTAAAATTTTACCAGGAGATTAAAACTTTTATTTTCTGGGCTCACTTTTGATTTTTGAAACATTTCCTTTCTTATTATCATGGAGTTTTTACCTCAAGTGAAATACTTCCCAAATTTATTGGACTCTCTTCCCTCTCAAAACTTTTTCCCCTTGGCAAGGATTTTATTTTGGTATCTTCATCAACACTGGTGTTTGGTTATTAAAAACCTTTCTTCTGTTTGTCCCCTCCCCAAATTTATTTTTTTGGGATTTATTTTCTTCAAGAGAAAACCCTAGGAATTTTGGGACTTCTCTTTTGTTGAAACCACTCATGATCTTATCATGCCTCATAAGGTAAAACCTCCCAAAAAACCCTCCTTCCACTTTGGGGCAACCCATATATTCTGTCCCAACAAGTCCAACTCATTCTTGGATTTTATTTCATTTATTTCTTTCCCCAAAACAATTCTGTCCATTATTTTGAACCCAGGTGATTTGCAAAGGAAGTACCTAATTTCCTTTGAGTTTTGATCTCAAATCAACTCCTCTGGATAGTCCTTAGCACCCACAACCTAGAACCATCAAGATCCACTCTTCTTCTTTTCAAAATTTTCAAACTTCAGTCTCTGCAAGTTTGGACCAGATTTGTCAAATTTGGTGAAATTCATATCTCCTCTTCACCAAAAATTCCACCAAAATTCAGGCAACCCCCAGATGCAATGAGAGGCCACTCCACCAAAAATCAGCTCAAGGAGAAACCCCCACATACCAAAATCATTCTGTCGAACACCTGGCCGACACTATTTCTTTGCACTTTCAGAGAAATTCAGAAGTTCAGACAGGTTCAGTGTCCTTTCCTTTCGTTAGAGAACTATCATAGACCCACAGTGCGCCCTGGCACGTTGCGCACGGCCTCTTCCCCCTGGCCAGAACCCCGCACGCTCCCTTGGACGGGTGCAGGCGTCGGTGGCAGCGAGCCTCGCCGGCGTTGGCGGTTTCTGCGGTGGCTGCGCCATCCGTGGCGGCCGAGGGCTCGAGCCCGCCGCCACGCCACCCGCGCCGCCTATCGCTTCCTCGCTCTCACAGGTCTTGCACGCCAATAAGACTCTCGCTGCACTGCCGCCAGGGTCGGCAAGCATGTGGCACGCCTTTGCCGCCGACGGGCCCGCGCCACCCCGTTCCGTCGAACTCATCCCAAAGCGCCTAACTCGAACGCGTTTAGCTCCTAAATGGAGTCAGTGGACCTCCACGATGACGCTCAACCCTAAAACCACCCCGACCAATGCCTTGCGCCGCCGTAACACTCGCCGGACTTATCCGTTCACGGCAACCGCCTCGGGCCGGCTATATATAGCACCCCCGAGCGCGCTCTCACCCCCGCACACCTCCACCACCTCACTAGACCTCGCCCAGCCAATAGAAGAGCCTCGAGGGGCTCTTTTTCCTCGACTCCGGCCGCCCCGTTCCGCCTCGGCCTCCACCTCGATTCACTCCGGTGAGCTCCTCCCCGACGCCCAAACCTCACAAGAACCCCTCAAGCTACCAGAGGTCTAACCCTCCTCAATTTGACCTCCAAGACTCTCCGACGAGGCCCACGACCACCGAACCACCGTCCCACGGAGCAAGGGTCATTGCCGACGTGGTGCTCGTCGGCGACCTCTACCACCTCCCATCGACACGGAAAGGTGCATCAACACGGAGGTACCTCGATCCCCCGCCGCTGCATCGCCGCCCACGACCACCGCGGCCTCGGCACCGCCGAGCTCAGCCGCCTCTTTTGAATATTCAAACTCGACGGTGGGACCCGCCCACGGCCTCTCTGTTGTTTTTTAAACCGTTTTCAAAGCGATTATTCGCAAAATACGCTTTCCAAACTGAATCGTTTTCGAGACTTTTCTGCTTAGGCCCCTGAGAGTTTTCTGTTTCATTACAGATGGGTCCTTGGACCAAAACTCTTATAACTTTTAAACAGAGAAGTATTTTTGATTGATTCTTTTTCTGTCCTCTTTATAATTTTGTCTAGTTTATTTTAAGATTTATTTCAAAAAAATTCAGACAAATTTTTGGTACTGTTTTTGAAACTATATATTGATTCAAAAATATTTTTAAATAGGATTTTTGAGAGAGGAGAAAGCCTTCAAAGGTTTTGGAGTGCACCCTGCCTCCCCACAACTTGAAGGCAAACATTCTAAACCCCGGCATAATATTTTTGGTGTGTTCGTTGACACGTTTATAACACCACCTCATTTCGGGAACTTGTTATTTCATGTGATATGATCACTTGCATGGATGCATATTAGTGATTTCCATGCTGTTGGAAATGAGTATACTTGTGATGGTAATCACCTCATGTACCTTGCATGCATGCCGGAAAGGAACTGAGAAAGCTTCGCTTTGGGTAGGCGTGAACTTGTCACCGGTCCCGCCGGGACGGTTATGTCCGTATGGCATAGTAAGGTATAATGAGCAAGGATTCTGCTGGTTGAAATATAATTGTTATACATGTCATGCAGGAATTCATAAACCTCCCGAGTCGACAGAGATCGAGTCTTGTTCCAAAGAATCCCCATACTTGTTTCAGATTACCACTTGTCCCTACAATGTAGGGTACGGTTCAAGACGTTGTCAACCCCTTTCAAGCACACACCGCATGAGAGGCCATGGTGGAAGATACGGTTGTAGCCGGTAGGCGTGCCACCCGTCCGGGGCATGGGTGTTTCCGGTTGGGACCGAGAGGGGGGCACCCCTTAGAGCGCACAATTAAATTTGATCCCATGCTACGCGAGGTTGTAGCCTCCCCACTTAGAGTTTTGCTTGACAGGTGTCGTGGGTGATTCTAGACACCAGTGAGTTAAGCTGGTGTGTGCAAGTCAGGTGTGTTTTCAATTAAAAGACCGTAGACGGAATTAGTCCCGATAGGCTAAAGGAATCCGTTACTCGTGGGTAAAGAGTACACCCTCTGCAGAGATTAAACCTATTCGAATAGCCGCGTCCATGGTTAAGGACTACAGTCTGGGTTGGGTCAAGTGTCGGTCTTAGTGTCGGTCTTCGGAGGAGAAACTACTGAACCAGAACTTGGATCATGATTTGTGACTTGTGATGATTATGATGATTATTATTATTATGGACTAACCCTTTTATGTTATTTGAAGTATTGAGTATCCCTGGGACGGTTCTACCTCCTGGATATATTCATTGTGATTATTTTTCTTATAAGCCCTTTATGTGGTGTCGCTCAGACGCCCGACTGTGGCATGCTTGTTATTTTCTTATAAGCCCTTTATGTGGTGTCGCTGAGACGCCCGACTGTGGCATTTCTTGTTATTTATTTACTTTATAAGCCCTTTATGAGGTGCCCTGAGACGCCCGACTGTGGCACTGCTTGTTATTTATTTACTTTATAAGCCCTTTATGTGGTGTCGCTGAGACGCCCGACTGTGGCAATGCTTGTTCTTTATTTACTTTATAAGCCCTTTATGAGGTGTCGTTCAGACGCCCGACTGTGGCACTGCTTGTTATTTATTTACTTTATAAGCCCTTTATGTGGTGTCGCACAGACGCCCGACTGCGACATTTTATTCCCATTCCATTATTGCTTAATTGTGTTGCGTATAAACAACCTGCTTGCATGCATCAGAGATTTTATTTTATGACTGACGATGTGATCATAGACTATTTCAATAAGATGATTATCATTTATATTATCCCAGTGTTCTTAATGTTTTAGTACATTCAAACTACTCACCGGCTTGTCCTCGCTATTGTCTTGGCCAGATTTCTTGCACGGAGAGGAGCGACGCGATGACAGCCCGGAACCTAAGCAACGGTGATAGCACCTCGTGAAGATAGGAGTTAACTGGTCACTATTCCTGCCGGGAAATGGAGTCCCATAGACACCGATGATCCACAAACCGCTCGCCATCAACCACTAGAAACCATTTGTTGTACTCATAGGCCGTAATGGTCTTGTACTACATATTTTGTATTTTTCTTGGAATTTTCTGACCAAGTTGGTGCCTCATCACCTAACAAGAATCCCGGGCTCAGGAGCACAACGGCCATTTTCTGGAAATGAATACCCGAAAACCGGTCGTGACATCTCATCAGTCGAATCTTCGAGGGGTCAAAAGGGGAAAGGGGTATAGTCTCACTAAAAGGAATTTTTTGAATAATCTCAGAAGAGAAGAGAGGTAAAAGATTCTTTTGAAAAGAAAGTTGTAGAGAAAAAATCTTTCCTATGGGCTTGCCAGCTTTAGGGTCACGCCCCATACCAACATGTGCTCGATACCATCTTGTAGCGACCGACTCAGACGGTCAAGTCTTCAGGCTTAAGTGTCATCCCTGGATCGGTAGGCTGACACACACAGTACTCGAGGATTTATAGCAGAGGTAAATCACATGTATAAAATAACGTAAATACTATTACCTCAATTCAAATAGCGGAAGTAACAAGGTTGTGGATTCCCATCAACACCAATGGCAAAGTTGAGTGTAGAAATCGTAACCCTAACGTATCACTTATTCGTCGTAAGATCCTGCAACATAAGACATTGCAGCCACAAATGGTCAGTACATTGAATGTACTGGCAAATTCACACCATAGAGCAATGATGAATAAAGGCTATCACTACATGCATATTTGGCTGGTGGAGGCTCTATGGTTATAATGTTTTTGCGAAAAGCTAATTTTTCCCAACTGCAAAGGAATAAATTTTATTTAACTATCATGGTGGTTGTTAAGCATTGAGAATGGTTGATAGCATTCTCAATCCCAATTAGTAACATCATCATTAAACCCAACAAAATTAACTAAAGTAACATGATGAGATACTTAAGATACTTCAAGTACTAGATACTCAAGATTGTCCATAACCGGGGACACGGCTAACCATGATTAGATTGTACACTCTGCAGAGGCTTGCGCACTTTTCCCCACAAGACTCGATCGCCTCGTTGGTTTCTCGCACTACATGGTGTTTGAGAAACGGATGACTGAGACATAGTCTTTCAAAAACATTAACTCTCTACTCCGGGTAGACCATACCAAACCTACAAAACCCACTACCTGCTGATCTACCTCTTCAAGAGCTTCACGTAACTTACTCAACTATGCTAGAGCCCATAATAGCTTGTGGCTGCACACGGAAGTTTCTAGCATGAATAATCTCGCCCTTTGAGCCCGGGTGGCGGTCCATAGGATAATCACACAGAACCCCGGATTTGCAAAAAACAGCAATCATCGGATACCCTGTGTGCCTCAATCCACCCAGATGTGTATTAAAGTTGCCACCTTAAGTTGAACCATTAATTAACAATCTCACATCTGTCATGGAAACACTCAAACCCAATCCACGTCTACGAGCATAGCATGGCAATATAAGCATAACGTAGAAGTAACTCCCAAGGGTTTGATATGAAACAGGGCAATAGGTTCTACCTCATCAACTACTTCCCGATACCCACATGTTATCAAACCTACTCATGCAATGTTTGAGGGTGAAACTAATGCATAAAAACTGGGTATGAAAGGGATATGATCAAAGTGTGAACTTGCCTGCAATGTTGATGAAGATGATTCGCACTCAAAACTCTTGATAGTTCTACTCGTCACACTCCGGTCAATCTATCGTAAGCAAACAATAGTAACCACACATAAGCAATCACTCAAAAGATCGGAAAGAACGAAGAAGACGATTCGAAAAACATCAAAACCAAGCAAATAAGTCTTGCAACATGAAACAATTTCTAATAGTACCAAAATTATGTGAATTTGGCCTTATCAGAAAGTTTAGGTCAAGAGCTTCGATTTGCAAAAAGAATCAACTAAATCGGAGTTACGAAACTCAAGTTATGATCAAACGAAGTTCAAATACTAAACTGATCTAATTCAAATTTTAAACTTTCAAAAACATGTTTGAGTTGGATTACTGGATAGAGGAGATCGTAACGAAGAAGTGGTCGTTGGTTTCATTGGATTTGGACTAACGAGTAAAAAGTAGTGAGGGTTTGAAAACTAGGGGCCAATCTGTAAATAAATATATTCACGGATAGGTCCCTGACGTAAATAAACAGAAAAAAGAAAAGACTAAATAGTGAACATTCGCTGCCGAACGCTAACTAACTAATCCGTTCGCTGTGAAGACCTAACTAGTGAACGTTCTCGAATTAACTAGGCTAAAAAGAAAAACCGATCTAATAAAATTAAACCGAACTAAAAGGAAAAAAACAAAAAATAAATAAATAAACCGGGTCGGTTTGTTCCGGTTCATGGCGGTTTGCCGTCGAAAACCGGCGGCGGCGGTTAGCGACGGACTCTGGCGAGGGCGGTGCGGCTCCGGCGAAGGGCGCGGTCGCCGGCGGTGCTCGGTCTCCGGCCACGCGGGCGAGGTGGCGGCGGAGAGCGCAACGGCGCTGGACGGTGAGGAGGAGGAGGCGGCGGCGGATCTTGTTTGGCGGCGGCGGTTTACGAGACGCGCGGCGCGGCGAGATGCGGGAGAGGCGGCGCGCGATCGAGAGAGAGAGGGTCGGCGGCGCCTTTATAGGAGGGAGGGAGGCGCCAGCGTGGGAAGGGGACAACGGGCGCAGTGGGGCGGCGGACTCGCGAGTCTCTGCTGGTGCACGCGAGGAGGAAGGCGGCGCGCTGGCTGGCTGGGCCGGGCCGTGGTTCATTGGGCCGCCCAGCCGCCATGAGGAGAAAAGTTATTTTTTAAACAACGAAAATAAATAAAAGCAAACCAAAAGTAAAATATAACCTAGGCATATAATATATCAAAATTTTCAGAAAAGATTTTTTACAACGTGAACATTTTTCTAGAGTCAAATAAAATACTCACAAATTCAAATAAAGCAAAGAGTGCTTCTGCCCTAGAAAATCCAGTAAAAATCATTTGAAAATACCAAACTTTATTCAATTTTATTTCTCTCCAATTTTCTCATGTAGGGAATCATGTTACCCTATTTTCCATATATTTTATTTTTGGAGAAAAATAATTTGAATAAAACTCTAATAACTCCTAAATTGAAAATAAATTCAAAAGAACTTTGAATTTAATTCTTTGAAACTCACAACTCATATTTCGTATATTTTGAAGAAGTGATTTTATCTTCGCTCGTGAAAATCATTGAGTTGCATAAAGTTCCAGAATTGGAAATATTTTCCAAATGAAATTCAAATATTTTCAACACCCCTTGTCATTTAAATAAATGGAAGAAGTCATGTCATCTTCTCTCCAGGGTTTTGTGGTGAAAAGAATTTGAATTCACGAAGATCATAGAAGCAAGATGAAAGTTTGGGAAAGTCCTTTTATTCCCTCTCATTTAACTTTCAAAAGTTTCGAATCACTCAATTTCACACAAGCAATCAAACAAGCAATCAAAACTATCTATCTGTTTATAACATTCCAAAATTTAGAATTTTGGGATGTTACAACTTGTCTATCGTAAAATGTACGTACATTCAATTACTTTTCTTGTTTATCAGCCCTTTGAATTGGAGAGGGTGATGGCAGTATCTAAGGGAGTAACAACACGGTCTTCAGAAAAGATAGTGCTACTGGTCGATGCAGATAGAACCACAGTTGTACTTGCCCAAGAACCAGCCCCACCACACATAACCCGGACTCTCACAGATTGTGCCCCTACCTAGTTGGACAGAGAACCAGCTACAGCCCTTCTAACCCCAACACCAGCAGATTGTAACCAATTCCAGTTAACACAGTATTGTCTTCACCACAGAGCACCCAAACACGAGCAGTTAGTAAGGGAACTGCAGTGCCCAAAGCACGAGGACCACCACTTCGAATCCCAACTCTACACTTTAAGTAGAAGAAGAATTGTTCTCAGGTCAGGTTATGTAGCTATGGTTCATAATCCTTTGCTCTTGCATCACTGTATTTACTCATACCAACTATTTTCAAATTTGAAGGATTAAACTGAAACTCTAATGGCGCAACAGGTATGTTTTAAACCAGTTTCTTTAACTGGTTTTCTGTTGTAACTTGCTCTATGTTGATTTCTGTTTCAATTGAGTAAACAGTTATGTTCTCATGTCATGCACATTACAAGTGTGTTATTGCTCTGTAGTTTCCCACACTTATATTCTGTCTATTCTGCTTTGTCTTAAATAGATATTGTTTGAACTGTGTCTCTATCTTGATTTGGCAACAAAAACTAGAATGATATAGACCATACAGTGACCATGGTACATAGATATATGTTTGTTTCATGCTGTTATCCTGTCCACTTTACTACTGAACTGATTTACCAAAATGAGTTTCACATACAACATGGTAAACCTCTGATGTGTCTGCTTGTTTCAGTTTTAGAATGCGGACAAAATATTGGAGAATAGTACCCCCGCTATGCAATGGTAAAGGAAGTAATGCAGATAAGGTTCAAGATAGTGAGGCATCCCTGTTGGTCTCCAAGAAAGTTGATAAAAACTATCTTGGCGATAGTGAGACAACCAAAAAGTCTGTCTTGATGTAGTGTTCTAGTTACTGGCCACTATCACTTTGGCTTCTTTAGTCTCAGCTACAAGCTGAAAAGCATCAATCAGCTGTGCTGTGGCAAGAAGCCGAAGGACTAAGGAACTCCCTGCAGAATTCAGATGCATACTTTCTGGTGCAGCAACAAGCGCAGGAGGATGTAAGCGCCAAACAAGAGAAAGTTAATAAGCTTGCTAAGCATCTTGCCAGCATTATGGGTACCCAGGATATTGTTTCTTGAGCTCTTCTGAAGTGGTTTTAGTTCTAGAATTGTTTTGTTGTGGAGTGTATTTGCACTGGTCGCCAACTTTGACAACCAGTGTATGTGATATGCTGCTTTGTTCCCTATATTTGCACCGGTGGTGAACTTTGATGCCAAGTGGACGTAATATGTGTAATAGTTGTGATAGCCTAGCGTATGTTGCTTACTTATTTATTTCCTTGTTGTCTTATTTATTTGTTTGTTTGTAGTCAGTGCAGTTCTTTTTCCACGGTTTGCTAGTGGCCGCAATAACCTATTTTTTAAAACTAGGCCACAATAACCATGGGCTACATATTTACTGTAGTGACCATGGGCCTCCTATGGGCCGTAGAAACAATGGGCCCTCTACGGGCCGTAGAAACAATGGACCTTATACGGGCCATAGCATCAATGGGCCTTATACGGGTCGTAACATCAATGGGCCTTCTACGAGCCGTATGATCGATTGGCCAAACATGGGCAAATAACATACCGCATTATGGGTCGTAAATGGGCTAGAGTTGGAATCGTCTGTTCATGGGCCGACCATAATGGGCCGTCATTAATCAGCAGTATTTGATGATGCTATGAAAATGGCCCAACGATTAACGGGCCACAAACGGGCCGACTGTAACCACGTGCTGAATTTGGCCCACAAGCAGAAAAAGCCAATGTCGGTGTCAAAACTGGCGGATCTCGGTAGGGGGTCCCAACTATGCGTCTAGGCAGATGGTAACAGGAGACAAGGGACACGATGTTTTTACCTGTGTTCGGCCCTCTCGATGGAGGTAAAATCCTACCCCGCTGATTGATATTGATGATATGGGTAGTACAAGAGTGGATCTACCACGAGATCAAGGAGGCTAAACCCTAGAAGCTAGCCTATGGTATGATTGATGTAATGGTTGTTCGCCCCACGGACTAAAACCCTCCAGCTTTATATAGACACCGGAGAGGGCTAGGGTTACACAGTAGTCGGTTACAATGGTAGGATATCTACATATCCAGATTGCAAGCTTGCCTTCCACGCCAAGGAAAGTCCCATCCGGACACGGACGAAGTCTTCAATCTTGTATCTTCATAGTCTTGGAGTCCGCCGATGATGATAGTCCCGCTGTCCGGACACCCCTAGTCGTGGACTCCTCAAGAGTCTCCCTAACCAGGCTTCAATGACGACGAGTCCAATACAGATATTGTCTTCGGCGTTGCAAGGCGGATTCTCCTCCAAATTCCATGTGCTTGCCGAATAGTGTCCGGCTTCCTCACAAATGTTGCGCTCCTTGGCTTCCATGCCCAATAATGGCCCTCTTCCACGTGTCGCAAGAATGCAAAAGGCCAGGGTATTTTTATATTTTACCCCCTAGTTGCGCAAATAATCTGCCTATAAGAGAGGCAAGAATCCAGATCCAAATCACACCATCTTCCTTCCACGAGTACTCATCGGAGCGCTTTTGACCAAAAATCCATTCTATCATGGACCGTCGACGCGGCTCCTCCTCTCGCGCTCCCAGCCCTCCGCCAGGAGATTGGAGGAGATGTTCAATTCCGCACAACGAGCTAGTGACGCTTCAAGCGGAGGGATACCTTCCTCCGGCCTTTATGGTCCCGGTTCGAGCCAGGCTGGCCACCTACAAAGGTGGAAAGCAAGCGGAGGCCACCCCTAGTCCCTCCAAAGGGGAGCGGTGTGCTTCGGCCCCTTATCTAATAAGGGGCTCGATTTCTATAAATCGGTTTCTCCGGGCTTCGGAGTTCTACGGACTCGGCTTCATCACCTCACGCCCGCTTCTATTCTCGCACATCGCGGGTTTCAGAGCTCTTTGCGAGCTGTTCCCGGGCATCGAGCCCCATTTTGCGCTGTGGAAGAGACTATTTTGTTTCGCACTCGCTCTCACGGGGTCAATATATCAAGTGGGCGGTGCCAAATATGGCGATCGCCGGACCGGATATCTATCCGAACCCCAAAGAAGGCGTCCAAGATCGCCTCGGAATGGTTTTATGTGGAAGATGCTCCACCGCCGACCCAGCTCGGATCAGCCTCCCGAGTTCACCAAGGCTCCTCAAGAAACGCCTAAGTTGGCGCTCATGAGCCCTCAACAGAGGAAGACAGAGCGCCCATTATTTGATGGGCCGGATAAGGTTATCGCCCATTCCGGATTGACCATGATTGGAGTCATGGCCACGCAGCATTATGCGAGGGTGCAGCCGCCCAATATAGGGGCCACCCCATGTGGGATTTCAACGGGAGAATGATGCCACCCGTCATGGCCGAGGCTGTGGATCGCCGCAGATCCGTGAAGATTCTGTCCGCCTTTACAAGGGGGAGAAGGAGGACTTCCTCCAGACGAGCCCATTGAATGGGTTCTCCATGAATAACCCTCGGAGCTGGGTAAGCGGACGTTTATTTATCCGACCCATGCTTTCAAAGTTAAATACCTTACTTTATGATTTTGACGCAGGAACTGCGTCGGGATGTGGAGGGCATACATAGTCCGGCTCCACAACCCGAGGATCCGGGAAGATCCGTTGATGCGGCTTCGGAAGAGGATCTGGACATAAAGGTGGAGTTAATTGACGGGGTGTTCTACCAACTCAGCATGGACAATGCTCTAGTCGCCATTACGGCTAACTACCCCGGCTTATCTCCGGCTTCCCAGGTAATCATGACCGTAGTCCTGACACCATTATTTCGTCCTTGCGTATTTCTTACCACCATATACAACGGTGTCCTGTAGGTGGTGCCTTCAAGGCGGGAAGCCGGACCCGCGGGGGCTGACCAACAAGGGTCAGTCCGGCCCAGCAGGCGGAAGAGGGGTGCGGTGCGAATCGAAACGTCACCGCAACAATATAGCTCGCGACCGTTATTTAGGGAAAAGATTCCTAGGAGGTGTATTAATGCTCATGACTTTTCCAGGAGAAAGAGCACTCGCCGTACTATGCCCGGAGAGGTTGCTAACCAAGCCTCCGCCAACCAGGCTACAACACTTGGTCCGGAGGGGGAGGCGAGCACAAGGCGCGAGCCGGGTACTCCTCCAACGGAGGATGCCGACAGGCTGTCCGCCACCAGGTCTAAGGTGGAGAGCGCCATGAATCATAGGCGCCGCCGGACAGTTCTGCGTGACGCGTGTTTCTCCCTGCAGGCGTTGAATGCCTTTAGCTGGAGACGCGCACTGCAAGCCGCCAAGATGGTTTAACCAGAGACGGAGCAAGATGTCAAAGACATACGGGTAAGGGATTCTAATAGTTGTATATGCCAGTAGCCCCCGAGACTTAAAGTAGTTAAAATAACTGATTTAAGGATCATTTGATATGCACGATCTTACGGAGAAGAATGCCCAATTGTCTCAGGAGCTACAAGGGTGCAAGGCCCAACTTGAGGCCGCCCTAGCCGCCGCAGGAGGAGACACCGAGACCCCCTCCGGTAATGCATATTTCAAAAGGGTAAGCAGTGTGCGGCGTGTGTATAAGTCTGACAATGATATTGCAGATGTTGCCGGACTTGATCCGGACAAGCAATACTATCGCGCCACTAAAGGCCGGCGAGAGGGTGCTTATGAAGGTGCAGCAGAGAGGAACAAACTCTGTGATGCCCACACCAAGCTTGGAGAAGAGTTAAAGGTGTTCGGGCCGAGCTGTCTGCCCGTGAAGGAGAATCACGGCTTGCCGCTGCATCTATAGTAGTGCTTGAACAAACTCTTTTGAAAAGAAGAGTTCGGCGAGGAAGTCAATTGATGTAAATATGTCTCAGAGGTGTGCTCACAGTGTCGCCTCATGGAGGAAATGCCCGGCTCAACGGGTGACCAACTTCCCGAGCTGGTGCAACTGCCGAACATGTTCGGCAAAGCGATGAGTGGCGCTGCCCGTGCCTTATGGCCGCCCGCCTCTACTCGAGGGCCTTGGAGAGCTTATGGAGAAGCTTCAGGAGCACGACAGCGCCTGCTTATGGAAGATATCGGCCTGCCGCCAAGGTGCTGAGGAGGCCGGGCCATGGTGAAGACGCTGTACAAGAAGGCGGATCCAAACCACATGGCGAGGTCGGACCTATGGGGCCCGATAGGAAGGAGATCCTCGTGAGTTTAGTGTACGCCAAGTAGAGTTGGCCGCTAAGTATTCCTAACGGATCAGTAAATTAGATAGCCTGTTAGACGGGATTGAGGAGGAGTACAATCAGTCAATTTGACGATGTATTTAAAATGACATGTAAAATGCCTTCTAGCCGGATTGTAGATCGTTTGTCTTTGCCGACTGAGGGAGTCCTAGACTAGGGGGTGTCTGGACAGCCGGACTATCATTATCCGCCGGACTCCAAGACTACGAAGATAGAAGATTGAAGACTCCGGCTCGTGTCCGGATGGTACTTTCCTTGGCATGGAAGGCAAGCTTGGCAATACGGATATGTAGATCTCCTACCATTGTAACCGACTCTGTGTAACCCTAGCCTCCTCCGGTGTCTATATAAACCGGAGGGCTTTAGTCCGTAGGACAACATACATTACAACAATCATACCATAGGCTAGCTTCTATGGTTTAGCCTCCTTGATCTCGTGGTAGATCCACTCTTGTACTACCCATATCATCAATATTAATCAAGCATGACGTAGGGTTTTACCTCCATCGAGAGGGCCCGAACCTGGGTAAAAACATCGTGTCCCTCGTCTCCTGTTACCATCCGCCTAGACGCATGGTTCGGGACCCCCTACCCGAGACCCGCTGGTTTTGACATCGACATTGGTGCTTTCATTGAGAGTTCCTCGTGTCGCCACCGATAGGCTTGATGGCATCTTCAACCAACAACGCTGTCCGTGGTGAGACTTTTCTCCCGGACAGATCTTCAGATTCGGCGATTTCAAGACCGCGGGCCAATTCACTTGGCCATCTAGAGCAGATCGAAGCTACGCCCGCCGCCAGTCGATTCGAAGCTTAAACTTCACGGCCGATGTCCGCGGAGACTTGATCTTCGACGGACTCGAGCACGTACCGAAGCGCCGCAGACTATGACGATGGGCATGATCTAGCTCGCCACGAACAAAGGCCTTGGTGGCCGCACACGGATCTGCTTCGGCCATTAGCCCGGAGCCGATCGCCCAGATAGAGGGTCGGTGGATAGACGCTGCCACGGGGGCTTCAACATCCACGGCGATGGAGCCGAACACTAATATTGTCCCCCACGAAACTCGTGACTCCGAGGTGCCGGACTCCTTGCCGGACTCCGAACCTCCCGTGCCCCTACCAATCGATCCGGATTGGGCGCCGGTTATGGAATTCACCGCCGCGGACATCTTCAAGTACTCGCCTTTTGGCGATATCTTGAATTCAATAAAGCATCTCTCATTATCAGGAGAGTCCTGGCCGGACTATGACCGGGATGGTTGGGGTACGGACGACGAAGAAATTCAGAGCCCACCCACCACCCACTTTGTAGCCACTGTCGATGATTTAACCGACATGCTAGACTTCAACTCGAGCGACATCGACGCTTATGGACGACGATGCCGAGATTTAACAGAGCCAGCCGCCTACTGTGGCATCAGAATACCACCTCGCCATACGACATATACATAGTGGACACCCCAAAAGACGGGATGGCGAAGAAGCAATGGAGGCAGATTCTCTAAAGAAGCAGCCCAAATGCCGACGCGCCGGGCGCCGCCTAAATCCCACCACAAGAAGAATGGAGATTCCGCACGGAGATAATAATACCGGGAGTGCCAAGACAATCCCTCCAAAGAAGACTCAGCAGCAGAGGATGCGTAGCAAGCCCCACGAGAGGGCGGCATTTAAGGGGTTGAGGATGATAACTATATGCCTCCCTCCAAGACGGCAAGCCTCAACGATGATGAATTCGCTGCACTCGAGGATCCCGTCAACAGAGCGCTTCAAGCGCAGCTTATCGCCACCGCAAACAGCCTAAAGAAAAGCAGCAACAGCTCCAAGCTGATCAAGACCTGCTGGCCGATCGATGGACCGAGGTCCTCGCGCCAAAGAGTATAAACTCGAACGCCTCCAAAGTTACCTAAGACGCAAGCTGCTCCCCGATTAGAGGAGGAAGTATACATACCTTCATCACCAACAAGACGATATGGTCGACCGACCACCACGTGGTCGTGACAGAGGCATCCAGTGCCCCCACCAAGACCGCATTTCGCATCGCTCCAATAGTACGGCCAAGAGGGAACGCGCCGGACTTGCGAGACATATTGAGGACAAAGCAAGGCAATCCAGATCCATCTACGGATCACGTGGGCCCTACCACCCACGACGAATACCGTCGCTACGGATACAATAACCCGCCGGGCCGAACACAAGCAGTAGCGCCTCTCGAGCTGCGCCGCGATATAGCTCAATACAGGGCGCCACACACCTCTATGCTTCATCGACGAAGTAATGGATCATCGATCCCTGAGGGTTTAAACCCAGAACATCGAATCTTACGATGGCACAACAGACTTCGCGGTTTGGATCAAGACTATCTTCTCCACATTCATATGGCCCGCGGTGATGATCTCCATGCCATCAAGTATCTCCCTCAAGCTTAAAGGACCAGCTCGGCATTGGCTAAACAGCTTGCCCGCAGAGTCAATTGGTGTGGGAAGACCGAAGCCGCATTCTCGACAACTTCCTGTGGCACGATAAAGTGCGACCACCGACGCCGATGACCTAAGCCACATTATTCAGCAGCAGACGAATCGCCGCATAATTCGACATGGTTCTTGACAAAGAAAACCAAATCGCCGACCGTCCGGATGCAGAGGCTCTTGCAGCCTTCAAACATAACATCCGGACGAATGGCTAGCCCGCACCGGGCAGGAAAAGCCAAATCCATGGCAGCCCTCACATCGTTAATGACCCGCTTATGCTGGAGAGGACAGCTGGCTAGCCCGTAGCAACAACCTCCGTAAAAATTCGGCAGTCCGGATACAAAGGACAACAACGGCAGGTCACGCCGAAACAAAACAAGCGCCGATTAACGGCGACGATAAGGAGGATACGGCAGTCAATGCCGGATCCCGAGGCTCTAAACCCGTCACCGAAGAAGCCATTCAAAAGAACCACCCGGTCCGTCCAATCTAGACCGAATACTCGACCGCTTATGTCAGATACATGGCACCTCTGAAAAGCCAGCTAACCACACCAATAGAGATTGCTGGGTGTTCAAGCAGGCCGGCAAGTTAATTGCCGAAAACAATGACAAGGGGCTAAATAGCGACGACGAGGAAAAGACCCGACCGCCGAACAACAGAGGACAAAAGGGTTTTCCCCCACAAGTACGGACGGTGAATATGATATACGCGACCCACATACCCAAGAGGGAGAGGAAACGCGACTAAGGACGCCTATGCGATGGAGCCACCGCCCCAAAGTTCAATCCATAGTCCTCTTGCCCGATCACTTTCGATCGAAGAGACCATCCGACCAGATACGCCATGGCCGATTCGCTGCATTGGTTTTAGACCCAATCGTCGATGGATTTCACCTCACGAGAGTCCCGATGGACGGCGGCAGAGCTCGAACTCGCTTTATCAGATACAAGGCAAAAAATGGGCATAGACCCATCAAGGATTAAACCTACAAAGACAACCTTTAAAGGTGTCATCCAGAGTGGAGGCCAATCTATGACAGCTCACCACACTCGAAGTGGTCTTCGGATCCCCGGATAATTTCCGAGCGAAGAGTTAATCTTCGATATAGTCCCGCTCAGCAGCAGCTATCACGCCGCTTCGGACGAACGCGCTTGTAAAATTCAACGCGTGCCGCATTATGCATACCTAAAGCTCAAGATGCCAGCCCTCGTGGAGTCATCACGGTCAATGGGAATACGGAACGCCCTCCGAACGGAGGAACATCTGGCGCTCGCGCGAAGTACAGAGCAGCCTTCTAAGGCAACTCAAGTCCGGCAGTTAAAAGGCCGGACACAGAAAGCACGCCCGAGCAATGCCAACTAAGACCACTGGCGCGATCGAGCATCGCAGAGTAATGCGGCCTCAACCCGCCTCCAAGATGATCGCAAGAAGAATAACACTGCGACATCATTACGCTTTGGAGATACCATGGGCGCAGGGAAAGGGCACGATCACAATGGACCTAGAGTGCGGCTCGACACACCAGGGCTACAAGTGTGCCCCCCTTATTTTTTTTTTTTTTCTTCTTCTTTATGTACATAGGACTCATAACTGTAAGCCCCGTCCGTGGCTTAACTTGCCAAACTCATGATGCAACAATGTGACTAAAGAAGGCCACATTTAACATTTAGGTGGTCTCAATTACGAGCATTAAATTCGATTATATACACCAAGTCTGCAGCTCATCCTCGAGGGGGACATGTTTATTGAGTCCAAATCCCTTGCTTATCAAGACTATTTGTATCAGTCCGCTCTACTAGCGAGACTTTCTTTCATAAATAATGCAGCACCTGCTTATTGCAATTATGCTATCTTTTATATATATGTTCATTATATGACATCTTGCACCAGATATTTTGGTACGGCCGAACACGCCAGGGCTTCGTTCCTCAAATTATGGTGTGATAAAGTCCAACACTTTCACAAGTGTGGCACCTTTAACTTATAGCATTATATGAATCGGTTCAATCATGTCTTGGGTCAATAGTTGGGTTTGCCCTGCCCCACGCTTTTGGTGCCTTATGTTCCGCTCGTCGGCTAAGGTGGCACTGGAGAACCATCGCGATTGCGCCCGGTTGAGCCGGGCGAGCGCCTCAAGGAGAAAGCTAAACCGACCGGCATGATAAGGCGAGAGACCGGTCACTGCTCGAGAGGTTTTTTCGGTCCTTAAAGACTCACGCCGCCGAGCGAAGTTCGGATAATGTCCGATGAAGGCGTGATAGCGCCCGATTCGGTCTTCCGAATACTGGGGCTTCACCAAATTTAAAATTATAGAATTCTATGGCTAAGTGAGCGTGTTCAAGCATTATAAGTCCGGTTGCCTTGTTCGTCGTGTTGAGCGCCCCCTAGATGGACCCAAAATGGGAACAAGAGTGCTCAAGTTTATCCCGAACACCCCAAAGACTTGTGGCTTGGGGGCTAAAGCCAACGACTTGCCATCTCTCGATTTTACAAACGGCCGCATGTAAGGTAATATTTTAAATTTAAAAGCGTTGCTCATGGCGCATATGAAAGAAGTTTTCAGCGCATGTGATAAATACACAATGAAGTTCACTAAAGATTACATCTCGAGCACTCATCCGCAATATTGCAGGCTCCCTTCAGACAATTTTATAACACTTCTCGGCGTGTGATACTCCTTGCCCGGCGGTGGGTCCGTGAGAAGCCCGCATCCAGTTTGCCCCATTGCACCTTTATGCGGGCAAGGGCCCGACGAGCGCTTTCGATACAAAGCGGAGCGCTTGACTACATCCAGCCTGGGCATGCATCCACCAGCCGCCAGACGAGGCCAAAGTAGCTCCTGTGCATGGCTCGTCCAGCCACACCGGACTATGAGACCCTTCATGGCCTCCTCGCTACCTTAGGAGTTCGACCACCGCTTCACCGGTCGCTTGGGGCACTGGATGGCCGGCCTCGAGTATCGAGACCGAAGACCTTCTCCGCCGAGCTCCCTCCTCGCCACGATAGAATGCGGCGGCATCAAACGCGACCACGCGGCAGATCCGCAAACGCCTCGAGAGCTCCGAATTCGGGTAAGTGTCGTAGTTCACATTAACATGCCCGCTTTGTATGAAAAATGCCTTACCCGCCGCTATCTTCTTTATGTCCTCAACTTCTTGAAGGGCCTTATGGGCCTCGCCTTGGCGAACTTGGCACTTTCGAGAGCCGAGGCAAGCTCGACTCGAAGTCTTGAGTCACGCCCAAACTCTCATGCTTTTCCATGAGAGCCCGGAGCTCTTGCCGAACTTCCGCCACCCGTGCCTCTTGCTTTTCTCGCTCAGTTGCTCAGCATGCCACTGCTGCTCGTCATGACACAAAGATCCTTCGTGGCTGCCACCTTGTTAGTGGCCCCTGCAATACACATATTATCCTTGTTAATTTTATTTGCAACCAAAACCCTTTTTCAGAAGGTACTTATTCAAAGAGGTGTTACTCACCTTCTTTTTCCTCGAGCTGCCTCTTGGCATGGCCGAGCTCTTGCTCGACCGCCGAGATCCTTCTTCAAGACTCGACCTCCGCCAAGCACGCGGCAGAGGTCAGAAGCAGCAGCTCGCAAACCCATATTGACATATTTTAGGCAACCTCACAGATATCTTGTTAGATCCTCATCCGCTTTTCTTTCCAAACACGAACTAAGCATCAGGCTACCGCCTATGCGGTATTACATTACATAATTTTAACTTCTTACCTCAAAGCTCTGTTAGAAGGCTGTCGCAGTTTTGGTCAGCCCGCCTAGCGAAGTGAACCTTTTCAATCACCGCACTCATGATAGTGCGGTGTTCTTCCTCGATGGAAGCGCCTTTAAGCGCCCAACAAGTTATCCGCGCCCGGTTGGGACGGAGGCCGCCGGCGTCATGTCCTGCCCTTCTTCAAGGGGCCGCTTGTTGACTCGAACCATCGCGGGTTCCGATGTAGAGACCGACAAAGTCCGGAGGCTGCTCGACGGTGCCTCCGAGCCTCCTCCCGATGGGTCCTCTTTGGGATCCCACCTCGGCCCTCGCTCGGCGCGGATAGAGGCAATCGGATGGAATTACATCCGACGAGGCTAATGACCCGCCGATGAGTCGGGAGATCATCATTGGCCGGACTACGTGCAGAATGCGGCGTTAGAAGGATACTACGCGACATAAAAGAAATTACACATCAAGGATCCGGAGACGCTCGCCCTTGAGGCCATTTCATCCTCGCCAACGCCGATGTTGGCGAACTGTCCGGGGATAGTTCTCCCCCTCTGACCCTTCGCCCCCGATTGGGGAGGCCTTCTCTTCTTCTCTCCTCCTCCGGAGAGAATACTCTTCCTCCTCGCCTTCGTGGAGGAGTCTCGCCGCCATCGACGCTCGATTATGGAACTTTTCGAGTCCCGTGGCCACCTTCTTGTTTTTCTTCTCCGCACCATGTGCGGTGCCGAACCAAAGAGCCCTATTAAGCGGGCGCCCACTGGTCTTCGCATGGGAGCCGGGCTGATAAGCAGCTTGGCCTTTCCATCCATTCTCGTCAAAGGAAGAGGCAGAATGAAACCTCACTCAGATTCAATTTAATTATCACAAGTGTCCCGTGAATGGGGTTGAATCACTTACCTCGCCGCTTGATATCATGAGCTGAATCGCGATCTTCCGTCATGACGCTGAAACCGGCACCTTGAACAGCACCTCCGTGCACCTTCGTATGTTGTATCAAGAGCCCGCTTAGCGCTCGGTGCTGTTCCGGATTGAACTCCCACAAATTAAATGCCCGTTTGGCATGGGAGGATCCACGGATGAGCATGACTTGGACCACGCCGACAAGCCCGAGCCTATTGCTCACCATCTTCATGATGCGTGCTCGAGTCCCGCCACCTCCATCGGATTGCCCCACCGCAAGCCCTTCTCTTCCGGGAGGTGAGCTGCGTGGGAATGCCAGATCTAAACTCGCCCATGTGGGCTTGCGCGGCTCGGTGATGTAGAACCACCCCGGTTGCCACCCCTTGACCGAATCCACAAAGGTCCTTCGAGCCTAAGGTACGCTGGGCAATTTGCCCAACATAGCGCCCAAGATTCCGCTTGTGTGCCCTTCACAACCTTCGCTTGACGTTGAAGGTCTTGAGCCACAGTCAAGTGGGGCCGGATGCAGAGGAAGGCCTCGACACGCACGATAAACACCGAGATGTTGAGGATGAAGTTCGCGCCAGATCGTGGAAATCTAGGCCGAGTAAAACATGAGCCCCTGACAAATGGATGGAGCGGAAAGCCCAGTCCAGCGGAGGAAGTGGGGAGAAAGACGACCTCTCATGAGGCCTGTGGTAGGGATGAGCTGCCTCTTCGGCAGCCGGCGCGCAATATCGCCGAAAGGTATCCGGCGTTGCGCAGCTTGGTGATGTCCTCCTCCTTAGCGGTGGAGGCCAACAATTTACCTCCCGCCCGACATATTCGAAAAGGTCGAGAGAGATGCGCGAGCTCGGCGTTGGAGCTTGAGTTCGGGATGGATAAGCAAAGGAGGAAGAAGGCGAGGTGAGAAGGTGAATCCTTATCCCTTATATATAGGCGACAAATCTATGCGCCCCCACCGCCCGGTAAAACTCGCTTATCTCCCAAGCGCCACCATCAATGGCGCGTTGGGTTACCCATGCACGATTGATGAGAATCCCGAATAAGGGGAACACGATCTCGCCACGACAAGACGCGTTGCCAAGGAAACCGCTTCGCTAAACGTGCTGAGGTGGTATAGTAAAAAACGATTCAAATAAGGACTTGGTGGTGGTGTGACGTCACGTCGCATAATACGTCAGCAGATTGAGCTAGTGTATACTTTATTCTCTCTACGGTGGAATGTGGAAATTATTTTTTGCAGAGCCGGACACTATCCTGGTGTTCATGATCTTCTCTGAATTATTCAGGGAGGAACCCGCCTTGCAATGCCGAACATTATGCACGCCGGACTTATCGTCATTGAAGACTGGTTCAGGGGCTACTGAGGGAGTCTTGGACTAGGGGGTGTCCGGACAGCCGGACTATCATTATCCGCCGGACTCCAAGACTACGAAGATAGAAGATTGAAGACCTGCTCGTGTCCGGATGGTACTTTCTTGGCGTGGAAGGCAAGCTTGGCAATACAGATATGTAGATCTCCTACCATTGTAACCGACTGTAACTCCTAGCCTCCTCCGTGTCTATATAAACCGGAGGGCTTTAGTCCGTAGGACAACATACATTACAACAATCATACCATAGGCTAGCTTCTAGGTTTAGCCTCCTTGATCTCGTGGTAGATCCACTCTTGTACTACCCATATCATCAATATTAATCAAGCAGACGTAGGGTTTTACCTCCATCGAGAGGGCCCAACTGGGTAAAAACATCGTGTCCCTCGCCTCCTGTTACCATCCGCCTAGATGCACGGTTCGGGACCCCCTACCCGAGATCCGCCGGTTTTGACACCGACACCGATCTTTTCGCTTCAACCTCGGGACCCTAGAGTCCGAGTGTGTCCGAATACCTTCTCGGTTATGAAAAACCGACATGCATGGAGACCCAGCGAGGGGTCATTAGTGCTTTATCGCATAAGTGCCCAACTAGTTATGTTATATTACATGGTTAGTAAGAAACATCTTCCAGGAGAATAGTTCCGCTATGGGTTCCTTTCTCGAGGCATGCCCTAAAGTGCATGTCCGGACCGCGAAAAGAGCAGGAAAACATCCGGGGCAGATAAATAAATAGGTAAAATCATCTTTCAAGTCACCGATCAATATTCCCTTAAGAACACTAGCTTTGGCTTCACCCACCGAGGTACACATCCGCCGATCCGGCAAGAATAATCGCAGAGGTGCTCCTTTACCCCTAGTCGAACAATCGGGAACGAGGGGTAAGCACAGAGCCAGCAACCCAGCTTGGCCAAAACTTTAGTCATATCGATGCATATAATGGTGAATAAAAGGTACATGCGAAGTTTGACACATGTGTTGGGCATGAAGCTCAGATAAGTAAGCTTCGTTAAAGAAGCCCCTGTGTATAATGAGTGCGGTAGCACGTCAAGTGTGTGCGAACAATGCGCAAATCGGCCCTCAAGGGATTTATGAAAGAAGTGGGATAAAAGCGAGTGACAAAAGGCAACCAAAGTATAAAATGTGGACGGGGGAAGGAGACGAACTCTGAGTCCGGCGCTAGGCGTAGAATCTTCGGAGGCGGGCTGCGTTCCATGGGTTTGGCTCGAGTCGGTTGTCCGATGCATTTCACAGACGGTATGCTGCGCCGGTCAAGACTTGGTCGATGATGAAGGGACCTGTCACGCCCAAGATGCGATCCTATCATAAAGGAACTCGAAGGTCCCACCAAGGATAGAAGCACATCTTGAAGACGCTTTTGCAAGGTGGATATCATTACATCAACATTACATAATAGTGGGGATACATCCGATACATACAATGTCACAAGAATACAACAATACAACATACAAGAACAACATCCGACTACGGATGAATCATAAATGTAAACTCAAACAATATCCACCTCGCTAGCCCAGGCTGCCGACCGAACCTATCCCCGATCAAGAAGAAATGTAAGAAGAACTCCAAACAAGCAAACATCGCTCTCGCCATGATCATCGTGATAACTCTGTACCGAATCGTTGTTGTAGTAATCAGGAGGCACGAGGACTCAGCAATCCCATTACCATGGGTATCAAGACTAGCAAAGCTTAATGGGAAAGGAAGGGGTAAAGTGGTGAGGTTGCAGCAGCGACTAAGCATGATATGGTGGCTAACATACGCAAGTAAGAGCGAGGAGAGAGCAAACGAAACGGTCGTGAAGCTAGCAATGATCAAGAGGTGATCCTGAACTCCTACTTACGTCAAACATAACCCAAAGACCATGTTCACTTCCCGGACTCCGCCGAGAAGAGACCATCACGGCTACACACACGGTTGATGCGTTTTAAGTCGATTCGTGTCAAGTTATCTACAACCGACATTAACAAATTCCCATCTGCCACATAACCGCGGCACGGCTCTCGAAAGATAATACCGCAGGCTGTCCCAACTTAGCCCATGATAAGCTCTCGCGATCAATGAAGGATATTCTTCTCCCCGAAGACCCGATCGCCTCGAATCCTGCCACAAGACATTTCGACAAGAATAAAACAAGACCAAGAAGACCTCCCGGCGGCCGACATTCTCGATAGTAGCCGCACAGATCTCGCCTCGTGCCACGACCGGATGAGCACTACGATAACTAGAACCAGCCCTCAAGTTTCCCGAGGTGGTGCCGCAAGTGGCTCTAGTTTGGACCAACATTTAGACAGCATTGGCCCGGGGCTGAATAAAGATGACCTTATGATGCGCGACTCCCAAGGGAAAAAGGTAATAGGTGAGGCAAATGGTAAAACCAAAGTTGGGCCTTTGCCGAGGAGTCTTATTCAAAGCGAATCGTCAAGGGGTCCTATAAATCACCCGACCGCGTTAGGAACGCAAAATCCGGGAACATAACACCGTATGATGGAAAGTAGGGCGGCAAGAGTGGAACAAAACACCAGGCATAAGGCTGGGCCTTCCACCCTTTACCAAGTATATAGATGCATTAATAATATAAGAGATATTGTGATATCCCAACATAACCCTGTCCACCATGGAGCAAATCTTCAACTTCACCTGCAGCTAGCAACGCTATAAGAGGGGCTGAGCAAAAGCGGTAATATAGCCAAGCAACGGTTTGCTAGGACGGGTGTCAAAAGGTTAGAGGTTCATGGCAATTTTGGGAGGCTTGAAGAACAAAAGATAGGTAGCGCAGCATAGCGATAGAACGAAGTAACTAGCATAGCAATGATAGTAGTGAGATCCAGGGTAGCGGTCATCTTGCCTGAAATCCCGCAAGGAAGAAGAACGAGTCAATGAAGAAGACGAACGGGAGTAGTCGAACGAATCCTCACAATCACAACATTACCGGAACTAAGAAGCAACACCGGAAAGAAACAAACAACATGGTAAATGCACAAGCATAAACATGGCATGATGCACAAACAAGTATGATGCATGTCCGGTTTAATGAGGCATGGCATGGCAAAGTGCAACAAACAATACTATAAGTTAAGTGGAGCTCAATATGCAACAAGTTGCATATTGACGAAACACCACATCCGAGTTATTTAGTTCGCTCTCGTTTAGGTACACAACAATCTTAAATGTTGTTAAACATGGCAAGGGGTGTAACAAAAGTAAACTAACTATTTAGGCAAGTTTAAATGAGGCCGGAACAACAAACAACATTTCCGGAAAATTCTCATATGCAATTTATGAATTTGCTACTGTTCTGCCCTAAAACATATTTTAAAATTGTTAAACAGGAAAATAAAGCACACCATGTTAAACTAGGCATTTTTCCACCCCGTTTACATATAAAGTTTATTAAAATTGGAGCTACGGTTATTTAGTTATGAAATAAATCATTTTAACATGGCATTTAAGCAAATTAATGCAAACAGCAATTTAAACATTTTAAACATGGATGAAAATGGCATATTATTAATCTACACAAAATTCTAAGCATTTTACATGTTTAAACCATTTTAATCCGATGCACGGTTCTGAAGTTATTAAATGCATGAAGTGCAAGGGGGTTTCTGCAAATTTGTTAATTCACTGGATAAATAGCAAATTCGCAGTCAGGGAAAAAAACGTACGCGGGCCGAATCTTGCTGGCCCGACAGGGTACAGGAGGGGGCTGCTCACCCATGGGCTTGGCCCGGTTCGGAGGAGGAGGCAGTTTGAAGGGGCGCTACTGGCCTTACCAACAAAGCGGGGAGGTGGCTCAGCGCGGTCAACGACGGAGGCGCTGCTTCTCGCCGACGAGGACGAGGCGTAAACAGGCGGCAGGAGGCAGCGACGCAGCTTGGAACTCCGGCGACGACGAGGCAGATGCGGACGTGGCAAGGGACTTGGCGGCCCGACGATGGGTGCGTCGGAGATGGCCGGATCCGGCCTAGCTCGGGTCGAGGACGAAGCTCCTGGGCATCGGGGCTCCATGCCCGGCGCTGAACACAGAGAGGAAGAGAGAGAAACGTGAGCGAGAGAGGAGACCGGAAGGGAGAGATGGAAGGCAGGGGCGCCACAACCTGGTGGTGCTCGCCGGAAGAGATTTAGACGACGGGGATGGCGGGGATCCGGTTCAGGGCGGCGGGGTCCCGTTCCCCGCCGGATCAAAGCGGATGCAGCGGGGAGACGCGAGGTGAGGCCGCGGCCTTGGCGCAGAGGAGGCACGCGGCTGTAACTGCAGGGAATCGGCGGGTCGATGAGGAGGAGGGAGATGGCAACTCGATCTGCTCGTGAACGAGCTCCGCTCGGATGTTTCGCGAGGCAAAGAACGCCGGGAAGAGAAGGCGGGACGGCCTGGTTGCTGCTGCAGCTTGCCGGCGGCGGCGCTGGTCGTCAAACGGCGAGGCGAGGAGGGGCCAGGGACGAGGCATGGCTCGGGCAGGAGAAGGAGGGGCGCTCGATGGTGGTTGGGCGAGGGGATCGAGGGAGATGGTCGGAGGCTGCTGGTGGATTGGCTGGATCTAAAAAAAGGAAGGAAGGAGGCTGGTTGGCTCGATGTGGAATTCGAGGAGGATTTTTGGAGAGGGTGGCGGCGGCGAGGAGGAAGGATGGGACAACTCTCCTAGATTTTGGGGTTGGGTTGATTATATAGTGAGTGGTATAGGTTAGGGTCTAATTGGACCCTCCGATTTAGATCGGGCGGTCGAGAAATAAATAGATAGGGAGTCCAAATAAGAAAACGAAGATATTTTATAGATGTTTGGGGATGACCCGGACTCAACGGTCATGACTGTGCGGGTCGGGTTTCGGACACGCATGCAAGGGAATCGTGGGCTGACGAGAGAGGTTAGTTGGTCTGATAAGAGGGAACCGAAAACACGGTTGGTCACGGAACGGTCAACAAACACAACGGAGAGAAGCGAGGAGCAGCAACTACGAGCGGATACGGGGTTTTATGAAAACATGCGGATGCAATGCGCATGATGCTATGATATGAAATGCAAGACATGAACAAAAAGCAAAACAAAAGACAAAAACCCAACCACGGACAAAATAATATATCACAAAGCCGAAAATGGCAAGAGTTGGAGTTTTAATTATGGAAAGTTGTATCCGAGGTGTTACAACACTCCACCACTATGAGAGGATCTCGTCCCGAGATCTAGGATGGCACCGGAGATAAAACGGAAGAGGAAGAGAGGAGGTAAAACTAAGTTGCTTCTTTGACGAACGAGTGAAACCACGAACCTTGAGAGGTTGAGCAATTTAAAAGAAAGAGTACAACAAAGATGAATGAGATTGCAAACAATCCGTTAGAAAAGAGGAACAAGGAACATTATGAGAACTTGAAGGTTGCAAAGACATGAATCACGAGTTTCATGGACAAGATAGAATTCGAAACCACTCCGGTTAAAACAAGATGAGAGAGGAAGAATTCGGGCAGCACTCTGGTTGAACGTGGAAGGAATAGAACATGAACTTGGCAAAATGAAAGCACTTGTAAGAGACTCCGGTTAAAAGAGGAATGATAGACACAACGCTCCGGTTAAATGGATAAGCAAGGAATAGAACATGATCTTGACAAAACAAGATGATTACTGAAGATAGCAACATCACAATGCCTTCGGAATGAAAGAATAGAAGCTAGATTGTTGGGATAAAAGGACGGAGAAGAAAATGACAATTTCTGCCACAAATGAACTTGGAAAGCATCCTTGCAAAGAAGGATTGAATGGAGTTGTTGGAAAACCAACAACGGAAAGAATAAGCTTGTAGTGGGCTTATGGAAAACGTCTCAAAATGATGAGGTGACAACCGGCCACCGATGGAAACCATTGATTTGATTGAGAGCACCAAAAGATGAAAACTTCTTCCACCAAGAGGATAAAGAGCAAGCTTGGGTCATTGATAAGCACCACAAATAGCAACATTCCTTAGGGAACGCTTTAGGTGAAATCTATACCAAGATAACTCCAAAGAAGAGATTGATGGATTTAAAATACCTCATTCTTGACAATCATGTGAATCGCGAAGGGAAATTGTCAAGAGTGACATAACACCACATCAAAAGATAAGATAGAAAGAATTGCACTTCAGAATGCAAGATGAAGAATGCTTGAACTCCTCCAAACAAAACGTGTGTTGAACACCATTTTTAATTTTGAGTATAGCTTGGCGGATCATCACCTCGAGGGAAGTCTTGAAGAACAAATGAAGAATGAAAGGAATCCTTGACTAACCACCATGTAGATCCTCCATGAAGAACTCCGGTAATAAAAGGATGATAAAAAGAAAGAGACTTGAAAACACAAGGTGAAGCCTTGCGATGATTTAGATGGAGCTTCGCGACGAGATAACCGATAAAGCTTGGAACTCCAGAAAAAAAAGATGAACAACTAGGAACCGAGAATTACTTCATCATGAACAATCTTCGGAAGAAAAGAATTGAATCACCTCGAGGAATAAGAATAAGATTTATTGTATGCTTATCTTTCATCAAAATTAAATTGATGACAAGCAGCAGATAGGCATGCTACTTATTCTCGTAGAAAGGATTAAAAGGGATATAGCGTAAACTTCAGAAAAGTCTTCAACGATCCACAGGTAGGATTCAGAAAGAACGAATTAATTGATACGATAACAACAGAAGAGGAATGTTGAAAGAACCACCGTAAGAATTGAAAATGAAAGTAGCAAAGGCACAATTCACCGGGAAGAAGTGAAAAATGAATGAAGATACTTGAGGGCATTTAGATACATGAGAACGAAGAGATCATGAACTGATTAGAGGATATTTGAACGATGCACCGGTAAGATTTAGAGAACGATAACTACACGCTGAGAATGAAGAATTATGACCTGATGTCCTTCGGAGGAAAGAAATGGAAACAACTCATGAAATGCTCCGTATGGGTGAAAAGAATTCTCACAATCAAAAACAATTATGAGAGGATGGCATCAAGCTTGAACTACGCATCTTTGGAAGAACGGGTAAGGATTTAAGAGGAACTCTTCTTCGGTCTTCAAAACCCGAGAATGACAACGAGAAACACCACCATGAATTGTTGAGATACTCCGGGAGAAAGAAAAAAACAAAGAGGTTGAGCCAACAATGAAAATAATTTGAAAACAATCTTGGAGAAGGCATGTGACTGATGAAAATTCATTCTTACGTCAAACTTTGAAAGATTTTGGGAATGGATCCGGAATAATTAAAAGAGTCAGGTAAGATCCTAGGAAAAGACCTGTGGGTTATGGGCCCACTCAAAGAAAACACCGTTGAAAATGATTTTAAAGAGAGATTGCACCGGTTGAATTAAATGGCTTGAATGAGATAACAATCTCCAAATGGCTTGAATGGATTAAGAATGGAAACACAAATCTTCTGAGATATCTTCAACACTCTGGAACAAATGAATAGCAAGAGGTGAGTGATTGAGAGGTGCACTGGCATGAGAAAGCATTTGACATGAGCAAAGGAATATGATCAACACTGAAAGCTTGAATTGGATCCACCGGAGAAGAAAAAAAAACGAAGGATGATGAACTTGAAGCTCGTGAGCATGTTCACGAGGGATCACTGGATCAGAACATTGATTGAAAAGAGTGAAGTGACTTCACATGAATAAATGGATACATGATTAAAATAAATGAGTCCTTGAAGAAAAGGGGTGGGAGGGCGGGAAAACAAAGGCAACTTGGGGACGGATGAAACAAACACCGGTGAGAAAACTTAGAGTTGATCTTGCGGATGTTGAAAATGATCGGATCCACTTGAAGAGAAGCACGCCGGTTGGAAAAGAATTAACATGACGACCTCAATGATCAAAAGGATTAGTATTCACATAGCAATATGAGAACACCGTTTAGGAAAGGTATGGATTTAACATTTGACTTCGAAGCAACTCGAATACCACAAATAAAACAAAACAAAGGATTTGGCATGCAGAATAAGCCGGAACAAATACATATGATAGAGATTTACCCAATCCCATATCATGCATCTGTCGGAAAGATATTCTAGGAGCTACTTGAATTCCCACCTATAAACTCCGAAACTTTTCGGTTATGCAACTGGTGTTGGGGATACAGGGGAAGCAATATATCTCACCCAAACTAACAATACCTACATCCAAGCTGTATCCATCCGTCAACACATAACCAAGAAAACTCCGGAAATCGTGTACCTCAACCTTCGAAAAGAATACGTTATACAAGCTATGGCAATACTCCCGAACTCCCTAGTACTGGGTGGCGTCGAGGTTATCTCACCAACAACTGCATAAAAGAGATTTTCGATGTCGGCAAAACTCAGGTATTCCAGAACTGCAACGATAAAATTATGACAACAACACCTCGGAGCTCAACTCCCCGGGACACTGCCACAACCCCTCAATGTCAGGAGGCACCAAGAACAATGTTCTCGTCATAAGAATATCGGAATGATTCCAAGATACCCGCGTGATCCTAAAAAAAAATTAGTGAAATTTGAGGAGAGGGAAGACAAAACATCTACATCAGGACACCTCGCCAGAGCGACGAGGGGGCTGAGGAGTAAAAAGAATCCTACTCTCCGATATATATAATCCTAAGACTCAAAATAGTTTTCTTCTAGACTCAACAACGGCCAACAATCAAGGGGGATCCTATGGTCGGTCGAGGCTCTGATACCAACTTGTCACGCCCAAGATGCGATCCTATCCTAAAGGAACTCGAAGGTCCCACCAAGGATAGAAGCGCATCTTGAAGACACTTTTGCAAGGTGGAAATCATTACATCAACATTACATAACAGTGGGGATACATCCGATAGATACAATGTCACAAGAATACAACAATACAACATACAAGAACAACATCCGACTACGGATGAATCATAAACAGAAACTCAAACAATATCCACCTCGCTAGCCTAGGCTGCCAACCTCGAACCTATCCCCGATCAAGAAGAAAGCAGAAGAAGAACTCCAAACAAGCAAACATCTCTCTCGCCATGATCATCGTGATAACTCTGTACTGCGAATCGTTGTTGTAGTAATCAGAGGCACGAGGACTCAGCAATCCCATTACCATGCGATCAAGACTAGCAAAGCTTAATGGGAAAGGAAGGGGTAAAGTGGTGAGGTTGCAAAGACTAAGCATGATATGGTGGCTAACATACGCAAGTAAGAGCGAGGAGAGAGCAAACGAACGGTCGTGAATCTATCAATGATCAAGAGGTGATCCTGAACTCCTACTTACGCCAAACATAACCCAAAGACCGTGTTCACTTCCGGACCACGAGAAGAGACCATCACGGCTACACACACGGTTGATGCGTTTTAATTCAGATCCGTGTCAAGTTATCTACAACCGACATTAACAAATTCCCATCTGCCACATAACCGCGGGCATGGCTCTCGAAAGATAATACCCTGTAGGGGTGTCCCAACTTAGCCCATGATAAGCTCTCGCGATCAACGAAGGATATTCCTTCTCCCCGGGAAGACCTGATCAGTCTCGGAATCCTGCCACAAGACATTTCGACAAGAATAAAACAAGACCAGAAGACCTCCGCGTGCCGACATCCCGATAGTAGCCACAGATCTCGCCTCAAAGCCACGACCGGATGAGCACTACGCATAACTAGAACCAGCCCTCAAGTTTCTCGAGGTGGCGCCGCAAGTGGTTTCTAGTTTGGACCAACACTTAGACAAGCATTGGCCCGGGGGCTAAAATAAAGATGACCCTTGGGATGCATGACTCCCAAGGGAAAAAGGTAATAGGTGAGGCAAATGGTAAAACCAAAGTTGGGCCTTGCTAGAGGAGTCTTATTCAAAGCGAACTGTCAAGGGGGTCCCATAAATCACCCGACCGCGTTAGGAACGCAAAATCCGGGAACATAACACCGTATGACGGAAACTAGGGCGGCAAGTGGAACAAAACACTGTGCATAAGGCCGGGCCTTCCACCCTTTACCAAGTATATAGATGCATTAATAATATAAGAGATATTGTGATATCCCAACATAACCCTGTCCACCATGGAGCAAATCTTCAACTTCACCTGCAGCTAGCAACGCTATAAGAGGGGCTGAGCAAAAGCGGTAACATAGCCAAGCAACGGTTTGCTAGGAAGGGTGTCAAAAGCTTAGAGGTTCATGGCAATTTTGGGAGGCTTGAAGAACAAAAAATAGGTAGCGCGGCATAGCGATAGAACGAGGCAACTAGCATAGCAATGATAGTAGTGAGATCCAGGGTAGCGGTCATCTTGCCTGAAATCCCGCAAGGAAGAAGAACGAGTCCATGAAGAAGACGAACGGGAGTAGTCGAACGAATCCTCACAATCGCAACATTACCGGAACTAAGAAGCAACACCGGAAAGAAACAAACAACATGGTAAATGCACAAGCATAAACATGGCATGATGCACAAACAAGTATGATGCATGTCCGGTTTAATGAGGCATGGCATGGCAAAGTGCAACAAACAATACTACAAGTTAAGTGGAGCTCAATATGCAATGAGTTGCATATTGACGAAACACCACATCCAAGTTATTTAGTTCGCTCTCGTTTAGGTACACAACAATCTTAAATGTTGTTAAACATGGCAAGGGGTGTAACAAAAGTAAACTAACTATTTAGGCAAGTTTAAATGAGGCCGGAACAACAAACAACATTTTCGGAAAATCCTCATATGCAATTTATGAATTTGCTACTGTTCTGCCCTAAAACATATTTTAAAATTGTTAAACAGGAAAATAAAGTGCACCATGTTAAACTAGGCATTTTTCCACCCCGCTTACATATAAAGTTTATTAAAATTGGAGCTACGGTTATTTAGTTATGAAATAAATCATTTTAACATGGCATTTAAGAAAATTAATGCAAACAGCAATTTAAACATTTTAAACATGGATGAAAATGGCATATTATTAATCTACACAAAATTCTAAGCATTTTACATGTTTAAACCATTTTAATCCGATGCACGGTTCTGAAGTTATTAAATGCATGAAGTGCAAGGGGGTTTCTGCAAATTTGTTAATTCACTGGATAAATAGCAAATTCGCAGTCAGGGAAAAAACGTACGCGAGCCGAATCTTGCTAGCCCGACAGGGTACATGAGGGGGACTGGAGGGGGCTGCTCACCCTTGGCCTTGGCCCGGTTCGGAGGAGGAGGCAGGCCGGAAGGGGGGCGCTGGGCCTTACCAACAGGCGAAGGGGAGGTGGCCCAGGCGCGGGTCAACGCACGAAGTGCACTCGTTCTCTGCTTGACGAGGACGAGGCAGAAACAGGGCGAAGCAGGGAGGCAGCGACGCAGCTTGGAACTCCGGCGACGACGAGGCAGATGCAGACAAGGCAAGGGACTTGGCGGCCCGATGATGGGGGCGTCGGAGATGGCCGGATCCGGGCCAGCTCGGGTCGAGGACGAAGCTCCTGGGCATCGGGGCTCCATGCCCGGCGCTGAACACAGAGAGGGAGAGAGAGAAACGTGAGCGAGAGAGGAGAGCGGAAGGGAGAGATGGAAGGCAGGGGCGCCACAACCTGGTGGTGCTCGCCGGAAGAGATTTAGACGACGGGGATGGCGGGGATCCGGTTCAGGGCGGCGGGGTCCCGTTCCCCGCCGGATCGAAGCGGATGCAGCGGGGAGACGCGAGGTGAGGCCGTGGCCATGGCGCAGAGGAGGCACGCGGCTGTAACTGCAGGGAATCGGCGGGTCGATGAGGAGGAGGGAGATGGCAACTCGATCTGCTCACGGACGAGCTCCGGCTCGGGATGCTCCTGCGAGGCAGCAACATCGGGGAAGAGAAGGTGGGATGGCCTGGTTGCTGCTGCAGCTTGCCGGCGGTGGCGCTGGTCGTCGAACGGTGAGGCGAGGAGGGGCCAGGGACGAGGCATGGCTCGGGCAGGAGAAGGAGGGGCGCTTGGTGGTGGTTGGGCGAGGGGATCGAGGGAGATGGTCGGAGGCTGCTGGTGGATTGGCTGGATCTAAAAAAAGGAAGAAAGAAGGCTGGTTGGCTCAATGTGGAATTCGAGGAGGATTTTTGGAGAGGGTGGCAGCGGCGAGGAGGAAGGATGGGATAGCTCTCCTAGATTTTAGGGTTGGGTTGATTATATAGTGAGTGGTATAGGTTAGGGTCTAATTGGACCCTCCGATTTAGATCGGGCGGTCGAGAAATAAATAGATAGGGAGTCCAAATAAGAAAACGAAGATATTTTATAGATGTTTGGGGATGACCCGGACTCAACGGTCATGACTGTGCGGGTCAGGTTTCGGACACGCACGCAAGGGAATCGTGGGCTGACGAGAGAGGTTAGTTGGTCTGATAAGAGGGAACCGAAAACACAGTTGGTCACGGAACGGTCAACAAACACAACGGAGAGAAGCGAGGAGCGGCAACTACGAGCGGATACGGGGTTTTATGAAAACATGCGGATGCAATGCGCATGATGCTATGATATGAAATGCAAGACATGAACAAAAAGCAAAACAAAAGACAAAAACCCAACCACGGAGAAAATAATATATCACAAAGCCGAAAATGGCAAGAGTTGGAGTTTCAATTATGGAAAGTTGTATCCGGGGTGTTATAGGACCTTCCCATTTGGGCTTGAGTTTGTCCTTTTTCTTGTCCGGCAGGCATAGAACTAGTTCGCCAACATTGTAAGTTTTAGCCTGTACTTCTCTGCTTTGATATCTTCGAGCCTGCTGCTGATAGAATGCGGAACGAGCCTTTGCCACGTCGCGCTCCTCCTCTAATGCGTCCAAGATGTCCTGTCGATCCAACTCGGCTTCTCTTTCTTTGTACATGCGCACTCGAGGTGAGTCATGAATTATGTCGCAGGGCAAAACTGCCTCTGCGCTGTATACCATAAAGAATGGTGTGAATCCGGTAGTACGGTTTGGCGTGGTCCGCAGCCCCCAGAGTACGGAGTCGAGCTCCTCTACCCAGTGCGTGTTAGATTCCGTAAGGGACCGCACTAGTTTGGGTTTGATGCCGCTCATTATTAGACCATTTGCTCGTTCAACTTGACCTTTGGTTTGAGGATGATAGACTGAAGCGTAGTCGAGCTTAATGCCCATATTTTTGCACCAGAGTTTAACCTCGTCGGCCGTGAAGTTCGTGCCATTATCGGTGATGATGCTGTGGGGGACGCCATAACGGTGTACTACCCCGGATATGAAGTCTATCATTGGTCCAGATTCGGCCGTTTTAACTGGCTTGGCCTCTATCCATTCGGTGAATTTGTCCACCATGACCAATAGGTACTTTTGCTTGTGGGTTCCCCCTTTAAGGGGTCCAACCATGTCAAGCCCCTGCATCATGAACGCCGGTGATGGGTATAGTTTTGAGGCGGTGGGTGGCATGTGGCTCGATTAGCAAAGAGTCGACAACCGACGATCATTGACTAAGTCCCGAAAGATCCGCTCGGCCATTGGCCAATAAAATCATGTACGGAAGGCCTTGCCTATGAGGGCCGGGCTGCGGCGTGGTGTCCGCTTAGTCCGGCGTGAATTTCAGCGTAACGCTTTTGCCCTTCCTCTTCGGAGATGCACCTTTGAAGGACTCCGGTTGTGCTTTTCTTATAAAGTTCTCCTTCATGGACCTTGAAGGCTTTAGATCGCCGAACTATGCAGCGGGCCTCATTTTGGTCTTCGGGAAGTTCCTTCCTAATTAAGTAGGCTAGGAATGGTTCTGTCCACGGGGCAATTACCGCCATTACTTCGTGGGCTGAAGGTGTTATTTCATCGGCTGAGTCGCCGATTATGTCAGATTGTTCTGTGTTGGGTGGTGCGGTTGCTTCCGGGTTGTTATTTCCGGACTCCTCTTCCCATAGTACGGATGGCTTAAAGAGCCGCTCCAGGAAGATGTTTGGAGGGACAGCATCGCGTTTTGCGCCGATGCGTGCCAACACGTGGGCTGCTTGGTTATTATCCTGCCACGTGGTGGAATTCAAGTCCTTCAACCGAGTGACATTTTAGGACAGCGTTACGATAGGCTGCCATTTTCGGATCCTTGGCGCCAAAGTCTCCATTTACTTGGGATATTGCAAGGTTTGAATCCTCGCACACCTCTAGGCGTTGAATACCCATGGAGATTGCCATCCGGAGACCATGTCGAGGGCCTCAGATTCGGCTGCATTGTTGGAGTCCGTGTACATTATCTCAAGTATGTATTGATGTGTCTCCGGTTGGGGACGCTAATACGACGCCACCCCCAAGCCGCCAACATTTTGGAGCCGCCGAAATGCATAATCCAATTGGAGTATGCGCCGTACTCTTTAGGGAGTTCGGCCTCGGTCCATTCAGCGATGAAGTCCGCTAAAACTTGCGACTTTATAGCTCACCGTGGTTTATAGGTTATGTCGAATGGTAAGAGCTCGATGGTCCATTTCGCAATCCTGCCCGTCGCGTCACGGTTGTTTATAATGTCGTTGAGGGGTACTTCGGAGGCCACTGTTATCGAACACTCTTGAAAGTAGTGTCGCAGCTTCCGGGATGCCATGAACACCGCGTATGCTATCTTTTGATAATGTGGGTACCAGGACTTGCATGGAGTTAAGACAGTGGATACGTAGTACACTGGTTTTTGAAGAGGGATTTGTGTCCTTCATTTCGCTCGACGACGAGTACCGCAATGACAACTTGATGTGTTGCGCGATATATAATAACATTGGTTCGCCTAAAGTTAGGCGCGGCTAGGACCGGATTTGTTGCCAAGATGGCCTTTATTTCTTCGAGTCCGCCCTGGCGGCATCATCCACTGGTGTTCGGCATACCGAGGAGGCGATAGAGGGCAATGCCTTTTCTCCTAAACGGAGATGAAGCGGCTTAGAGCCGCCACGCATCCAAATCAATTTTGTATTTGTTTGAGGTCTTTTGGAATATCCAGCTGTGTGAGCTCGGATCTTGGCTGGGTTTGCTTCAATTCCTCTACCGGATACAATGAAGCCTGTGAGCTTTCCGCTGGTACGCCAAAACGCATTTTTCGGGTTCACTTTATGTCATATGCTCGGAGGTTATCGAATGTGAGCCTCAAATCGCCTACTAGAGTTTCAACGTGTTTGGTCTTGATGACCACGCCGCTCACGTATGCCTCTACTGTTTTGCCGATCTGGGTAGCCAGACATGTCTGAATCATGCGCTGATATGTTGCGCCGGCGTTTTTGAGTCCGAAGGGCATCGTGTTGAAGCAGAATGGTCCATATGGAGTAATGAATGTCGTTGCGGCTTGGTCCGCCTCCGCCATCTTGATTTGGTGGTAGCCGGAGTATGTGTCGAGGAAGCACAATGAATCGTGTCCTGCAGTAGGATCGATTATTTGATCGATGCGGGGAAGGGGGAAAGGATCCTTTGGACAAGCCTTGTTGAGGTCTTTAAAATCGACACATAGGCGCCAGGATTTGTCCTTCTTTGGTACCATTACCAGGTTTGCTAGCCAGTCCGGATGTTTGATGTCTCTGATGAATCCGGCTTCCAGTAGTTTGGCTAGCTCCTCTCCCATTGCCTGTCTTTTGGGTTCGGAAAATCGCCAAAGAGCCTGTTTGACTGGCTTGAATCCTTTTAGGATGTTTAGGCTGTGTTTTGCCAATCTGCGTGGGATTCCTGGCATATCTGAAGGGTGCCAGGCGAAGATGTCCCAATTCTCCCGAAGGAATTCTTGTAGTGCGGCGTCTACATCAGGGTTTAACTGTGCCCCAATGGAGGCTGTCTTTGTTGGATCCGTTGGATGGACCTGGAATTTGACTATTTCGTCCGCTGGTTTAAAAGAGGTGGACTTGGACCTCTTATCAAGTATCACATCATCCTTGTTCACCGTGGAGCGCAGCGCCGTGAGCTCCTCTCCGCTAAGGCTTCGGATAGTGCCTCTAGGGCTAGTGCGGCTGTCTTGTTTTCGGTGCGTAGTGCTGTGTCCGGATCACTGACAAGAGTGATTATTCCACTGGGCCCAGGCATCTTAAGCTTCATGTACTCGTAATGGGGTATGGCTTGAAAAATTGTGAATGCCTCTCGCCCTAATATAGCGTGATATCCGCTGCTGAGCACAGGCCACTTGGAACATGACCTCCTCGACTGTAATTGTCCCATGAAATAACACCACATCAAGTGTGATTTTTCCTGTGCAGCGTGCTTCCCAGCTAGGGATTATTCCTCTAAAGGTTGTGTTGCTTCGCTCAACGCAGCTCCAGTCTATTTCCATTTTTTGAAGGGTTTCCTCGTAGATGAGGTTTAATCCGCTGCCGCCATCCATGAGTACCTTGGTAAGACGAAAGTCGTCCACTATTGGACTGAGGACCAATGCGGCTGGTGCTCGGGCTGTTCGGAATTTAGGTTCGTCGCTGGCGTTGAAGGTGATGGCCGTGTCGCTCCATGGATTTGTTGTTGCTACTTGGTAGACTTCGGCGAGGCTGTGGATTGTTCGTTTCCACATATACTGTTTACACCGTACTGGTACTATTGGAGTGGTTCTCCGAGGCTAGAAGCTCTTCGCCACTTTTGGCCACCTGCCGCAGTATCCAACATGCTCGAAGGCTATGGGTTGGAGTGGCTTATAGATCTTGGAATTTTACAGGGTCCGCTGAGCCATCCCTCCAGTACGGTTCCGTGCCCTTTATGGGGTTTTTGCTTTTTAGTTTTTGTACCTGGTGCCTGAGCATGATGCACTCTTTTGTTTCGGACGAGCCGGATTGTCCCAAAACTTAGTTTCGGTTTTCCGGAAACTCTCAATCGCGCAGTACTTTCGTACTATGGACGCCAGGTCGGCTGTTGTAACGCCCCGAGACCGACGCTCCAGATGCCCTCCTTGTATTCCGAGATTCGTCGTGTGATTTATTTGTTTGATGCATTCATCATTGCGTCATTTGCATTGCATCATGTCATCATGCCATCATCTCATAAATCTTTTGCACCTCAACTAAATAAATTGCATAGATCTTTTGATCTATTTAAATCGAGGGAATTCACGATGGTGATTTCTCTTTATAATATATCCTCCCGATATTAGTGGAGCTATTATAAAATAATTCCATTCTCTGGAGTTCACCCATTAACACACTTGCAAAATCCCAATGCCCTTTATTATTTCAATTCTTGGCCTCTAACTTTGCCATATATTCTTTCTTGTTTTTCCGGAGCTTCCCCAAAAATCACAACATTTTTGGACCTTCCTTTTACCTAGTCCTAGTTCAAACCTATTGTATTAAATTCAAATGATTTTGAATTTAATCTTGCAATCTTGCTCACTTCTATTTTCTTGGGACTAGCGCATTTTTGTGAGTCCAAGAATATTTTTTGCATGTGCTAATTCTTTGCCTATCCTTCTCTTTCTTTTCTTCTCTTTTTTTGTTTTGTTTTAAATGGGAAAAGAAGAGTAGAGAGAGAGAGGAGCCAGCCCAGCCGGCCTCTTGGGCCTGACCAACCAGGCCGGCCTAATCTTCAGCCCACCTAACCCCTGCCTATCTAACCCTAGCCCGATCCCACGCATCTCTCTTCCTCCCCTCGCTCCCTCTGAGCGCCGCCACGCGCAGCCCTCGATCCCCTCGCACCCTCGCCCCGTCCCTACACCGCATCGACAGGGAGAGCCCAGCGCTCTCTCCCCTCGTTCTCACACAGCGCCCAGCCCCTTCATCCGGATCCCCGTCGCCCTGCCTCGACGCCTGCTTCTCCTCGCCTCGACCCCCTCCTTCTTCCGTGCGTCGCCGTCGGCCCGCAAGCAGCGCCACCAGCAGCGAGCCGCCGCCTGCTCCCTCGCACCCACATGCCGAGGACCCCAACTCCGCGGCCCCGTGCCCTGCGCCTTCCTTCTCGGCCTCCTCGCTAACTCCCTGTCAGCCGAAGGCCGAGGAGAGGAGCCTCGAGCCGGCCAGCGCCGCGCGCCTAACCTCCTTCGCCCGCCTCCTCGTCTCGTCTGTCGCCGGGCGCTGGCCTCGCCCGACGGATCCCGAGCAGTCTTCGGCGCGCGCCTCCCGTCACCGCGTCTCCTCGCTGGCCCCGCCAGCCGGCCACCGAACCTCGCCGACGCCCGCCCACGCCTCTCCACACGCTCGCCAAGTCCCCGTGCCGAGCCGGCCCTGCAGCCCCGTCCCCGGCCTCCGATGACTCGCCGCGTCCGCCAAGTTCCGCGTGAGCCTCCTCTGCTCGCTCGCGTGGGCCGCAGCGGCTGCAAGGCCGGTCGTAGCCAGCCAGGTCATCTTCGAGATTTTCGCCAAGTACCACGACATTCGGAGCCCCTTGGAAACGTCAAGTTCGACTACAAAACGTCAAACGTGTACCACTACCGCCGCCCGAACATCTACGAACGGTGTACCATGACGAACATGTACGGCTACACGACGACCCGCCAAGACCCGTGTACAACTACTGTTTCCTGCCTAGAACGACTACCGTCGACGTGCATTTCGCCAAGTACCACTACTGCATTTAACCCGAAGGACTTGGATGCGACAAGTTCCTCTCCAAACATGTACAACTACCGCCGCCAAGCCCGCGAGTACGACTACTTCCACTACGCCCGTGAACGACTACTTCCTCGATTTAACTCGTTCGCCCAAATGCACGCTTCAAGGTATAACCCGAGGCGACCGCCGTGAATGAATGCATGTTGTATGAGTTGTCCTTGTTTGCACCGCGTCTGCTTGCTTCATGCGTTCCGCCTTGTTGGCCATGCCGTCGTCCGTGGGAACCCGTAACCGGGATCACCCCACCATCCTTTGCTTCCGCACACTTGCTCTTTTGCACCGGTATCTCCGTGAGCTACCGGAACCAATATGTTGCCGTGGCATCATTTTCGGATATGTTGTCGTGGCACCATTTTTGCTTCGCCGCCGTGGCACCCTTTTCGTTCCGCCATGGCGACAAATGCTCCTTATCATGCTCATGTTAACGTTTTCATAAAATTGCATAAAACTTGTGCATGTCATCCGCATCATGATAACAACATTTAAATGCTTAAAAATTGTTGTTGCATTAGAGTGCTAAATAACATGGGGATCTTCCGGAATTGTTGGTTGTTGTTCCCGGCCTCATTTAAACTTGCCTTGATGGGTTGTTCTTGTTTGCATCATCTCTTGCCATGAGTAGCTTCATGTAGCTTGGTCATGCATCATGCTTGTTGTGCAACATGCCTTGGTCATGTGTGGTTGTTTACTATGTTGCTTGCTTCTTTCCGGTTTGCTTCTTTCGTTAGCTTCGGTTTCGTTCCGGAGTTGTGAGGATTGTTCGACTACGCCCGATCATCTTCTTCATGGACTCGTTCTTCTTCCTTGCGGGATTTCGGGCAAGATGACCGCTACCTTGGATCTCACTACTATCATTGCTATGCTAGTTGCCTCGTTTTTTCGCTATCTTTGCGCTACCTATTACCTGCTTGTCAAGCCATCCCATATTGCCATGAACCCCTAACCTTTGACACCTTTCCTATGCAAACCGTTGTTTGGCTATGTTACCGCTTTTGCTCAGCCCCTCTTATAGCGTTGCTAGTTGCAGGTGAAGTTGAAGATTTCTCCATGGTGGACAGGATTTTGGTTGGGATATCACAATATCTCTTATATTATTAATGCATCTATATACTTGGTAAAGGGTGGAAGGCTCGGCCTTATGCCTGGTGTTTTGTTCCACTCTTGCCGCCCTAGTTTCCGTCATACGGTGTTATGTTCCCGGATTTTATGTTCCTAACGCGGTCGGGTGATTTATGGGACCCCCCTGACAGTTCGCTTTGAATAAAACTTGTCCAGCAAGGCCCAACATTGACTTTTACCATTTGCCTCACCACCACCTATCTTTTTCCCTTGGGAGTCGCTCTCTCGAGGGTCATCTTTATTTTAGCCCCCCCGGGCCAGTGCTTGTCTAAGTGCTGGTTCGAACCGAGTAGACTGCGGGGCCCCCTCGGGGCAACTCGAGGTCTGGTTTTACTCGAGGATGTCTCATCCGTGTTGCCTCGAGAACGAGATATGTGCAGCTCCTATCGGGATTGTCGGGCGATCGGGCGGCTTTGCTGGTCTTGTTTTACCATTGTCGAAATGTCTTGATGTACCGGATTCCGAGACCGATCGGGTCTTCCGGTGAAGGTCTAGTCCTTCGATGATCGCGAGAGCTTGTCATGGGCTAAGTTGGGACACCCCTGCAGGGTATAAACTTTCGAGAGCCGTGCCCGCAGTTATGTGGTAGATGGGAATTTGTTAATGTCCGGTTGTAGATAACTTGACACTTGATCCGAATTAAAACGCATCAACCGAGTGTGTAGCCGTGATGGTCTCTTCTCGGTGGAGTCCGGGAAGTGAACACGGTTTTTGTGTTATGTTTGACGTAAGTAGGTGTTCAGGATCACCTCTTGATCATTGCTAGCTTCACGACCGTTCCGCTTGTTCTCTTCTCGCTCTTCTTTGCGTATGTTAGCCACCATATCTTGCTTAGCCGCTGCTGCAACCTCACCACTTTACCCCTTCCTTTCCCATTAAGCTTTGCTAGTCTTGATACCCATGGTAATGGGATTGCTGAGTCCTCGTGGCTCACCAGATACTTCCAAAACCAGTTTGCAGGTGCCTATGTTACCGAGCAGGTGACGCAACCAAGCTCAAGGAGGAGCTCGATGAAGATCTTGCCCTTTGTGTTGTTTCGTTCTAGTTGATCAGTAGTGGAGCCCAGTTGGGGTCGATCGGGGACCTTTGTCGCATTTGGGGTTCTTCTTTTATTTTGGTTCCGTAGTTGGACCTTGATTGTATCTGGATGATGTAATGCTTTATTCATGTAATTGTGTGAAGTGGCGATTGTAAGCCAACTATGTATCTCTTTCCCTTATGTATTACATGGGTTGTGTGAAGATTACCTCACTTGCGACATTGCTTTCAATGCGGTTATGCCTCTAAGTCGTGCTTCGACACGTGGGAGATATAGCCGCATCAAGGGCATTACAAGTTGGTAATCAGAGCCTTCCCCGACCTTAGGAGCCCCACTGCTTGATCGTTTTTAGCGGCCGAGTTGTGTCTAGAAAAATGTTTTGAGTCATTTAGGATTATATATATCGGAGTGTTAGGAATTCTTTTTACTCCTCAGTCCCTTCGACCTTCTGGTGAGGTATCCTAACGTAGAGTTTTGACTCTTCTCTTCTTAAATTTCACTAAAAAAAATTTTAGGATCACGCGGGTATCTTAGAATCGTTCCGATGGTTTTATGATGACAACATTGTCTTGGTGCCTCCGTCACGCCAGGGGTTTTTTAGTGGAGGTGTCCCGGGGAGTTGAGCTCCGAGGTGTTGTCGTCATAATTTTATCGTTGCAGTTCTGGAATACCTGAGTTTAGTACGCCGATATCGAAAATCTCTTTTATGCAGTTGTTGGTGAGATAACCCGCTAACCTTGAGATCGAGGTGAGTACGGGAGTATTGCCATGACTCGTATAACGGATGCTTTTGAAGGTTGAGGTAAACGATTTCGAAGGTTTCTTGGTTATGTGTTGACGGATGGATACTGACTTGGATGTAGGTATTGTTAGTTTGGGTGAGATATATTGCTTCTCCTGTATCCCCAACACCAGATTGCATAACCAGAAAGTTTCGGGAGTTTATAGGTGGGAATTCAAGTAGCTCCTAGAATATCTTTCCGACAAATGCATGATATGGGATTGGGTAAATCTCTATCATATGTATTTGTTCCGGCTTATTCTGCAAGCCAAATCCTTTGTTTTGTTTTAATTGTGGTATTCGAGTTGCTTCGAAGTCAAATGTTGAATCCATACCTTTCCTAAACGGTGTTCTCATATTGCTATGTGAATACTAATCCTTTTGATCATTGATTTTGTCATGTTAATTCTTTTCCAACCGGCGTGCTTCTCTTCGAGATGATCCCATCATTCTCCCCATCCGCAAGATAAATTCTAAGTTTTCTCAATGGTGTTTGTTTCGTTCATCCCAAGTTGCCTTTGTTTTCCCGCCCACCCACCCCTTTTTCTTCAAGGACTCATTTATTTTAATCAAGTATCCATTTATTCATGTGAAGTCACTTCACTCTTTTCAATCAATGTTCTTATCCGGTGTTTTCCCATGAAGATGCTCAACAGTTTCAAGTTCATCATCCTTCATTGTTGTTTCTTCTCCGGTGGATCCTATTCAAGCTTTCGATATTCATCATATCCCTTTCCTTGTTTCAAATGCTTTTTAATACCGGTGCACCTCTTAATCGCTCACTTCTCGCTATTCATTTATTCCGGAGTGCTCAAGATATCTCGAAGATTCGTGTTTCCACTCTGCATTCGTTCAAGCTCTTTTGAGATTGGTATCTCATTTAAGTCATTTAATTCAACCGGTGCAATCTCTCTTTAAATCTTTTCAACGGTGTTCTTTTGAGTGGGCCCTAACCCACAGGTCTTTTCCCAGGATCTTACCTGACTCTTCTATTTTCCCAGAGCTATCCTAAATTCTTCTCCAAGTTTGACGTAAGAATGATTTTCATCAGTAACATGCCTTCTCCAAGGTCGTTTTCAAATTCTTTTCATCTTTGGCTCAACCTTTCCTCTTTTAATTATCCCAGAGTATCTCAACAATTCACGGTGGTTCTCATCATCATTCTCAACATTTGAAGACCGAAGAAGAGTTTCTCTTTAATCTTGCTCTATTCTCTTCAAGATTCATGGTGCTAGCTTGTTGCCATCCTCTCATAATTGTTTTCGATTGTGAGAATCTATTTCACCCATCAGGAGATATTCAAGAGTCTTCTCAGTTTGTCATCCGGAGTCCATCAATTCAGGTTTATTCATTCTCAGCTGTCAGTTATCATTCTCCTATCTTGCCGGTGCATCAATCGAATATCCTCTAATCAGTTCTTGATCTCTTCATTCTCATGTATCTAAATCCCTTCAAGTATCATCATTCGTTTTCCAATTCTTTCCGGTGAATTGTGCCTTTGCTACTTTCATTTTCAATTCTTATGGTGGTTCGTTCAAGATTTCTCTTCCTTCGTCATCGTATCAATTCATTCATTCATTCGTTGTTTCCAAATCACACCGGTGGTTCGTTGAAGACCTTCTCAAGTTGTGATATATCTCTTTTAATCCTTTCTACGAGAATAAGTAGTATGCCAAATCCGTTGCTTGTCATCAATTTAAATTGGTGAAGGATACGCCTAACATAATTCTTGTTCTTGTTTCATCCAAGTGATTAATTCCTTCTTTCGGAGTTTGTTCATGATGAATAAATTTTTGGTTCGAGATGCTTCATCTTTTCTTTTCCAGAGTTCCAAGTTTTCCGCTTTATCTCGTCGCGAAGCTCCATCTAAATCATCGCAAGGCTTCACCTTGTGTTTTTCAAGTTCTCTTTCTTTTTATCATCCTTTTATTACCGGAGTTCTTCATGGAGGCTCTACATGGTGGTTCATCAAGGATTCTATTCATTCTTCAATTGTTCTTCAAGTTTTCTCTTGGAGTTATGATTCGCCAAGCTATACTCTAAATTAAACATGGTGCTTAACACATGTTTTGTTTTGAGGAGCTCAAGTATTCTTCATCTTGCATTCCAAAGTGCAATTCTTTCTACCTTATCTTTTGAGGTGGTGTTATGTCACTCTTGACAATTTCCTTCATGTTTCATGATTCACATGTTGTCAAGAATGAGGTATTTTAAATCCATCAATCCCTTTGTTGGAGTTATCTTGGGTTATATTTCACCTAAAGCTTTCCCTAAGGATTGTTGCTATTTATGGTGCTTATAAATGACCCAAGTTCTTCTTATCCTCCCGGTGATATAGCTTTCTCCTCTCCTTGTTCGTATCAATGAAAAAAAAAATCCGTGCGTGGCTGGTTGTCACCTCATCATTTTGAGATGTTTGCCATAAGCCCACAACAAGCTTGTGCTTCTCGTTGTTGATTTTCCAACAACTCCATTCGATTCTTCTTTGCAAGGGTGCTTTCCAAGATCATTCGTGGCAGAAGTTGGCATTTCTTTCTCCGTTCTTTTATTTCAATGATCTATCTTCTATTCTTTCTTCCGGAGGCATTGTGATGCTGTGCTCTTCACCCATCACCTCATTTCTTGAGGATCGTGTTCTTCTCTTGTTTATCCATTTAACCGGAGTGTTGTGTTCTCATTCAAGTTCTTTTCATCATCAAGTTTTCTTCTCTTTTCTACCAGAGTGGTTTCGAACTCTATCTTGTCCATTAAACTCTTGATTCATGTCTTTGCAACCTTCAAGTCCTCGTAATGTTCCTTGTTCCTCTTTTTCTAACAGATTGTCTGCAATCTCATTCATCTCTGTTGTACCCTTTCTTTTAAATTGCTCAACCTCTCAAGGTTCGTGGTTTCACTCATTGGTCGAAGAAGCAACTTAGTTTTACCTCTTCTCTTCCTCTTCCGTTTTCCCTCCGGTGCCATCCTAGATCTCGGGACGAGATCCTCTCGTAGTGGTGGAGTGTTGTAACGCCCCGAGACCGACGCTCCAGATGCCTTCCTTGTATTCCGAGATTCGTCGTGTGATTTATTTGTTTGATGCATTCATCATTGCGTCATTTGCATTGCATCATGTCATCATGCCATCATCTCATAAATCTTTTGCACCTCAACTAAATAAATTGCATAGATCTTTTGATCTATTTAAATCGAGGGAATTCACGATGGTGATTTCTCTTTATAATATATCCTCCCGATATTAGTGGAGCTATTATAAAATAATTCCATTCTCTGGAGTTAACCCATTAACACACTTGCAAAATCCCAATGCCCTTTATTATTTCAATTCTTGGCCTCTAACTTTGCCATATATTCTTTCTTGTTTTTCCGAGCTTCCCCAAAAATCACAACATTTTGGACCTTCCTTTACCTAGTCCTAGTTCAAACCTATTGTATTAAATTCAAATGATTTTGAATTTAATCTTGCAATCTTGCTCACTTCTATTTTCTTGGGACTAGCGCATTTTTGTGAGTCCAAGAATATTATTTGCATGTGCTAATTCTTTGCCTATCCTTCTCTTTCTTTTCTTTCTCTTTTTTTGTTTTGTTTTAAATGGGAAAAGAAGAGTAGAGAGAGAGAGGAGCCAGCCCAGCCGGCCTCTTGGGCCTGACCAACCAGGCCGGCCTAATCTTCAGCCCACCTAACCCCTGCCTATCTAACCCTAGCCCGATCCCACGCATCTCTCTTCCTCCCCTCGCTCCCTCTGAGCGCCGCCACGCGCAGCCCTCGATCCTCGCGCCCTCGCCCGTCCCTACACGCAGATCGGCAGGAGAGCCCAGCGCCTCTCCCCTCGTTCTCACACAGCGCCCAGCCCCTTCATCCGGATCCCCGTCGCCCTGCCTCGACGCCTGCTTCTCCTCACCTCGACCCCCTCCTTCTTCCGTGCATCGCCGTCGGCCGCAAGCAGCGCCACCAGCAGCAGGCCGCCGCCCGGCTCCCTCGCACCCCGCGGCCGAGGACCCCAACTCCGGCGGCCCCCGTGCCCCTGCTGCCTTCCTTCCTCGCGCCTCCTCCTCGCCAACTCCCTGTCGCCGAGCGTCGAGGAGAGGAGACCCTCGAGCACCGGCCGCGCGCCGCGCGCCCAACCTCCTTTTCGCCCGCCTCCTCGTCTGTCCGTCGCCGCCAAGGCTGGGCCCCCGCCCGACGGATCCCGAGCGATCTTCCGCGCCGCGCCTCCCGTCACCGCGTCTCTCTCGCTGGCCCGGCCAGCCGGCCACCGAGCCTCGCCGATGCCCCGTCCTCGCCTCTCCACACGCTCGCCAGGTCCCCGTGCCGAGCCGGCCCTGCAGCCCCGTCCCCGGCCTCCGATGACTCGCCGCGTCCGCCAAGTTCCGCGTGAGCCTCCTCTGCTCACTCACGTGGGCCGCAGCGGCTGCAAGGCCGGTCGTAGCCAGCCAGGTCATCTTCGAGATTTTCGCCAAGTACCACGACATTCGGAGCCCCTTGGAAACGTCAAGTTCGACTACAAAACGTCAAACGTGTACCACTACCGCCGCCCGAACATCTACGAACGGTGTACCACGACGAACATGTACGGCTACACGACGACCCGCCAAGACCCGTGTACAACTACTGTTTCCTGCCTAGAACGACTACCGTCGGCGTGCATTTCGCCAAGTACCACTACCGACGAACCCCGAAGGACTTGGATGCGACAAGTTCCTCTCCAAACATGTACAACTACCGTCGCCAAGCCCGCGAGTACGACTACTTCCACTACGGCCCGTGAACGACTACTTCCCTCGACGAACTCGTTCCGCCCGAAATGCACGCTTCGAAGGTATAACCCCGAGGCGACCGCCGTGAATGAATGCATGTTGTATGAGTTGTCCTTGTTTGCACCGTGCCCGTTTGCTTCATGCACGTTCCGCCTTGTTGGCCATGCCGTCGTCCCGTGGGAACCCGGTAACCGGGATCACCCCACCATCCTTTGCTTCCGCACACTTGCTCTTTTGCACCGGTATCTCCGTGAGCTACCGGAACCGATATGTTGCCGTGGCATCATTTTCGGATATGTTGTCGTGGCACCATTTTTGCTTCGCCGCCGTGGCACCCTTTTCGTTCCGCCATGGCGACAAATGCTCCTTATCATGCTCATGTTAATGTTTTCATAAAATTGCATAAAACTTGTGCATGTCATCCGCATCATGATAACAACATTTAAATGCTTAAAAATTGTTGTTGCATTAGAGTGCTAAATAACATGGGGATCTTCCGGAATTGTTGGTTGTTGTTCCCGGCCTCATTTAAACTTGCCTTGATGGGTTGTTCTTGTTTGCATCATCTCTTGCCATGAGTAGCTTCATGTAGCTTGGTCATGCATCATGCTTGTTGTGCAACATGCCTTGGTCATGTGTGGTTGTTTACTATGTTGCTTGCTTCTTTCCGGTTTGCTTCTTTCGTTAGCTTCGGTTTCGTTCCGGAGTTGTGAGGATTGTTCGACTACGCCCGATCATCTTCTTCATGGACTCGTTCTTCTTCCTTGCGGGATTTCAGGCAAGATGACCGCTACCTTGGATCTCACTACTATCATTGCTATGCTAGTTGCCTCGTTCTTTCGCTATGCTGCGCTACCTATTACCTGTTTGTCAAGCCATCCCATATTGCCATGAACCCCTAACCTTTGACACCTTTCCTATGCAAACCGTTGTTTGGCTATGTTACCGCTTTTGCTCAGCCCCTCTTATAGCGTTGCTAGTTGCAGGTGAAGTTGAAGATTTCTCCATGGTGGACAGGATTTTGGTTGGGATATCACAATATCTCTTATATTATTAATGCATCTATATACTTGGTAAAGGGTGGAAGGCTCGGCCTTATGCCTGGTGTTTTGTTCCACTCTTGCCGCCCTAGTTTCCGTCATACCGGTGTTATGTTCCCGGATTTTTGCGTTCCTAACGCGGTCGGGTGATTTATAGGACCCCCGACAGTTCGCTTTGAATAAAACTTGTCCAGCAAGGCCCAACATTGACTTTTACCATTTGCCTCACCACCACCTATCTTTTTCCCTTGGGAGTCGCTCTCTCAAGGGTCATCTTTATTTTAGCCCCCGGCCGTTGCTTGTCTAAGTCTTTGGTTCGAACCGAGTAGATCTGCGGGGCCCCTCGGGCAACTCGAGGTCTGGTTTTACTCGAGGATGTCTCATCCGGTGTTGCCTCGAGAACGAGATATGTGCAGCTCCTATCGGGATTGTCGGCGATCGGGCGGCTTTGCTGGTCTTGTTTTACCATTGTCGAAATGTCTTGATGTACCGGATTCCGAGACTCGATCGGGTCTTCCTGGGTGAAGGTCTATTCCTTCGATGATCGCGAGAGCTTGTCATGGGCTAAGTTGGGACACCCCTGCAAGGTATAAACTTTCGAGAGCCGTGCCTGCGGTTATGTGGTAGATGGGAATTTGTTAATGTCCGGTTGTAGATAACTTGACACTTGATCCGAATTAAAACGCATCAACCGAGTGTGTAGCCGTGATGGTCTCTTCTCGGTGGAGTCCGGGAAGTGAACACGGTTTCTGTGTTATGTTTGACGTAAGTAGGTGTTCAGGATCACCTCTTGATCATTGCTAGCTTCACGAACGTTCCGCTTGTTCTCTTCTCGCTCTTCTTTGCGTATGTTAGCCACCATATCTTGCTTAGCCGCTGCTGCAACCTCACCACTTTACCCCTTCCTTTCCCATTAAGCTTTGCTAGTCTTGATACCCATGGTAATGGGATTGTTGAGTCCTCGTGGCTCACCGGATACTTCCAAAACCAGTTTGCGGTGCCTATGTTACCGAGCGGTGGACGCAACCAAGCTCAAGGAGGAGCTCGATGAAGATCTTGCCCTTTGTGTTGTTTCGCTCTAGTTGATCAAGAGTGGAGCCCGGTTGGGGTCGATCGGGGACCTTTGTCGCATTTGGGGTTCTTCTTTTATTTTGGTTTCAGTAGTCGGACTTGATTGTATCTTGAATAATGTAATGCTTTATTCATGTAATTGTGTGAAGTGGCGATTGTAAGCCAACTATGTATCTCTTTCCCTTATGTATTACATGGGTTGTGTGAAGATTACCTCACTTGCGACATTGCTTTCAATGCGGTTATGCCTCTAAGTCGTGCTTCAACACGTGGGAGATATAGCCGCATCAAGGGCGTTACAACTAAGCGTGTAATTTCACGATGACTTACGGCGTTAAAGATTCCCTTGTCTGTGCAATTATTGCAGAAAATTGAAATTGCATTTTCTTCACGGCAGTCCTTTATCCTGTCCATAACCAGGAGGAATCTGGCCCAGTAATGATGTACTGTTTGAGCAGGCTCTTGCCAGATTTGAGATAGATCGCATATGTTTGGGTGGGTGGGCGGAATTGATTCCGGAACCCTGCCCATCTCGAGGCTCAAGGACCGAAAAGTTTCCGAATTTGGAAGCTTGGATTGCTGGACGTTGTCCAACGAGTCTGGTCCGATGCCTGACTTTAGGTTCAGTGCTTGGTCGACGTCCGTCCCTTCGCGGGAATCTGGCATGGAGGGTTCGGGAGTCCAGACATAACTAGTTTTTAATACAGAAAAAGAGTCGCCGCTTTGTTCCTCTACCACCGCAACGTGGTGGGTAACCTGGGGAGAGTTAATCTCTCTCGATCGGTTTTAAGCCCAATCGATTGTAGTCTGTAGTGACTCCCTGGCGGCGATGCGATCCAAGAGCTTCGTTCTGGACGAGAGTTCTATTGGATCTAGCTGCTCGGCGAATTCCGAGTTGACGTGAAGATTGCTTTTGTTGACCCGAGAGGTCATCGTCGAAGCGGTGGCCGAACAGGCGGTCATGAGAAAACCACCTAGCCGGATAGTTTGGCCCGCAGCCAAGGCTCCTTTGGCGATGATACCGTCTCTAAAGACGGGAAGAGGCATCCATCCTGATCGTGACGGCACAGAGGAACTCTCAATGAAAGCACCAATGTCGGAGTCAAAATCGGCGGATCTCGGGTAGGGGGTCCCGAACTGTGCGTCTAGGTGGATGGTAACAGGAGACAAGGGACACGTTGTTTTTACCTAGGTTCGGGCCCTCTCGATGGAGGTAAAACCCTACTCCTGCTTGATTGATATTGATGATATGGGTAGTACAAGAGTGGATCTACCACGAGATCAAGGAGGCTAAACCCTAGAAGCTAGCCTATGGTATGATTGATGTAATGGTTGTTCGTCCTACGGACTAAAACCCTCCGGTTTATATAGACACCGGAGAGGGCTAGGTTACACAGTCGGTTACAATGGTAGGAGATCTACATATCCGTATTGCCAAGCTTGCCTTCCATGCCAAGGAAAGTCCCATCCGGACACGGGACGAAGTCTTCAATCTTGTATCTTCGTAGTCTTGGAGTCCGGCCGATGATGATAGTCCGGCTGTCCGGACACCCCCTAGTCCAGGACTCCCTCAGCCAGTAACGGGTTGTAAGTAACCAAATGCTGGAAATGAGCCCAAGAATAAATGGGCCCTATGAAGGACGAAAGATAACACGGGCTGGAAACAGCCCAACAGAATAATGGGACGTTAATGGGCCAAAAGTTACAAAGGGCCTCATATGGGCCGAAAGACATTATGGGCCATACATGGGCCGGAAGTTACAACGGGATGGAATCATATTGGACGGCCCAAATGACGCTACCGGGCCTAATTCGGATAGGCCGTAACGGGTCATGACTTCGCGGGCTGTAAATGGGCTATATGCGAACATGCCATTAACAAGCTTTCCGTGGGCCGGGCCGCTACCTTTTGACAAAGTCAAACGGGCTGGCCTTTTCACCGGAATGGGCCTCTATTGGGCTGTGCCATGGACGTATCATAGGCGCCTTATGTCCAATGAGTGGATGACATTTGTCCCAACGGTGAGCCGACACGTGGTTCCTCTGGTCAATGAGAAATTTACACGTGGAAAATCCCCATTGGCCATGGCCGTTAGTGGGTTATTGGATCCAAAACCGGACCTGATAGCTTAATGGCGACCCATTAAGGTGGATGCTACGTGTCGGTCTCCCTTGACGAAAGCACTTCCATGATGCGCGATTTATCTTCATGGAAGTGGACACTTCTGTGATGATAATTTTGGTAATGTCATGGAACACTTCTACGACAGCACAGGTATGACTATCTTGATTCTGTCATAAAGTCGTCATGAATGTACATGCATGACAGAAAACATGACCTACTGTGACAAACAAGTATCATCAAGGAAGTGTATTTTTTTGTAGTGAATGGATTAAGCTTGGGCGAGTTGATACGTCTCCATCGTATCTACTTTTCCAAACTCTTTTGCCCTTGTTTTGGACTCTAATTTGCATGATTTGAATAGAACTAACCAGGACTGATGTTGTTTTCAGCAGAATTGCCATGGTGTTATTTTTGTGCAGAAATAAAAATTCTCGGAATGACCTGAAACTTCACGGAGAATATTTTTGGAATAAATAAAAAAATCTTGGCGAAAGAATCAACAGAGGGGGACCCACCACTTGTCCACAAGGGTGGGGGCGCGCCCTACCCCCTGGCCGCGGCCCCCTGGCTTGTGGGTCCCATGAAGCTCCACCGACCTCAACTCCAACTCCATATAGTTACGTTCGAGGAGAAAAAAAATCAGAGAGAAGGATTCATCGCGTTTGATGATACGGAGCCGCCGCCACCTCATGTTCTTGATCGGGACGGCAGATCTAGAGTCCATTTTGGGATCTGGAGAGGGGAAATCATCGCCATCGTCATCATCAACCATCCTCCATCACCAATTTGATGATGCTCACCACCGTGCGTGAGTAATCCCATCGTAGGGTTGCTGGACGGTGATGGGTGGATGAGATTTACCATGTAATCGAGTTAGTTTTGTTAGGGTTTGTTCCCTAGTATCCACTATGTTCTAAGATTGATGTTGCTATGACTTTGCTATGCTTAATGATTGTCACTAGGGCCCGAGTGCCATGATTTCAGATCTGAACCTATTATATTTTCATGAATATATTTGTGTTCTTGATCCTATCTTGCAAGTTATAGTCACCTACTACGTGTTATGACCCGGCAACCCCAGAGTGACAATAGTCAGGACACTTCCTGGTGATGATCATAGTTTGAGGAGTTCATGTATTCACTAAGTGCTAATGCTTTGGTCCGGTTCTCTACTAAAAGGAGGCCTTAATATCCCTTAGTTTCCAATAGGACCCCGCTGCCACGGGAGGGTAGGACAAAAGATGCCATGCAAGTTCATTTCCATAAGCACGTATGACTATATTCGAAATAAATTCCTACATTATATTGATGAATTGGAGTTAGTTCTCTGTCACACTAGGTTATAACTGTTGCATGATGAATACCATCCGACATAATTATCCATCATTGATCCATTGCCTACGAGTTTTTCACATATTTATCTTTGCTAAGTTACTTTTCCATTGCCACTGTTACGATTGCTACAAAACTGCTACTATTACTTTTGCCACCACTACTGTTACTTCCATACTACTTTGCTACTACATACTTTGATGCGGATATTAAGTCTTTCAGGTCTAGCTGAATTGACAACTCAGCTGCTAATACTTGAGAATATTCTTTGGCCCCCCTTGTGTCGACTCAATAAATTTGGGTTGAATACTCTACCCTCGAAAACTGTTGCGATCCCCTATACTTGTGGGTTATCAGGGGGTAGGGTCATGCCCCCACCTTGTGGGCCCCTCGGTGACCCCGGACCTATATCTTCCTCCAATATATTTGCAAATAATCCCAAACCCTCAGAAGCATCCATGAAAACACTTCTCCACCGCCGCAACCTTTTGTTCCCGTGAGATCCCATCTAGGGGCCTTTTTCGGCATCCTACCGGAGAGGGATTTGATCATGGAGGCATCTACATCAACTCTATTGCCCTTCCAATGAAGCATGAGTAGTCCACCACAGACCTACGGGTCCATAGTTAGTAGCTAGATGGCTTATTCTCTCTCTTGGATTCTCAGTACCATGTTCTCCTCGATGTTCTTGGAGATCTATCCACTGTAATACTTTTTTGGGGTGTGTTTGTTGAGATCCGATGAATTGTGGATTTATGATCAGCTTATCTATGAATATTATTTGAATCACCTCTGAATTCTTATATGCATGATTTGGTATCTTTGTATTTCTCTTCGAATTATTGGTTTGGTTTGGCCAACTAGATTGGTTTTTCTTGCAGTGAGAGAGGTCCTTAGCTTTGGGTTCAACCTTGCGGTGTCCTCACCTAGTGACATAGTAGGGGTAGCAAGGCACGTATTGTATTGTTGCCATCGAGGATAAAAAGATGGGGTTTACATCATATTGCTTGAGTTTATTCCTCTACATCATGTCATCTTACTTCATGCGTTACTTTGTTCTTTATGAACTTAATACTCTAGATGCCGGCAGGAGTCGGTCGATGTGTGGAGTAATAGTAGTAGATGCAGGCAGGAGTCGGTCTACTTGACACGGACGTGATGCCTATATTGCATAATCATTGCCTTGGATATCGTCATAACTTTGCGCTTTTCTATCAGTGGCTCGATATAATGTGTTCACTCACCATATTATTTGCCTTCATGAGAGAAGCCTCAAGTGAAACCTATGGCCCCTGGGTCTATTTTCCATCATATTAGTTCCCGATCTACTATTTCCCATCATATTAGTTTCCAATCTACTATTTTGTAATCTTTTATTTCCAGATCTATAAACCAAAAAATATATTTTATCTTTTTTTATCTATCTCTATCAGATCTCACTTTTGCAAGTAACTGTGAAGGGATTGACAACCCCTTCATCGCGTTGGGTGCAAGTTGTTTGGTTGTTTGTGCAGGTATTGGTGATTTGTGTGTTCTTCTCCTACTGGATTGATACCTTGGTTCTCAAGCTGAGGGAAATACTTATCTCTACTTTGCTGCATCACCCTTTCCTCTTCAAGGAAAAAATCAACGCAAGCTCAAGAAGTAGTAGATATCATGGGATATCACAATATCTCTTATTTAATTAATTCATCTATATACTTGGTAAAGGGTGGAAGGCTCGTCCTTTTGCCTGGTGTTTTCTTCCACTCTTGCCGCCCTAGTTTTCGTCATACCGGTGTTATGTTCCTCGAGTTTGTGTTCCTAACACGGTTGGGGTTTATGGGCCCCCCTTGACAGTTCACTTTGAATAAACTCTTCTAGCAAGGCCCAACTTTGATTTTACCATTTGCCTAATAACAACTTAAACTTGCATAGGGACTTCCCGAGACCCGCAGACTTAATTAACAACCCTGGGCAAGTGCTCCTCATGAGTGTTGGTCCAAACCTGTCAACCGCCGGTGACACCCGGGGCAACACTGGATTTGGCCTACCAAAAGTTTGGACAATCCGATCGTGGCCTGAGACGAGATATGTGTGGCTACTATCAGGGTGTTGGCACGTCGAGAGGTCTTGCTGGACTTGTTTTACCATTGCCGAAATATCTTGTCAACCGGGATTCCAAGCTTGATCAGGTTGTTCCAAGAGGAGGATTTTCCTCTGCTGACCGTGAGAGTTTGTGATGGACTAAGTTGGGACACCCCTGCATGGTTTAAACATTCAAAAGCCGTGCCCACGGCTATGTGGCAGATGGGAATTTTTAATATACGGTTGTAGAGAAATTGACACCAGATCTGAATTAAAATACACCAGCCGCGTGCGTAACCATCATTGTCTCTTTTCGAGCAAGTTCGGGAAGAGAACACAGTGGGGTGATGTTTGAATCGTAAGTAGTTCAGGGTCACTTATTGATCATTACTAGTTTGCGACCATCCTGCGTAGTTGCTCTTCTTACTCTTGTACTCATAAGTTAGCCACCATACTATGCTTAGTCGCTTGCTGCCACCTCACCACTTACCCATTCCATACCCATTAAACTTTGCTAGTCTTGATACCCATGGTAATGGGATTGTTGAGTCCTCGGGGCTCATAGATAACTACAACAACAGTTGCAGGTACTGGTAATGCGATGATTTGACGCGAGAGCGACATTTGCTTGCTTTGGAGTTCTTCTTCTGCTTCTTCTTCTTCTCCTTCTTCGATCATGGGATAGGTTCCTGGTTGGCAGCCTGGTATAGCAGGGTGGATGTCGTTTCAGTTTCCGTTTGTGATTCATCTGTAGTCGGATGTTGCTCTTCTGTATGATGTTACATGTATTTGTGAGGCAAGTGTATGCCTTTGTATGTATCCCCATCTATTATGTAATAGTACAATGTAATGATATCCACCTTGCAAAGCGTCTTTAATATGCGCTTCTATCCTTTGTGGGATCTCCGAGTTCCTCGAGGATAGGGTCGCATATTGGGCATGAAAAGTTGGTATCAGAGCCTCGACCAACCTTAGGAGCCCCCTTGTTGATCGTAGAATGGCCGTTGTCGAGTCTAGAGGAAAAAGTTTTTTCGGAGTCTAGTTATATCGGAGAGTAGGAATTCTTTTTACTCCTTATCCCCTTCGTTGCTCTGGTGAGGAAACTCGACATAGGTGTTTTGGATTCACTCCTCTTCCCCTTCAAATTTTCTTTAGTATCACGCAGTTAGTTTTTCGTTCGTTGCGATGTCAGCCTTTTTCATCCGGTGCATTTCTCATCAAGTTGATTCGATCCTCTTTGTATTTGGGATGATCAATCCTTAGTTCTTTCTCAACAACATTGTTTTCCTGTCTGAAGTTGTATTTCTTTTTACCACCCGCCCACCCTTTTTCTTCTGGGAGTCCGAAGTCTCGGATCGGGCATCCAATTCATTCATGTGAAGTCTCTTTATTCTTTCCTTAATTGTTCCAACTGGTGAATTCTCATCTAGTTTGTCATTCTTCATCTCTTTTTCTTTTCTGGTGGATTCAATTCAAGTATTCGCTGTTGATCATATTCTTTCCCATTGCTCAAATATTTCCCCTTGCTCCTTCACCTCTCGCCATTTAATCGTTCCGGAGTGCTAAAGACATCTCAGGAGCTTCGTCTGTGTTCCAATTAAGTCAAGGTTGTCACCTCATTCAAGTCTTTCAGACATGTGTGATCTCATCATTATCTTCTGTCTAAATTCCATCATTTATCTTCGTTCGTTTCTAATTCTTCCCGACGTTTCGTTTCCTTTTTTTGTTCATTCCTCCAATTCTTACGATGGTTCATTCAAAAATTCCTCTTCATGTGTTATATCATATCAATTCATTCATTCTTTCTAATCCTACCTGTAGTTCATGAAGACCTTCCTAAGTTCGCGCTATATCCCTCTTTAATCAATTTCAACGCGAATACGTAGTATGCAAATCCATTGCTTCTCATCAATTTAATTGGTGGAGGATAAGCATAACATCATTCTTATTCTTCTTTCATCAAGTTGATTATTACCTTCCTTCGGAGTTGCTGATGATGAATAAATTCTAATTCTAAGTGTTTTCATCTATTCTTTTATGGAGTTCAAAGTTTCTTCGGCCATCTCGTCGGAACCTCCATCTAAATCGTTGCAAGGCTTTAATCTTATTCTTTTCATCCTTCATTTCTATCTCATCATCCTTTTGTTACCGGAGTTCTTCATGGTGGTTAATCATGATTTAATTCATTCTTCAAATGTTCATCAAAAAATTATTGTGGAGAAGCTCAAGTATTCTTCTTCTTGTGTCCCGATGTGCAATTAATTCTCCGTATTCTTTTGAAGAGGAGTGTTGCATTTCTTCATTCTTCTCAGCTATTCAAGCATTTGGTTCTCGCATAACTTCACCTCAAGTTTTGAGTTGTTTTTCATAAGTCTGCAACAAGTTTATTCTATTGTTGTTGATTTTCTCAAACAACTCCGTCCAACCCTTCTTCGCAAGGATGCTTTCAAATTCATTCGTGGTAGAAGATGTAGTTCTTTCTCCTTTCTTTTCATTTCACCCTTTTATGGTTCCGGAGGCTTTTTGTTGTTGCTCTCGTCAAATATCATCTCATCTTGTCAAGTTCATGTTCTATTCGATTCCATGCTCAACCGGAGTGTTGTTTATAATTTTCTCCTTCTTATTCCTCGTCTATCTCGTTATACCGATGCGGTTTCATATTCTTTTAGTTCGTTAAGCTTGTGTTTCATATCATTCAAACTACATGGTTCTGATAATCTTCCTTGTTCCTCTTTTGTAGTGGAGTGTTTTCTACGTCCTTCATCTCAGTTGTATTCTTTCGTTGGAAATGTTTAACCTCTCAAGGTTCCTTGGTTTGACTCATTTGTCCAAGAAGCAATGTTGTTATTCCTATTCCTCTCTGCCTCGTTCTTAAGATCTCCGGACGAGATCTCTTGTTAGTGGGGGAGTGTTGTGACGCCCCGAGACCGGTGCTCTAGTTGCCTTCCATTTATTTGAGTTGTTGTTGTGTGTTTAATTTTTTTGTTGCCTTGGTCCTGATCTATTTCTATGTGGTTTCCATCATGTTGGCTTCATCTTGTTTTACTTTAGTGTTTTACTTGTTGTATTGCCTCTTGTCAATTTACATGCTCATCATATACCTTGGGTAATCATCATGTTGTTGTCATGTGCATTGCACTCATCCTTATGTTAGGTGTTGCTTTCATGTTGTGTGTGCATCACTCCTTGCTATCTCTCTCTCAAGTCATCCCCATGCATCATCACCTCTCCCTTCTTCTCATCCTTTTATTTGGCAAGTGACATATTCCCCTCCTCCGCTAATGTTCAATCTTTTCCTATAAATCATACACCATGTCTTTTACCTCTCTGCCAAGTTTCATCCCATTTGAAGTTGTTTTGGTAGGGTTAAAAAAATGCCTCAAGTTCGAATTAAATTCAAACTTGAATTGTTTTTCTGTCCTTAAAAATGTCCAAAGCAATTTATTCAAATTCTGCACAAATTCTGGACTCCAGGGATATTCTCATATCTCTCACAACACTCTCCAATTCCTCTGTGCTTTTGCTCCTTTATTTCTGTTCAAAGAAATAGAAAAGGGCAAAGCAGTGGCAGCCCAGCAGCAAGGACGCGCGTCCCGCCCGCTCCCGCCACGCGTCGCCCGGCATGCAGATTCTCACCGCCCAGCTTCGACTATAAAAGCTGACCTCCCCGCCGGTGAACGCCACACTCGCCACAACTTGCCTTCTCTCTCGCCTTGACTCGCCACAGAAACAACTCTCCACCCTCTTCCCTGCGGACGAGCAATGGCTGAGCGATACCACGGCAACGCCGCTGCGGCGAACGGTTTCGGCCGCCGCCATCTCCACGAGCCCGAGGCGCGCCTCCTCTATGAGGCGGACTGTTCGGCGCACACAGACATGCGGGCGACGGGCACGTGGAAGTTGAGCGCCGACGGCGTCCCGATACCCTCGATGCCCACCGGGGCTGAACGGTGGGCCGAGATCGCCCGCATCCGCTCGTCACTGCCCGGGGAGCAGCGGAATGAGCCAAGGTATCCCGCCGACAGCCCCTCCCCATGCTCCCTACGCCTAGTCCGGCCGAAGACCGAGCCGGAGTTGCCCCCCGAGCTCAAGGCGATGGCCGCCAACGACGAGACCGCCCTCAAGTGGGCGAAGGAGGACTACGTCCGCAAGCAGGTGGCTCGCCAGTGCGGGGCCTACGAGAAGATCATGGCCCGGCGCCGCGGTCGCGAGGAGGGCGACGTCGTCGTCCTCGAGGAGGACGCGCCCGGCCGTCAACCTCGCAGCGTCGGCGACCACGGTCAGGTGCGGCGAGGACGGCGGCAACGACGACACGCAGGGCGGCGGCGACGACTGGGACGACGACAGCGGCGGCGGCGGCGACTACACCCGGTTCTACAAGCTTCTCGGCATGTAGAAGGCAGGCGGCAGCCCCGGCGTAGTAGGGCTAGGGGTAGTAGTTCGTTTGTTTTCTGTTTCTTTGTACAAATTTGAATGAAAAATCGCCTAGTTTGGGCCGAATTCGAATCGAATCACCGAGTTTATTCTGAATTCAGGCCGACGCTTGGAACGCAATCACCCCCAGCCTACAGGACGCGCCGGCTCGACCCCAGACGGCACTTTTTCAGCATCCTGTGGGGCCGAACGGCTGGAGATGCTCTAAGCACTGATCACAACGTCACTTTTTCGGCATCCTGTGGGGCCGAACGGCTGGAGATGCTCTAAGCACTGATCACAGTTCAGCACATTGGTCATGATTCCAAAAGGGGCAAAATTTCGTATTTTGACCCTTTTGCAAACAAAATCGGGATCTGACCCCGGTTCAAACTTTTTTTTGAGATTTGACCCTTTCGCTACCGCCGTAGATCATGGCGGTAGGCTTGTACAGGCTAACGCCACGGGGAGCGGCGGTAGGTTAACGGCGACGCCGTCGGCCCGTTAATGTGAGGCCACGCGGCGTAGCGGTCGTACCGCCACCGGACGTGGCGGTAGTCGGCTAAGGCTACCGCCGAAGGCTCGGCGGTAGTGCCGAGGTCTGTGCCTTGATCTCGGACGAAGATGGCGTTTCGGTGGCGAGGGTACCCCAACCTACCGCCACGTGCCTTGGCGGTAGGGTCCTACACACATGCCTTCGGTACTGTGACGAAGAAACCGTGACCCGTTGGCGGTAGGGTACCACAACCTACGACCAAAGGTCCTGGCGGTAGGTTGCCTACACCCTCTTGACGGCATACACACATATCAAGGGCACAATGCACCGCCAGGCAAGCCGATCCTCCTTGCACATCGAGTTGAGCTCGAACCCCCATTCTCGGTCATGGTACGGAAACCAGTTCACCTACAAAAGGATCGTTAAGAAGAATGAAAGTTGCGGAACGATTGATAAGCTACTTGGTATACCTGGAAATCTGATAGGTTGTCCATTTCGTTCTTTCAAGAGCTTATCTGAGGTAGTGGCCTTGCCCGTGTAGACCTTCACCTTGTCCCAGGCGTAAGCGACGGTCGGGTAGCGAGCACTATCACCTTCTTCACCATAATCCGTCCATGCACGCGAGCGAACTCTCTCTGGACGGCCGACCGGTAACCGCTCCCACATCCAAATTGAAAGGGCCCAAACAAATCCACACACGCCAGAGGTATCTTCGGTCCTCTGCGTCGCGTCATCCAGCTGCAAACATGAAGTGATCATGATCATATAGCACAACCTCAGACAGCATACGTAGATCGAAAAACGAGTATTGAGATATTTATCTTACCGAGCGGTATAGGTAAGCTAGGCGGCGGACCCCGATTGTACCCGCATCCCGTCCTCCAGAATCGAGATACATCCATAGGCGCAATCCCGAAAGCCCGGAAAGACGACCTCCGTCAGAAGGTACCACAAATAGGCCCTCGCGTACTGCTCCACGGTCCACTGATCGGCATCTTGCGGGCAAACGGACCGGTTCTCCAGGAGCCACTTGAGCCGCACACCGGATGTTCTGTTCCCCTTCATGGGAGGGCAGTCGCCGATCAGGGCAATCACCCTCTCCTGCCAGTTGGCCCTCTCCACTCGCCCAGTCAGAGCATGGCCCTCAATGGGCAGGGCCGTGATCATGCAGAAGTCCTCGAGAGTCACTGTCATCTCACCACAAGTGAGATGAAAACTGTGCGTCTCGGGGCGCCACCGGTCAATCAATGCCGTAAGAGCCGAGTGCACGAGCGTCGGCGACTGCCTTTTGAACTGAAGAACGAAACCCAACATCCGTGCTCTCCTAAAATACGGAGTGTAGCGCTCGTCGTACTGCATCTGCACAGCCTTCGTGTGGCCCCTCATCCGCAATGGGGGGAGCATCTGTCAGAATGTAAACGGAATTGTTAGTAACTAATTTTGTCATAATAAACAATACATCAAATTGACGATAGACATTACCACTCCGTTCTCCATAAAACGGGTGCGGTGACCGTTGTCGAAAGCATTATCAATCATCGTGTACTTCACGCCGATTTCTGGCGCAAGGGGTGGCCGCCTATAACAATTAAACAATAAGAAATGATGTCATTTTCAACCAACTTGTATCATTTTGAACAAACATGAACATATCAAGTCCAAATATAAATGAATCATATTCAACCAACATTCATCATTTATCATATATTCAACCAATATAAATGATCAATGTAAATAAATTATTCACCAACATTCATCATTTATCGTATATTGAAACAATTAGAAAATTGCATATACATCATTCATCAAAATCCATCATATCACCATTTGTTCAAAAAAATGCATATACATATTTCAATCACATGTAAGCAACTACTTACAATCCCTCCAACATCAATCACATCACCACTTGTTCAAAAATAATGTTAATCTCCAACTACCTTCGTGATGAACTAGGGTTCATATCAAAACTACACATAATCTCCAAAACTAGTTATTAGAGTTTATATTCAACTATATACATCATATATAATCAACCTAAGCAATCCTAGGATAAAAACAAAGTAAAAAGATAGGTTTGTTTGCACCAAATAATACATCAAATCGAAAGCGTTTCGAGTAGAACTAATTGGAGGGATAGAGAGAGCTTACTTTTCCCGTTTTGGAGCCATCTCGATCCGCAAAAATGGTGCCCAAACGAAGGAGATCGGAGGGGAGGAGTGGAGGGGATGAGAGAGAGCTTGTGCTCTCTGTTCTTGCGCCGCCCCGCGGCTAGGGGAAGATGGGGGCGGGTTCGTGGGTGGGCCCCACGGCCGGCCATGTGGCTTATAAGGTTTCAGCTCCTACCGCCAGAGCCTCAATGGTCGGATTCTGAGCCTACCGCCGTGGGCTCTGGCGAGAGGTGGACGGCAGAGAGGCAGTTCCGTTTACTTGGGTGGCGTGGATAAGTTGGCTACCGCAGATCCCTTTGGCGGTAGCATGCAGCCACGCCCGTGTGGCCGTGGCAGAGCAAAAGGGTCAGATCCCGAATTTTTTCCGAACCGGGGTCAGATCCCGATTTTGTTTGCAAAAAGGGTCAAAACACGAAATTTTGCCTCCAAAAGGAGCAAACCTTAACACCACCATATAACTAATCATGCTACATTCGCTGGGCCTGGGAGGGACATCCTTAATATCACAGAATCACATCAAAAGCACAAACAGGCAGCTACAAGTTACTACAAACATCCCACCCACAGGTGTTCACCATAACTCTGCTACTCCTGGTTGCTAATACCACTACAAGCTCAGTAGCCATTTGCTCCGAGATAGACCAGCATAACTGGGAGCAATTTTAACCAGGGCAATGCCAATCAACAGATACAAATTCTTACCTAAAAAAACAGATACAAATTCTTGAACTGCTATCCCCGGAGTGACCTTACTGGCTCTCTTCCTCTTCGTCTTCCATCTCTTCCTCGTCTTCCTTGTTGCTGGAATCGCTGCCACTACCAATGCCTCCGGCATCCGCAGCAACAACATTGTTCTCGTTGTACAGGTAAGATGGGCGTTGTGAGGCATGGTGATGCCTGTCGTCCTTGACACGGTACCGGACATGGTGATTGCTGCTGGCCATGACATCGGTTGCCATAGAGGCTCTCCTTGGACCGTTGCCATCAGCAGTAGCTGGCGAGTCGCCATCTTCTGCTGTAGAGGCTGAATTACCGACCATGGCAGCGGCAGCAAGTGGAACAGCGAGTGGAGCACCATTGTTGGCCTTCGAGATCTCCATCTGCATCTTGAGGAAGAACTGCACACGCTGGTCCTCCAGCTCGCGTGCGGCATCCAGGCGGTTCCGCTCCATCCGGAGCTCATGCTCCCCTTTTGAGGACTCCACGCGCTCGTATGTCTCCCCAAGCCGTCGAATCGCCTGTGCCAGGTCGCGCAGGCCCTGTGCACGGTCGCTGCTGCCCGCTCCATTCGCCGACTCCTCGAGGCGTTGCCTCTTGCCGTTCACGGCCTCAGCCAGTGGTTCAGGTGGGAACCCGTCGGACGACTCGGACGATGCTGACGCCTGTGGCGGCGATGGCAGCCTCCGCTTCATACCTGACGAGGGAAAGGCCGTGCGGGTGCGCTGAGGGAAGTTGACACGCGGGGCCATAGGTGCGGTGCTCCGGTTGTTGGGATTGGAGCCAGAATTTCCTGCTGGCCCGCCAGAATTGCCCAGGAGCTTCTGGACTGGGGCGAGGAGGAAGTCAAGGCGGTCGAAGAATGGCCATGAGGAGTCCGACTTGGCCTTCTCGACTTTGTACTTCTTCTTGAGGGTGTCGATACGGTTCTTGCACTGGACGTCGGACTTGGGCGGCTTGGAGTAGCCATCGCGGGAGGAGACGACCTCGGCAACCTCCTGCCACTGCGGGTGGCGTAGGCTGCCGCGGCCGAGCGCGACAAAGCGCTCACCCCAGGCGTCGATCAGCGTGGAGGTGGCGCCGTCGCTCCAGGCGTCCTCCCTGCCCCCGCCCCCGCCCCCGCCGCCGCCGCTGGAGGGACCATGCTTATGGATAGGGATGGCGACGGCGAGGTGGCCGGGGGGCACGGCGGCGACGGTGACGGGGTCGGCGATCGGAAGCGGGGAAGGGGAGCGCGACGGTGACGGCGAGGGCGACGGGGAGGCGGCACCGTCGTCATCCATGAGCGGAGATCTGGAGGTCGTCGGTCGGCGGCGGGCGAGGGTTTGGGGATATTTCCAGGATGCGGAATTGTTCGGAATGCATTTGCATTTTGTGGCGTGCGGTAGCCGTCGTGTCCGGCGGCCGGGCGGCGATGGGATGTGTTTATCTTTGTTTTTTTACAGCGTGCTCGTGTGGCAAATTTGACAATTTTGATCCGTGGACGAAATCAATTCACAGAATGAACTGGTTGTGAAACTATTTCACACCCATGACTCTTTTGTGTAGCGCCCGCGACGCCGGCGCCACACCCTACGTTGCAGCTCCTAGCTAGCGGGCGTTGCAAGCCGACCCACCGTGGCGACCCTGCCCGCACTCCACCTGGTAACGGCTCGGTGCTAGGCGCCACACAATGTCTGGCGCCTAGCCGTCGGGCGCCACACATTTAATGTCTTGGCGCCTACCGCTTGGCGCCAGATGTGACTTATCCATTGCTTCTCCCCACTCCCCACACCACACACTCTCCCACCCCAACCCGAAGCCTTTCTCTCCCACTCTCTCTCACCTCTCAAATCCTCTCCCAAATCTTGCAAATCTGAAGAATTTGTCCGTGGATTTCGAAGTCAAAACCCTCCCTCAAGGTAATCTTCTCCGATCCCCTTTTTCGATTCAAGTAATGTTATCAAATTGCTCATTTGTTGCTAGTTTGGGGAAACCCTAGTTTTGTTTGGATCTAGAGATTGCATGGAGGTGTGAGATGTTTGTTTGCCATTTTCCTATGATTAGGCTTTGTTAATATGTTAGAGTTATTCTTATGGGTGTTCTTATGTTGGTGCTAGGGTTAGGTTTAGGGCTAGGGTTATTGTTTTGGTTAGGGTTATGGTTAGGGTTAGGGTTGTTGTTTCATATATATATATAGGGTTTGTATCCTTGGATTAGTACTCATGGAAGCAATGTTACCTTGTGTTCTTTGAATGCTTATAGGGATGGAAATAACATGTGTGTTTGTTCATCATGGGGACAAAGACGCCTTCTTGAAAGGCAATATTGAACCGGACCTGGATGAGCTTGACATGGTGTTTGATAGTAGTCCTAGCTATGCGGAGCTCTTGCAACAAGTTAGGAAAGATTTGAATTGGATGGACCCTAGTGATATCATTGAGTTGGAAGGAAAGCATGATGTTGGTTTTGGAATGCACATCCGTTTCGGAGCAACGTTGGGTTGCATATAAGGAGACGGTGGCCAAATCACTAGACAAGGCTCTTGAGTTATTTGCAACGAAGAAGGTTGATTCAAGGTTGCATTTGGACTTGAACCGGAGCCCTTCCCCTTTGGTTGCTAGTAGCTCCCCACCCTTGAAGCGTGATGAAATTGTTGAACCTCTTTTGACCCAAGAAGTGAGGCTAACATTGAGCCCGTTTACAAGCAACCAACATGAAGCTTTGCAAGAGGAGAATGATGAGTATGCGGACGATGACAATGAAGTTGATCTCCATGACAACAATGTGGGTGATCTCGACAAATATCATTTGCAAGAGACAATGGACCATTCCATCCCTTTTTCCCGTGCATATGCATCGGACTCGGATGATGATGGTCCCGACGAACAAGTTGATGCGGAGGGGTTCACGGTGAAGGAGGCCGAAGCTTTTGAGAAGGTATTCGGTCGTGATCATCGGACTACATTGTTCAAGGATGTTAGTCTCGCGGATGAAGCCGTGGTAGATGGTGGCCAATGTATATCTGTTGGGGTTAGGCCAAGCTCTCACTGTGATTTAGGAGATGACAAGAACCGGATTGCAAAAGGGTCTAAGTTCGAAACCTTCTTGGAATTGAAGATGTGGCTCGACCCCGTGAGACCGAATGATCAATAAGCGACGTGAGTGCTGCAGCATTGTTGGGTGGCGTCGACCGGCTGACCAACTGAATGAAAGGGAGAAGTCATGTCTCCCTTACATACGGTGTGTACCGCTCATCATAGCGCATCCACCCAAGGGTGACCCCGTGAGACCGAATCTTCAAAGGTGCAAGCTCCTACAAACAAACAAACAAATCATTACATATGGGCATTTGTGTTTGAAATAAACATGAAATTCATAACACCGGCAACTTTCATTATTACCCGCTGCTCCACCGACATAGCATACGACCGGTGTTGTTTGTCCCAGTGATCATCGAGAAGCCAGACCATCCTAACAATTCAAAAAAAACTTTCTTGTCAACGCAATTATCTTTCAAATACAAATAAACTAAACTACGCTTACTAGATGCAAAATTCAAAGCATATGTATCCAAAGCATTCTTGTCAAAACAAATATAAGTTCAACACAAATAAACTAAACTAGGCCTACTTCATACAAATATATTTTCCATAGAAATAACATGTCAAGCTATATATTTTCCATAGGATCGGAGGAGAGTACCTTCTAGGATGGATTGGTGACGAAATCCACGGACCAAATCGTCGGATTTGAAGGATTTGGGAGAGGGGATTGAGAGGGGGAGTGGATAAGGCCGCTGCCGCGGCTTCTTTTCATTCTGTAACTACTGCAATGGGTGGGTGGGGGAGGAGAGGACCGCCGCGGGGCTGGACATAACTCACAGTGCAGCGCCCGACGGCTAGGCGCTGCACATTGTGTGGCGCCTAGCACCGAGGCATTGCACAGCTGGGTGCGGGGCCCAGGGCTGCCACAGTGGACTGGCGTGCAATGCCCGCTAGCTAGGCGCTGCAACGTAGGGTGTGGCGCCGGCGTCGTGGGCGCTACACAAAAAGGTCAGGGATGTGAAATAGTTTGACACCCAGTTCATTATGTGAATTGATTTCGTTCAAAGGTCAAAATTGTCAAATTTGCCTGCTCGTGTACTTCTTGAGTGACCTATCCGTATTTTCATTTCTCCTATTTATCACTGTCATCAATAAATTACTTTTTTTGAACCAACCGGTGGTTGAGATGGTTAGGTGGACAGTGGTATCCTTAACCCTCCAGGGTTCAAATCCTGGTGCTTGCATTATTCTTGGATTTACTTTAAGATTTCCGGTGATGCGCTTTCAGTGGGAGGAGACGTTCCCGTCGACGACGAGGCGCCTACAGTGGCTTCCTAAATCTTAAGATGATATGCCGGCTCAGTCTCTCAGAGATGCTCATAGGGGTAGGGTGTGCGTGTGTGCTTCATAGGGGTAAGTGTATGCGCGTGTATGTGAGCGCTTGTGTCTGCACTGATGCTAAAAATATTACTTTTTTTAAAATTAAACATTTAAATTAATTAACCAAATATTGAAATATGGATGGGCTAAACCCATCCTAAAATTTCAGAAAAATCTCTAAGGACACACTGGTGTCACGCAAAGGAAATGATGCAAGGTAGAGCAACTACTCAATGAGTTCTCCTTCATGAGCCCTCCCAAGGTCAACTTTTGGTAGGCTATGCGGCGCCACGGGCCGCGCTCTAGGGGCTCCCTCCGAAATTTTTTATTTATTTATTTGTATGTACGCGTTTCTGGCTTTCATATATTTTTTTGTTTTGCAGCTTTTCAGGGTTTTCCGTTATTCTTAGGTTTTGGACAGAAAAACAATTTTTTGTGTGAAAAATGCTTTCTTTTCTTGTGATAGGCACATATTTCTTTTAAATGTAGGCACGAATTTGTTTCCACGAGAGTCGCAGTCATGCTTCTCGAAAAAAGAATACATTTTCTTTTTTTTCCTTCCGCTGAAGGGCGGATTTATTTCTCGAGGAGGCACGGATTTGCTTCCGTAAGAGGAACAATTGTGCCTCTTGAAAAAGGAAAAAAATGTGCTTTTTTATTCCGCGAGAGGCACATATTTACTTCTCATGGTATTTGCTTCTGCGAGAGGCACAATCACGCCTATCGAAAGAAGAAAAAAGACACCTATGTTTTTTATTCTGCGAGAGACACTGATTTACTTCTCGTGGAGGCACGAATTTGCTTTTGCGAGAGGCACAGTCTTGCCTCCCGGAAAAGGAAAAACATTTTCTTTCTTTTTCCATGAGAGGCATAAATTTACTTCTCATGGAGGCACGGTCGTGCCTCTCGGGAAAAAGGAAAATATGTGTTTTCCTTTTTCCGCGAGAGGCAGAGATTTGCTTCTCGTGGAGGCACAAATTTGCTTCCCCGAGAGTCGCAGTTGTGCCTCTTCAGAAATAAAAAAGAACATGCTCCCGATTCGGATTTTTTCATGAAAAAAATTCATTGAAAACTGTCAACATGCGATCTAGATTGAAGATGTCGACGCGAGGAATCCAATGATGAAAACGGTTTGAGATTCAGACACACGGTTTAAGAGATAAAACATTTTTAATAAACAAATCTATGGAAACGGGTAGAACTCCGAGGTTGTGACAAGTGACGCACATGCAGCGCGCCACTTGTCGCAACCCGGGGTTGTGGGAGAGACCTTTGCAAAAGTACTCCTAAATTAGTGATTTCGGGCGGAAGTTTAGTACCACTGGGATTTGGAGAAAAAGACGTGCACCTCTTTATAATGGGCTCTTCTTCCACATGTTATTGGAGCTTGAGAAGAGAAGTGGTTTCTGCACGCTTCACTATACCGGATACCCATCGGTAATTGAAGGGTATAGTGATGGGAATTGGGATCTCTGATGTTGATGAGATGAACTCTACAACTGGATATGTATTTACACTTAGAGGTGACACTATTTTATGGAAGTCTTGCAAGCAAACATCCGGTCGGCTAAGAATCTAGCAGATCCCTTTACTAAAGGATTATCACATGTTGTAATAGAAAGTGCATTGAGGGAGATGGGTATGATACCCACACGAGTTGTCATGGTGGTAACCCAACCTATATGATCAAAACATTCTACTATTAGCAGTGTTTTAGGAGGTGCAAGCTATAAAACATTTTTTACAACTCGTTAGGCATGTGCCAAACTTGTAACTCAAATACTTCTTTCCGCAGTCAAATTGAAGAAACAGAATTTTTATTGTTACAAGAAATGCTACTTCATTCTGAAAATCTTCTGAAACATTTCAAAGGATCCAGATTTATGTCTCAATAAGTAAATATAAATATATACTTGAGTCATCTTGAAGATAGATAAATCCACTACTTGCAACAATACTTATTGCACTACGCACATCAATATGCACATTTCCAACTACTTTGTTGCCCGTTCTCTATTTCCTGTGAACGATATTTTAGTTTACTTCACTAATTGAACGAAAGTTGCAAGTGTCAGATGATTCATAATCAGATGACTTCAAAATCCATCACTATGGAATTTCCCCATGCTGGTTTATCCAATGTGACTAAATGCAGTGCCACACAGATGTGGTATTCTTTTAGTCTTGCATCATTTAGCATCGTGTTATGGATGTTCAATTTTATCATCAATATTCATAACATACATCTTTTTCATAGTAGGAGTCACTGGTACAACGAGCTGCTATACAAACGGTTTTTAAACCCTTTCCGCGACGACATTCTGAACTGTCGCCAAGTGAGTGCGTGTGATAGGGGGTTCCTTCCCACACGACCCAGAAACCATCAGGGATAGGCCATCCGGTCACACACGCTGGGCAAAATGAGACCGTGTGCGACAGGCGAGCGACCAAATACAATTACACAGGCCCAATCAGTTCCGATCGTAAGTACATCCCACACAGTTAGTCCTAGACAAATGTGTCAATTTGTTATGTATATTCCACATAGTCAATCCAAGGAATGTGTTTTGGTTTTTATGTACATCCCACACAATCAATCCAAGAAGTATTTTTCCGTTCGTATGTACATCCCACACAGTCAATCGTGGGAAAATGTTTCCGTTCGTATATACATCCCACACAGTTTTATGTATAGCCTTGTGTGTGATTGGTGTAACGATTACACACGCTCTGCCTTGGTTAACCATTTGCTTTTATTCAACTACATCACACACGATTTGATGAAAAAAACCGTATGGCATTGGGCTATCCATCACAACCGCTTTTACTGCTAGAACCATTTGAAAAGTGCCATGACCCAGATAGCAGGTTTATTAGTTTACAATTAATAATTCCAGTATTACGCAAATTCGTATTTCATATCGAACAACTGTTTGCTAATTTCATATCATGCACATAAATATATTTTAACATCACAGTACAATAGCTAAGTCGATGAAGGAGAACAATATTAGCTAGTTTTATCCCATATCAGGCACCGCTGATGAAGGAGAATAATATTGTTCTACCTTAAAACATCATATAGCTAGTTCACCTTCGTAAGAACAATATTAGAACAATATATTCATTTCCCTAATAGAGATCATCCAGGCTCGCCTTATCCACCTCTGCTTTCAGTTCAGTAAGAGTCTGTTTTGCACTGACCAACTGGGAAAGTGCCTCCTCCTTCGTCAACACCATCGTAGCAAAGTCTAATTTTAAAAATCTGAGCTCATTCTCCATCTTCCTCTTTCTTTCCCACATCTTGAAATATTCTTCAGCGTTGACAACACTTTCTCTAAACCTACCTCTGTTCTCTTCCTCATACATACTCCAGAGCTTTGCTAGGCATATCTTCAAAGACTGTGGCCACTCTTGATCAACCCACTCCAGGTAAGAACACTTCCGTTCATCCTATAATATTTAAAAACTAGATCAGTGACAATTGTAGGGAAAATGAGTTTCTAGCAACATAGAAAATCATCAAATACATATTTTGAAAAACTGAAGAAACAGGTTAATTATGACATATCTTCTCAAAAAGATCAATGTGCAAGTGAATTAATTGCTACTGGGGCAACAACCAAATTCTAAAACATCAGAAGCTATAATTAACAACAATAACGCTACAAGTTCTTAGTCATGTACTATAAATAACAAATTGAACATTTTATGAGGAAGCTAAGTATAACTGCAACAACATAGCGACAGTGTTTGGATGACATCAAACTGATACTAACAGGTGTGTACATGCACAAATTTAGTAACATAGGACTAATAACACTAAGGTTGTCCACTATGTATGCCAAAACCAGTGTCAAGACAACTGTTGCTACATTTGGCACCGGTACCCTACACTGGCGAGCCGATGTAGCGGGAAAATATCAGGGAACTGGACTCTAGAGCACCTAGTTGCTCCGATGGCCGCTTCCTTCGTGCCATAAAGATTTCGAATTTTACTTCTTGGCTGCTCAGATGTGTGGACCAAAGTTTGCTGTTGAAACTGCTGAAGCGGTGCCAAATAATTTTCTAATGACACCGCTGATGAGATGACAACATTTTTATATACTAGGTACAAACCGTGACACTGTATTAACATCTATAATAACATAGCACATCTAACAAATGATTTGGAACAACTAAAGTGGGGATAACCTTCTCTACACATGCCAGAAACTTTCTCCCACTGTCCACAGATTCAAACACAACTAACTTTCTGAGAGGAACTCGAAGGTCCCACCAAGGATAGAGCCGCATATTGAAGACGCTTTTGCAAGGTGGATATCATTACATCGTACCATCACACAATGTTGACGCTCAAAAGTGGCACGGTTAAAAAGAGTAGCTTGAAGCTATGTCAAGATTAATTCAAACTTATTATTGAAAGTCACCATTTGATGGCTCTCTTCAAGATAATCAAAGTAAATGTGAAGATGGATCAAAACGGAGCTCAAGTGCAAAAGATATGCCAATTTCCGAGATACTTGTGTTGACATCAGATTAGAGAATGGCATGAAACCTAATTAAGATGGCATCTGCTGGAAAAAGCTACAACTGCAAAGTTCTTCATCTCGTCGAAATGGACGATTTTGATATAAAGATCGTCCCCATCTGAGGTCGTACGCAAACGTTATAGGCAAAACCGTGCGTTGCACCAATGTTGGCCGGATCATCCGGGCCGGGGTCCGGATCATCCGGGTAATTGAAGCACTAAGATTCCAGAAGTTTGGCGTTGAAGCCGAATGATCTGGGTCAACTTCCGGATGATCCGGGTAAAGGCCGGACAATCTGGGCAATCGTCCGGACGTCCGGACAAGTTTTTCTGCTGCAGACTTTAGAAAACGGCCTGATACCGCCTCAATATGGCCTCCGATCAAAAAGAGTTCAACATGAAAGTTGTGCGTCTCGTCGAGACGGTTGATTTAGATATAAGGAACGTCCAAATCGGAGGTCGCATGTGGATTCTAGAGCCAAAACAGTAAGCTGTTGTTAGAAAACTGTGCTAGGGCGGATCATCCGGGCCTTGAGTCGGACATCCGGGCCGGGGGTCGTGAATAGTCCGTGTTTTATTAGGTTTTGATGATTTGGACGGATAGGCAAGTCCTTTTATTGTACGGGAAGTCCATACGCCTCTTATATAGATAAGAGGTGACGGCCGATTGAAAAACAACACACAATCGCAAAACTCATCTACTTTTTACCCTAGTTTTACATCCCTCCCTTGTTCTTTCTCTCTCGTTCTTCGTTCGTTCTTCGTGTTGAAGGGCAGCGATCCTCGAGGCTCTAGGGGCGGGCGAACCGACCTAGGGCAGCCCATAGCCTCCGCGTGTCCAGACGGGGTCCCTCCCGAGCGCGTGGGGTTTCGGGTCCTGAAAAGCACCCGTCGGATTGCTTGCGTACCGCGCTTCCGGACGGGTCTCCTTCGGCGTGAGCTGCGGTGCATCACCCTCGGCGTTGGAGGTACACGGTGACGTATTCGTGTGCGAACACACTTTTTGGAGACTCCGCTGGGGACCAAGCTTTGAACGGTCTCCGGCCCGTTCTTGCTACGAAGAGATCGTCATCTAGGGTTTGCAATCTACAAAGGTAATATGAATACCCAATTCACATATGTAGATGCCAATAATGCATATGTTGTTGCTAGATCATCTAATGAGCATAATGTATCAGCTAGCCCTAGATTTATCAATCATGCATCTAATTATATGCAAGGGCCGATGCAACAAAATCTGCATGATTCTACTTCATATAATTTTAGCAACATGCAACATATGTATCCCAACTCCCATGCATCGGCAACCCCACAAATTTATATGCCGATGAATAACATGATGAGTTCGGTTAATCAAGTTGAGACACCCTATGTAGGAACTTCCAATGGTACACAACAAAGTGTTTCAAGTTTTTATTCATCGGCAAATAACTTGCAGTACGTTAATCCAAACATGCCGGTGGATAGGGGAATTGGCCATGTTACTGCTAGTTATTTGGTCAATCACTCTCAAACATCATATGCTACACCTAATTCTACTAAATTTTTGGCACCATATACAACTGTTGATGTCCATAATTCGGCTCCGCACCTTCATGGTCATGGCCGAATAAGTGAAACTTCTGCAGGAGCACAAATGCCTTCACCTACTACTGTGGCATATCATGTCCCCCCTACACAATTACAGAATTTCGGCAACATCTCATTGCCGAAAGAGTCTAGAGGCATTGGGGGGCAACCTTATCCAGACTGGTTAATTGAAAACAAGCTTACATTCTCTTGGGATTTGTGCAACTCTATTCATCAAGAACTAATAGAAAGCGGGAAGCCTCATGACTTTGCTGCTGTAGAAGCAAGAGTTGTGCAAATGATTCATTCACCTAGTTCTGTAGCAACCAATGTACCCCCTAAAAAATTGCAAAGTTTTGGCACCTCATTGCCGAAAGAGTCTCAAAGTATTGTGGGGCAATCTCATGACGAGTGGATGGAAATTGAGATGAAAAAGTTTAAAGCTCGCCAAGCTGAGATGTGGGCTAAAATTAGACGAGAGCGAGAAGCCTTGCAAAATCAAAAAGATAAAGTTATTGATTCAGGTAACAAAGAAAATTCGGTTATTAGAAAAGCTGAATCAAGTAGTATATATTCTGAGTCCATCAAATCCAAAGAGGCAAGCATTATTGAGAAAGGGCATGGAAAGCATAGCAAAACAGCCATACTTGATTTTTCCGAAGTCAATGGAACCTACTTCCTGCCCTATGAGTTCCGTGCCATTGACAAGCCTCAAGGACAAGAACAAGTAGCCGAAGAAAGTTCGGCTGACATGGATCTTCAAAGCAATGATGCACAGAATCAAGAAAAAGATTATGACAAGGTGTTGGGGAGCCATCCAAAGACGGAGCAAGATGTTCTTCAAGTGGCACCGCCATCATGCTCTCCCAACATATTTGAAGAGGTATGCATAGAGAGTAATTTACCTATTTTCAGATTTGGTCGCAACTTCATTATTGATGCATCTATAAGAAATATTCTCATAAGTAATTTTGAAAGACCAATGAAGAAGGGTAATTTACTTCTTAGCAATAAAATTGTTATAGACTATATCGGTCAACTATTGTGCCATTTATAAAGACCGATAATGACTTATTGTTACAGCCAAAGCTTTCCCCATTGCTTTATCTAAAGTTCATATCTAGTTGGGTAGTTTTGCTTATTTCGTACTTGGCTTGCACTTGGTCTCAACTGAGACATGTATGATCTAAATATCTTCGTTCAGAAATTTAAAGCCAAGGTTGAATTCTATTGAGAAAACCAATGCTAATATAATATCTTATACAAAGACATCGGAGATAGAATGGAAAACACAATGCATAGCCGAATGGGGAGATTCCAAATCTGAACCATTCGCTTGCTTATCTCCAAAGCCGTTCAAACAGCAAGATCGGCTAGAAAATAAGAAGTATACCTTCAATTCAAGCATGTGTGATCAAATATTTGGTTTGTTGCTGAAAAATAATTACATTACAATTCTTGATCACCATGTTAAGCCATCAATCCAAGGATGAATGTATTGTTAGTTGCATGATTCGTCCAAGCATAATTTTGAGGATTGCAACATGTTTCGTCAAATAGTTAAATCGGCCATTGAAAAAGGACGATTGAAGTTTGTTGAAACACCAAGAGATGACCAGTCTATTCTGATTCGTCCCGATGGCAAAAAGTTTTTGCATCGACTGCTTCAAGCCGATCCATTTAAAGAGAATGTAAAAGCTGCAGGTGATGGGATCAAGCTTTCAAGTAAAGAAGTTGTTGAAGAGCATAAAAAACATAATCTTGAGTGCGAGTATTCCATCGAAGCTACAATGGAGACGTCAAGGACTGGGGGGCAACAAGTAAATCCAGTGATCAATGAAAGCAAACCAAAAGAAAACAAAGGCCGAAATAAGCGCAAGTGTAAGAGATCAAAAATCACCTTCGCTGAACTATTGGATAAATATCAAAAAAGAGTGAAGAGAAGAATGCTTATCGGCCAAATCATGCAAAGAAACCAAGATCACCCCCAAGGCGCAAATATGAGGATTGGTATTGGCAAAGTGATAATTTTAATGCAACATATTCATATCCTTATTTTGGGCCGGTAATGCCAATGCCGTGGATGCCTCCCTATGCTCATGTAGATTCATATCCATCATGGGACAGGTATGATACAAGGTCACATTCTCCATCTTATTTTAGACCATCTCACCAATATTATGCAGCTCCTAGAAAAACAACATTTGAACAATCACATGTGAAAGACCGTTTCAATCATAAAGAATCGGTCCGGAGCTCAAGGAAGACGAAAGAGGTAGTCAAGCAAGTTTACCGTGTTAAAAGGGATGGTCGTAAGAGTGCCACTTCAGATTTGATCTCAAATGAAAAGGAGCCAATGAAAGTGTTGACATTGGCTACTACATGCAATGAGATGAAGCAATCCATTGTTAAGACTCAAAGTGCCAAATCTGAAGAAAAGAAGTTGAGAGTGCACAAAGCCAAAAAAGAATTGCCATTGGTCAAAAAAGAATCACAGCCGAGATGCCCACTCGGCTTATCATATTGGCAAAAGAAGAAATTAACAAAACTTAGTGCACAAGAACTTGAAGATAGGAACATGGCATGGCTTCCCAAAGGAAGTGCTCAAAATAAAAATTATGTGGAAGCTTCCATTACAAGAAGTGCGGCAAAGGTGAAGAATGAAAAGAGTGAAAACTATGAAGGACCAAGACGAAGGTTTCAGCATCTTCGGTCTACACATTATCCATATTCTTCAACTATGCCATTAACGCTTATGCCATGGAATTCATCACCAGGTATGGTTGGTAACCCTCAATGGCCTTATTTTAATCCATGTATGCAATATAATTTCTTATATCATGAGAGGGTATTACCAAGTCAATATACATTTGGTTAGCTACAAGTTTGCTGCTGATCCAAAGGGCCGAAATACTTGGTTTGATATTTCGTTTGTTTGTTTCGGCTATATGTTCTTTGAACGAAGTTTACATGGTAATGGCCGATATTTACCTATCGTCCTAAGAGTATGTCAATTCATGGCTAGTGTAATATTCTTACATCGTCCTTAGTTCGAATGGAGAGCGAGACAAGTACTATGGAGATTATGTTTTGATAGTTGAATTCATAACAATGGCCATGGTGTTGGTGTTGTTTATATATCTCCATATGGTGCTGTTATGTGAAGCCTCATGCCTCTTAAAATATTTATTGCACAATAATCAAAGCCAAATATGCAATGTTATTTGGTTTGGAACTTTTGCCATATGTGCTAAACATATTGAGGCTTTTGGTGATTCGTTATGAGTAGTGCAACAAATATCCAAGGGTTATGAATGTTTTGACGAATCACTTGTATTTTATCTTGAGGTATGCCTAGATGCAAAATTTACCTTGGTTGCTTTAAAATTGTTCATATTTCTAGGCATGACAATTCAAAAGACTTGGCACAGCAAGCATCCGGCTACTATGTTAATCATGGTGTACTGTATTTCTATCAATAGCCGATGCTTAGTATTGTCAACATTGGTAAGGCTAAACCGAAGTCTATCGCTTCGGCCACTAATGATTTTTTATGCAGGCAAAAAGTAAGGATTGAAGAAAGTTTATTATTGATTATTTGCAAAATCCTAGCAAAAGGGTGAGCAATATGTTTGGAGGATGATCTTGAGATACATATCTATGGGATTGTTAATGAAGTTGAGAAGGTTTCACCCAAGCTTGCATCAAGGATTCAAAAAAATGATGGCCGATATATAATTATCGCCCTAAGCATATAAATGGCCGATGGAGTGTTGACATCGTCCTTAGAACCAACACGGTGCATGTTATTTTTCGGCACACTAACTTTGCCGAAAAACAGGGGGGCATGTGTTGACGCTCAAAAGTGGCACTGTTAAAAAGTGTAGCTTGAAGCTATGTCAAGATTAATTCAAACTTATTATTGAAAGTCACAATTTGATGGCTCTCTTCAAGATAATCAAAGTAAATGTGAAGATGGATCAAAACGGAGCTCAAGTGCAAAAGATATGCCAATTTCGGAGATACTCGCGTTGACATCAGATTAGAGAATGGCATGGAACCTAATTAAGATGGCCTCTGATGGAAAAAAGTTACAACTGCAAAGTTCTTTGTCTCGTCGAAACGGACGATTTTGATATAAAGATCGTCCCCATCTGAGGTCGTATGCAAACGTTATAGGCAAAACCGTGCGTTGCACCAATGTTGGCCGGATCATCCGGGCCGGGGTCCGGATGATCCGGGTAATTGAAGCACTAAGATTCCAGAAGGTTGGCGCTGAAGCCGGATGATCTGGGTCAACTCCCAGATGATCCGGGTAATGGCCGGACAATCCGGGCAATCGTCCAGACGTCCGGACAAGTTTTTCTGCTGCAGACTTTAGAAGATGGCCCGAAACCCCCTCAATATTGCCTCCAATAAAAAAGAGTTCAACATGAAAGTTGTGCGTGTCGTCGAGGCGGTTGATTTCTATATAAGGAACGTCCAAATCCGAGGTCGCATGTGGATTCTAGAGCCAAAACAGTAAGCTGCTGTCAGAAAACTGTGCTAGGCCGGATCATCCGGGCCTTGAGTCGGACATCCGGGCCGGAGGGTCGTGAATAGTCCGTGTTTTATAAGGTTTTGATGATTTGGACGGCTAGGCAAGTCCTTTTTTGTACGGGAAGTCCATCCGCCTCTTATATAGATAAGAGGTGACAGCCGATTGAAAAACAACACACAATCGCAAAACTCATCTACTTTTTACCCTAGTTTTACATCCCTCCCATGTTCTTTCTCTCTCGTTCTTCGTTCGTTCTTCGTGTTGAAGGGCAGCGATCCTCGAGGCTCTATGGGCGGGCGAACCGACCTAGGGCAGCCCATAGCCGCCGCGTGTCCAGATGGGGTCCCTCCCGGGCGCGTGGGGTTTCAGATCCTGAAAAGCACCTGCCGGATTGCTTGCGTACCGCGCTTCCGGACGGGTCTCCTTCGACATGAGCTGTGGTGCATCACCCTCGGCGTTGGAGGTGACGTGTTCATGTGCGAACACACAATAGATGGGGATACATACAAACGGCATACAATGCCACATAAGTACAACAACATCATACATAAGAGCAACATCCGACTATGGATGAAACACAAACAGAAACTTAAACGACATCCACCCTGCTAGCCCAGGCTGCCGACCAGGAACCTATCCCCTGAACAAGGAAGAAGCATAAGAAGAACTCCAAAACAAGCAAATATCGCTCTCACGTCATGATCATCGCATTACCTGTACCTGCAACTGTTATTGTAGTAATATGTGAGCCACGAGGACTCACCAATCCCATTACCATGGGTATCAAGACTAACAAAGCTTAATGCGTATGGAAAGGATAAGTGGTGAGGTTGCAGCAAGCGACTAAGCATTTGTATGGTGGCTAACTTACGAGTACAAGAATAAGATGAGAATTTACACAAATGGTCGCAAACTACTAATGATCAAGAAGTGATCCTTAACCACTTACTTTCAAACATAACCCCACCGTGTTCTCTTCTCGACTCACTCGAAAAGAGACTGTCACGGTTACACACGCGGTTGGTGTATTTTAATTCGATTCTGGTATCAAGTATTCTACAACTGGACATTAAAAACTCCCATCTGCCACATAACCTCGGGCATGGCTCTCGAAAGTTTAAACCCGAAAGGGGTGTCCCAACTTAGCCTATGACAAGCTCACGATCCGTAGAGACAATCCTCCATCGCAGGACATCCGATCAGACTCGGGATCCCGGTGCACAAGACATTTCGACAATGGTAAAACAAATCCAGCAAGACCTTCGGGCGTGCCGACACCCTGATAATAGCCATGCATATCTTGTCTCAGGCCACGTCCGGATAGGTCAGCCTACGAGGAAAACCAGATCCTTGGGTTGCCCCATTGTGGCCCCGCAGTCTGCCCGTTTGGGACGAACACCATCAGCATTAGCCCCCTGTATTATGTTGAAATGAACCTCGGGTAGCGCTAACTCCCTATGCGTCAAGTTTATTACCATTTTAGTTATTATGTTGGGCAAATGGTAAAACCAATGTTGGGCCTTGTTGGAAGAGTTTTATTCAAAGCGAACTGTCAAGAGGGGCCCATAAACCCTCATCGTGTTAGGGACGCAAAATCAAGGAACATAACACCGGTATGACAGAAACTAGGGCGGCAAGAGTGGACAAAACACCAGGCATAAGGCCGAGCCTTCAACCCTTTATTAAGTATATATGTGCATTAATTAAATAAGAGATATTGTGATATCCCAAGATATCCATGATATCCATGTCCCAACATGGAACAACCTGAATCTACACCTGCAACTGGCAACGCTATAAGAGGGGCTGAGCAAAGCGGTAACATAGCCAAACAATGGTTTGGTGGGATGGTGAAAAAGGTTAGAGGCTATTTCATGGCAATTTGGGAGGCTTGATAAACAAGTGGTAGGAAGCACGACATAGAGATAGCACCGAGACAATTAGCATATCAATAATAGTAGTGAGATCCAGGGTAACGGTCATCTTGCCTGAAATCCCGCTAGGAAGAAGAACAAGTCCATGAAGAAGACGAACAGGCACAGATGAACCAAGCGTAGTCAAACTAATCCTCACGATCGCAACAAAACCGAAACTATCGAGAAGGAGCACAACCGGAAAGAAGCAAACAACACAGCAAACACCCAACACATAAACATGGCATAATACTCAAGCAAGGATGATGCATGACAAGGCTACATGATGCTACTCATGGCAAGAGATGATACATATAAGAACATCACATCAAAGCAAGTTTAAATGAGGCCGGAAACAACATATAACAACTCCGGTAAGTCCTCATATGCAAATTTCAAAATTGGTACAGATCTAAATAAAACACAACGTTGAAGTTTTTAAACATCAAGTTAATATGCACCATGATGATCTACACGATTTTCTAATCAAGTTACATATAAAGTTCATTTAATTCGGAGCTATGGCCTAGAAGATATGAGCAAAACAAGTTAAACATGGCATTGATGCAAAATACATACAAATATCAATCAAACACACTCAAGACATGGATGAGATAAGATAATATGCAACTACATGCAATTCTAAGCAAGTTTCATATAGAGCATGCTCAAAACGGAGTAACAGTGCAACACATACACTCCAAACAAGTTATAACAACAATCTGCCCAAAACAACAACTAGGCACTTTGTAATCACCAAAATAACATGCTACAGGAAACATAAGGCACAAACTTGACATACACTCAAAGTACAGATTACATACTTCAAAGAACATTAAGGTACAAGTTCGTAGGCATCAATATTAATCCAAGATGATCAATGCAAAAAGCAGCTTAATAACAGACTATGACGGTGAAAAGAGGGCATATGCATGAGCAGAGTTAATATGATGACATGTTGGAGGCATGAAACAAAGATGCTACAGAAACTATACATAGAAACCAAGGGCATTGCATCAAAGTACACATAACAAAGAACAAATAACATCAAGACATCATATGCATATGACTCATGGATTAGTGGGAACCATCATGACAAGTTTGAATGTTGAAAAAGTTTCAGCAAGTGTAAAACAACAACATCATCATAGCATGTTTGCATGCTTTGAACAGAGGTCATATGAAGTTCTAACTTATCAAAAATGGCATGTGGGCAAACTATTCATAGCATACTTTAATTCAAGTAACTGGAGCATCTCCAAAAGAGGCATAGATTAATCAATATCAAGCTCACAACATGGCATCATGAAGTTAACAGCTGGAACATCATTTAGGCATGTTCATGGCAATGAGAACACATTCCATAGGACTTATATGAGGCATAAAATTTCATTGCATGATAGAGCATAACATGGATATCAAAACATGTCAACTAGGCATCTCTAGATTATGCGTGGATTTGATGGTAGCATCAAGCAAACTTAGCAGCATGATATAACAGATTCAGACTTAGCAGAACATTAACAGTAAGTAGCCCACTTCACAAGCATTATGCACTCACCACAGGGCATATCAAAATAAATGGATTGCACCACTTCAAAGATAGCATGAGTGTGCTCCTAAAACATGTTGACATAATGCTTAAAAGAAAATCACACAAAAATATATAAAAAAAGACAAATAGGCAAGTTATAACCGTTTTCAGCAGTTAACAACACTTAGCACTCTTGCAACAAGGATTAAGCCATTTGAAAGTGCAACTAATCCCTGGGTGGTTTTGGTAATTCTTAACAACATATAGTTCATTGAACTAATGCTATTTCAAGATGATCATTTCAGAAAGTTCAATGATTGGCATGGCATGGGCTAGATATGTGGACCCCTCAAAATGCAAATGACATATATTGGCAACAGGCTCAAGACTACATTTTTATTTTAGTGATCAAAGATCACACTGAGTCCATAGGAAAGCCAATACTATTAAAAGGGGATGAGGTGTTGCTTAATGGCTTACTTGCTCAAAATGCTTAGTGATATGCTCCAAAACCCTCAACCACTTTCTCATTTCCACATATGCCCTAATCCTAAAAGTCAAATTCGGCCCCACCGATTTGTTCTATCCGGTGCCGCCGAGTTTCATTTAACATAGCCACTGCCACAAACCCTAGTTACTTCGGTCTCACCGATAGGGATCCTCGTCTCACCGAGATGGGATTGCAAACTCTCTGTTTCCTTTTTGTAACATTTCGGTCTCACCGAAATGAGCAAATCGGTCCCACTGAGTCTCGATTGCAAACTCCCTATTTCATTTTCGTAACACTTTGGTCTTACTGAAGTGAGAAAATTGGTCCCACCAAGTTTGCCTGAACAACCCTCTGTGTACCTATTGCTGAAATCGGTCCCACCGAGTTTATGCGATTGGTCACACTGAGATTACGTTATACCCAAACCCTAGCATGTCGGTCCCACCGAGATGACTATATCGGTCCCACCAAAATCTCTAACATTAATATTTTAACCTAGATCGGTCTGACTGAGGTTGCTGAATCGATCCCACCAAGTTTGGGAATCTGTGTGTAACGGTTAGATTTTGTGTGGAGGCTATATATACCCCTCCACACATTCCTCATTCGATAGGAGAGCCATCATAACGTACCTACACTTACACTACTCATTTTCTGAGGGAGAACCACCTACTCATGTGTTGAGACTAAGATATTCCAATCCTACATATGAATCTTGATCTCTAGCCTTTCCCAAGTTGCTTTCCACTCAAATCATCTTTCCACCATAGCCAAATATGTGAGAGAGAGTTTAGTGTTGGGGAGACTATCATTTGAAGCACAAGAGCAAGGAGTTCATCAACAACACACCATCTATTACCTTTTGGAGAGTGGTGTCTCCTAGATTGGTTAGGTGTCACTTGGGAGCCTCCGTCAAGATTGTGGAGTTGAACCAAGGAGTTTGTAAGGGCAAGGAGATCGCCTACTTCGTGAAGATCTACCCTAGTGAGGCAAGTCCTTCGTGGGCTATGGCCATGGTGGGATAGACAAGGTTGCTTCTTCGTGGACCCTTCGTGGGTGGAGCCCTCCATGGAATCGCGTAGCCGTTACCCTTCGTGGGTTGAAGTATCCATCAACATGGATGTACGATAACACCACCTATCGGAACCACGCCAAAAATCTCCGTGTCAACATTGCGTTTGCTCCCTCCAAACTCCTCCCATTTACTTTCTTGCAAGTTGCATGCTTTACTTTCTGCTGCCCATATACTCTTTACATGCTTTCTTCAATTGTATTGAGATTGCTTGACTTGTGCTAAGTTGCTAAAATCTGCCAAGAACTAAAATTGGGAAAAGGTTAAGCTTTTATTTGGTCAAGTAGTCTAATCACTCCCCCTCTAGACATACTTTTGATCCTATAAGTGGTATCAGAGCTTTGGTTTGCACTTGCCTTGATTTCCGTAGCTTTGGTGATCATAGCCTTGGTTACACAACCTAGGAGAGTATGGCGTCTAGCGAGGGAATTACCACCGTAGAGGTCCTTACTTTGATTGTACTAATTTTCTCTAGTTGGAAACATAAGATGAAAATCCATATTCTTGGACATAACCCCGCCGTTTGGGCCATTGTGTGTATTGGCTTGCAAGGTGAATTCTTTGATGGGAGAGAACGAAACCGTGAGGCTACCACAGAAGAATTGAAGATGTTGTAATATAATGCTCAAGCTTGCGATATCCTCTTCAATGGATTGTGCCCCGAAGAATTCAACAAAATCAGCCGTCTTGAGAATGCAAAGGAAATTTGGGATACTTTGATTTATATGCATGAAGGTACCGACTCCGTCAAGGAATCCAAGTTGGATGTGCTCCAAAGTCAACTTGACAAGTTCAAAATGAAGGATGGTGAAAGTGTCGCCGAAATGTACTCTAGGATTGCTCTCATCAGAAATGAGATTGTCGGCTTAGGAAGTGAATAGATGACCGACAAACTCATCATCAAGAAGATCTTGAGAGCCTTGGATGGAAAATATGATACCGTGTGCACATTGATCCGAATGATGCCAAATTACAAAGATCACAAGCCAACCGAAGTCATTGGAAGAATTGTTTCTCATGAGATGTCACTCAAGGACAAAGAAGAGCTTCACAACAAGTCTAGTGGTGCTTACAAAGCCTCATCTGATGCTCCTACATCGTTAGATGAGAAACAAGCCTTCAATGAAGAACTGAGCTTAATGGTGAAGAACTTCCACAAATTCAATAAGAGTAGAAGCAAGAAAAGAAGTTCCAAGTCAAGGTCCTACAATGACAAAAGATCTTCTAGTCGTGAGTGAAACTGCTACAATTGTGGAAGACCCGGACACTACTCCAATGAGTGCACGGCAACCTACAAAAGAAGGGAAGACTCACCTAAAAGGAGAAGCAAAAGGGAAGAATCACCTCCAAGAGAGAGAAGGAGTAGAGATGATCGCTATGAACGAAGAACCTCTCGAAGAAGCAAGGATTCGGAAAGGAAGGACAAGTTATCAAGGAGCTACACAAAACAAAGACATCAAGCTCATGTTGTTGAATGGGTATCCGGCTCCGACTCCGACCACCACTCCGAGAGAAGTTATCACTCCAACTCCAAATATACTCAAGATGAAGGTGTTGCCAGTCAAGCACTTGTGTCAACCAGCTCCTATGACATATTTTACTCACCTAATGAAGGAATTGGACGATGCTTCATGGCTAAAGGCCCTAAGGTATCACACCCCGAGTATGTTGATTTCAATAGTGATGAAGATGATTTTGCTAGGTGATGATGATTTACTTGTTGACAACTCTAGTGATGAATACTATGATGAAATGTCAATTAATCATGTTAATCAAGATAAAATGAATGACAATGATAAGGAGATTGAGCGTCTAATTAAATAACTAAACACTCTTAAGTTAGCTAATGAAACTACTTTAGAAGATCATCAAGAACTTTTAAAAACTCACGAGAAGTTACGCTTCGAAAAGCTCAATCTTGAGCAAGAGCATGGGTTCTTAAAGGCCATCAATGATGATCTTCAGAAGAAAAGTTCTTCTTACATTGCCAAGCACTTACTCTTGTCTACTTACATGCCACAAGTAAAATTTAGCAACAAGAACAAGAAAGGTTCTTCTTCTAGTAGTAACAATAATCATGTTAAATCCAATATTGTTGCTTCTAGCAGTTCTCTTGATTCCACTAATGATTCTCTTAGCCAAGTTACACTTGAGCAAGAAAATAGCTTATTGAAGGGAATTATAGATAAAGGTGTTTACAAAAGCCTTGCCGGAAGTAAGGAATTTGAGGAGATTTTACGCAAGCAAGGAAGGCACCGGAAGAATCAAGGTGTTGGTTTTGAACGAAAGTTCAATGCCAACGGAGTTGAGTGGGAAGAAGATCAATACCCCAAGATGAAGTTTGTTACTCAGCAAGAGAAGTATGACCCTACTTCCTGCAAGGGAACACAAGCTCAAGATGATCTTCCACCACAAGACCACAAGCTAAAAGGCAAGGACAAGCTTCAAGAGGAGATTGATGCATTTGAAGATGCTCCGAAGGCCTTGGTCAAGTGGGTTCCCAAGACTACATCAAGTTCTACTTCATCAAGTACATCTACAACTCCAAGGATTCCCATCAAGATGATGTGGATCCCGAAGAAGAAGAACTAGAGAGTTCTTGAGGGTGACTCCACCAACATACCTCACTTATATTCACTTTGGCAAGGACAAGTGCAAACAACTTCCACATCTTGCACTAGTTCAAGGAGTCACAAACCCTCTTGTTGGTAAGACAATGGACAAGTAACCTAATGCTATCATGGACATCATCATGTGTGTGCTTCACTCTATGTCTATGGAAATCCTTGTTATTTCCTTGTGGGACTAACCCATGTAGGTATTGAAAGTGCAACTCACTCCAATGGATCGCTTCAAATGATCTACATCAACAATGAGCATCCACATATTCAACATCCACATGAAGTCATCATCGACAAAACCCAAGGTTAGTTCTTCCCTCTTAGGGGGGATATCACATCTAGGGGGAGCTTTACTCTAAGAACTGAGCTAAAGCAACTGTAATGGTGTGAACACAACAATACTTTATGTAAAAGTGGTAACCCCACTTGTGCTTAAACGATGAGTATGACCTATGATCAAATGTTCTCATTTAACTCCTAAGTCAATATACTCATATATAGATGACCTAGTCATCGCCAATTGCTTGTTAGATGCTAGAGTGATTGTGCATGCTTTGCCACATATTTCATTTGCCATTTTATTGTGTGAGCATGTTGGTTGCATACTTTTCTCATTTGAGGACATCCATTTGTTGCTTTGACTATTTGGAGTGCCTTCTTCTTGCCAAATGGATGGACAAGAATGCCTAAGAACTCCCTCTAGCTATATATGCTTTTCTCTCCTCAAATTCTATTGATGATACATCACAAAGTTTGATCTAAGTCAAATTCAAACCCTTTGTGCGAGGAGCACTCGGAGTCCTATTTTGTCATAGACTTAAAACTTCTAAAACCTCTCTGTGTATTTCGGTCTGACCGACTCCTCCATTTCGGTCACACCGAGTTCACTGGGTTGATCAAGTTTTCAATCTCGGTGCAACCGATTAGAACATTTCAGTCTCACCAAGTTGCAGTAATCACTTGAGATTCTGTGTCTCAGTGCCACCGAGTTGTTCCACTCGGTCACACCGACAGTGCTAGGATATATATACTGGCGGGTCAGAATTTGGAAATTTCTCCAAAACCTCTTCGCCCGCGTGTGTCCTACTCTGCCGCCTGGGTCTCCAGATCATCTTCTTGTCACCAACGACCTCCCGCCGTTGCTCTCCGCCGCCATCAACGGATTTCAACGCCGCCATTGCCGCTGTAGCAAACTCACTGCCAAACTAGGGTATGAGTTCGACCCCTTGTGCATTCTTTTTACCTCCGATTCTGAGCACAAGGTCAATGCCATGTTCTTTACCACGTATGAGATCAATCTATCCAGAGAAAACATCCCTTAGATTGGATTTGAGTTGAAAATTTAGGGTTAGGTTTCCGCCGGACTCATCCCGGACTGACCGAGTTGTAGGAATCAGTTCCACCGATTTGGCTTAGGCCAATGCACAAGTGATTTCGGTCTGATCGAAAGTTGCAAATCGGTGTGACCGGTACCAAGACTTTGTGAAACCCTAGCAAACTCGGAGTCACCAAACTGTGTCTCGGTCTGACCAATTCCACATGTTTAGACTCCAAAGTTGCTTCGGTGTCACCGAGTTTAACAAATCGGTAGCTCCGAAATGCTTTCTACGAAAAACTAAAACTAAGTTTTTGACTCATTCTTTCGGAAAAACTCTGCACTTTGTGATGCTCATCTACTCTACCTCATCTATATCTATTCGCAGGGTCTACTGTCAGTTTGCTTTGCTAGTATGTCTGACCAGAGTGATATCCAGAACAAATCAGAAGAGCAAGTGAACATGAGTGAGGGCACTAGTCCCTCTAGCATCTCTGTTGATGGCAACAGGAGCACTCCAAGTAATTTTCCCAAGGCAGCTACAAGGACAAGGAAGAAGAGAACCTCAGACTCAGAGGATGAGGACTATGTGGCTGCTGAGGGGGAAGTAAGCTCCAAGAAGAAAGTGCTGAAGAAGGAATATGGAGCTGTTGCTGCAACAAACCTTGGCATGCACAAGAAGGCACCTGCCAAGAGAGTTCCTATGTCAAAGGCCAGAACCTCCACTCAGGAAACTATGATTTTCACAGTTGAGCCAATATCAGGTGAAGAAGGGAAGAAGAGGGTCAGAAAAACTATAACTAGAGTGATTGGAAATCCATCTATGAGGAAGGATTCTGCAAGTGGGGAGAAAGAGGAAGAAGAGGTTGCTGCTCAAGCACCTCCTGCTAAGTCACATAAGCTGATGGGGGATGCCATCAAGTCTGGGGCAGCTCCTTCAAAGCCCAAGATAGCCCCAAAAGCTCCAGCTCAAGCTCCAAAGAGAAGCACCATGAACATACCTACAACAGAGAAGAACAAGGCCCCGGTGCCTGAAGCTGCAGAAGAAGCTGAAGCCCAAGTGCTTAGGAAGCTCAAACCCAAGATTTCAGACCATAATGATAGTCACCTAGTTGTTGAAAACATGAAGGAAAGAAAGTATGCTGGTCTCAGAAAATGGAGACAAGCAGATCCATATGCTCTGAGGAGGAGGACTGCAGTGGACTGCAGGTTCCACACCAAAGAGCAACATGTCGCGGCCGGATGGGTGGCGCGGCACCTATGGGGCCGGGGCCCCTTCGTGTGTTCGGTACGGGGCGGAGGCCGCGCGGAGAGCAGATCGAGGCGATGCGCGAGGATTTTACCCGGCCGGGCGCGATGGTCGCAGAAACCCTCTGCTGCATTGTGTTGTATTTGATCTTGCTCAAGAATGCGAGCAGAACGGTGGAGTGTTGTGTGAAACCCTCGTGAGAGTAGCTAGTCGCAGAACCCTCTCGCGAGAAGCGCCAATGGTTGGAACCCCCTCTACGTTGTGCATGGGCCTCCTTTTATAGGGCAAGGGGTCACCGACAGGTGTCAACGTGAGGTAGAGGGGTAAAAACGTAAAAGGGGTGGTAGTTGGAACAGTGCGGGAACAGTGCAGCTACAGTGCTTTCTACCTACTTTTGACAGAGGGGGACAAGGGCATTAAATGCCCGTCGCCGTCGCCCCAAAAGCTCCCGCCATTGCGTCTTCTTTCGCCACGGCGGCGAAGCCACCACCGTGGAGTGCCACCGCATTCTTCATGCAGTACAGCCACCCGCCACGCGTCTCTCGAGAAGGCCGAGGCGACGCGTGGGCAAACGAGCTGGAGTGCGGACACGTAGCACAGCTCTCCCGGCAAGCTCCTTGCGGGGCCTTGATCTTTGGGCCCGGGCTTGCCGGCTCGTGACTTGCCGCCCGGGTCCTCGCCCGATGCGGGCGCCGGGCGTGACTTCGTGATGTGGTCTTGGTCCTCCCGACAGCTCCTCTCGCCGAATCAGAGGAATAACGTAGCCTTGAGCACAGGATGGCCTTCCGGCAAGCTCCTCTTGCCGGGTCTTGAGTTTCTATCTTATATACTTTGTTCTTGAGCGGCTTGGTGTGGGCGGAGATGATCTCCGGCAAGCATTTGATGGATCTGGTTGCGTGGAGTGGGGCTGCCCGTGCACGTTGGGGTACCGAGGTACCCCTACCTTAGTACACCGACAGAGCCCCGGGCTGGGCCATACAGTGCCGAGCGCTGTTGGGCCAGGCCCAAGCAGTCAAAGGCAGCGGTGAAGCCCACGGCGCGTCGAATCCACTTCCGCCTCTGCCGCCTTCCGTGCAAGAAGACGCGTCGATGGGTGCCGTGGGATGGGGCGTGCCACGCCCCTTAATGAGGAGAGCGGAGCGCGCCCCGCCCCACTTCCCCATAAAACAGAGGCAGCAGCGCGTTCCTCCATTGCTTTCATTGCTTCTTCCTCCTCCGCTTGAAAAACCTCCTCGCGCTCCACCTCCGCCTCCTCCGCTGTTTTTTTCGTCGCGGCGCCGCCGACCCTCATCCCCTTCCCGCCGCTGCCGCTATGGCCCCAAGACCGTGAAGGGAAGGAGAAGGCGGAAGGCACCAAGAAGGAGAAACCGAGCAGCGGAAGAGCTCGCTCAGATGCGGAGGGAGAACATCGTCTTCCGCCTTGCTGCTCGGCGTGGACGAACTCGGGGCAAGTACTTCTTGTTCGGTCCAAGAGGACCTCGGCGCATCCTCGGACCAGCGCCCACCCGCCGATCTTAAGGACAACTATCCGGCGGGTACCATTTCTTCGCAGCTTTCTTTCATCTGCGGTCTTTGTCCTCCTTTCTCTCAATTCTTACGTACCATTATGCACACATATGGCTTCCACCTTCTCGATTTCACCCCAACGCCGTCCTCACGATGGCGGTTTTCGACATATGTGTGAGAACTTCGTGGGATCCACCCAAATGTAGCTCTGTTCAGCATTTCTTACCCCGAGAGCAGAGCCCGGCTCCCCCCTCTCCGGAGGGATTTCTTGGGTTTTCCGTCTGAACCTGAAGAGGTCGTACTTGCCGGGGGAGCTCCGCATCAAGTGGGACGAGTGGCGCGCAGACTGGTGCTGGATCGTCGAGGACGAGCCGCAGCCCTTCACCGCGCCGCGCACTAAGGCCGTTGAGCGGGGCAGAGATTGGAGCGAGCTGGACTCCGACGACGTCAAGCTCGACGCCGCCCTCATCCGGATCCTTCGCCTCCGGCACGCGGGGCTGTCCGTCGCAGCGGTAGGCGCAGACTTTCTCCGCCGCCGCATCGCCCCCCTCCAAGACAGGAAAAGGCCGGCCTGGGAGTATGGCGGCGCGGCGGATATAATGAGGCTGCGCACCGGGCTGAACTTCAATTTCACGACGCTGGAGCTGAGGGGGATGGTCCGGGAGCTCTTTAAATACGACCCGGCCCATCCAGAGTGGTTCAGGCTTCCCCGGCAAGTGGTGCCCCTCTGCAATAACGTAGCCCGGGATCGTCTTCTCGCCATGATGCCCGCGTGTGATTCCCACGGCGTGGAGCGTTCATGGATTCCGCCTGAGCCGGCTGACATCATCAACTTCTTCGACACCTCGAGGAGGTGGCGAAAAACAAGGATGAGATCCGCGGCTGACACGGGACACCACGGATCGGAGATCGCGTACATAGCCTCTCGGCCGAGGAGGCTGCTGCAGCCGCAGCGCGCGGAGAATTCGATTATACGCCCGAGGAGGATGAGGCCGCGGAGAAGTCCTATCAAGTGGAGGCGGCGGAGATCTGCCGGTTGCTGAAACTTCCTCCCGGCGCGCTTGCCGATGTCCCTTCTCTGAGGCACTCCGGGATCCACGGAATCGTGGCTGAAATCGCGGCAAGCGGTGGCGCTGCCGGAGGGAGCAGAGGCGCCGGAGGGAGCAGAGGCGCCGGAGGGAGCAGAGGCGCCGGAGGGAGCCGGGGCGCCAAAGGTAAAGGGGTTGCGGCGCAAGGCGCCGGGCCCGGCGAGCCAGCCGGCGAGGAGGAGGGGGAGAACGTCGCGGTCGCCGATGATGCCGGCGGGTCCACGGACCTTTATGACGACGACGTCTCCTCGTCGTCAGAAACCTCCCCGCCTCTGGCGAGCCCCAAGCGTTCCCCGCTGAAGCGCCTCCGCAAGGCTGCGGCGGAGGTGAGCACGCAAGCCCCCCGGCAACTGCCAGCTCGCCGGGCAGCGCAAGCTTCCCGGGGGAGTCGAGCCGCGCCGGGGTGGCAGCCGACCAGATGTGGCGGAGGCGACTTCGTGGGCAGGCCACGGCAAAGGCGCCCATAAGTCGGCGCCGAGCGGTCGAGGCCTCCCGGAGCGGGCGGCGGCTCCGCCCACTTCTCGGGTCTCGACCGCCACAGGGGCAAGCTCCTTGCCGGAACCGCCAATCTGTGTTTGCTTGGCGGGAGCTTCCTTGCCGGACTTTTCGACGGCAAGTACCTGTTCCTTGTTCTTCTTCCGAAGACCTGTCGCGGCGCTTCTTTGCCGGGCGGCGTCGTCGAGTCGCTCCCTCGCGCCCGGCATCCTCCCGGAAGCCTCCTCCCCTCTTCCAGCAGGCGCATTTGTCGACCAGGGCATAAAGCTCGTGACATCCCGGATCTTGGTCATCGCCATTTCTTCACGCATGCGGCGGTTACGCGACGTTTCGGTGGAACGCGCCGATAACCATGGCGGGTGGACATCGGGAATGTTGTGTTGCACACGGCTGAAGCGTTGGATGTACTTGCGCAGGATTCTCCTTCCTTACGGGCCAAAATGTGGAGATCACTTTCTTGGCGTGGGGTTTGTGGCCGCCGGTGAAGGCACCAACAAACCGATGACAAAGATCCGCCCAGAGGAAATGGAGCCCTCGGCAAGTGCATAAGCCAAGAACGAACGTTCGCCTAAGCACGAGCGGAAGTAGTTCGCGAGAATCTTCTCGTCGCGCCCCGCAGCCTCGCACCGCGATGGTGTAAATCTTGAGGAACTCCGAGGGGTGTGTCTTGCCGTCGTACTTCTCCGGTACGTCGGGCTTGAAGTTTTTCATGCTAGGCCACTGGACGCGCCGCAGTTCACGAGTGAACAGCGGGGCAGCCCGCCCAGCGTCTGACAAGTCGCTGGCTCGCGGGCGCGCGCTTCAGCAGTGCTCCCAGCTCTCTGGTCAGATTGTCGCCGAGTCTCTCGGCGACGCTCGATCGTGGTCCGAGCATCTTCTTGCCGCCACTCGTCGAGGACCTGACGTTGATCCCGACGAGCCCGCGGGTCCGACGATGCCGTGGAGCCGTCGTCGGCGTTGTTCCGGCGGGGCGGCGTCTTTCGTTTTCGCGGCGGGGAGTGCACGGTAGTTGCACCCCCGGCGGTCTTGTCGCCGCGAGCTTCGCCTTCCCGCTTGCGCGGCGCGAGCCGCAGAGCTGCTGCTGACGGTCGTTGTTGGCGGCGACCAGGCTCGATGGTAGCCCTCCGATCCTCGACCTTGTCCGCCGCGAGGGAAGTCGAGGAGCATTTGCGCTCGTGAGTGCTTCCGCAGGAGTGGAGGGAAGCAGAGCGAGTGGCGCGAGGCGGACGCGCTCGGGCTTCCGGCAGTGTTGGAAGGAGCGAGGTCTGCCCGGCGCTTTCGCTTTGCCGTGTCGGACGGGGGTCCGGAACATCTCGCGAGCCCCCGACGTGTCCTTGTTCCAACAAGCGGATACCACCTCCTGTGGTACGACGCTGCTGGGTCGTCGTGTGCTGAGATGGACGTGGGTCTACGGAGGCCGAGGCGTGGTCCTCCGCCCTGTCCCTGGATCTGGTGGCACCGCGAGCGCCCTCGCCGGTGTCCACCCTTCCACCGGCGTCTCCTCCGCCTGCCGTCGGCTCCGGTGGCGGCGGGGAAGACGGAGATGGGTCTGCGACCCTCGAAGCTCTCGTCTTCGGGGCCATGATGCAGTTGTCGATGAAGCTGCAGACGAAGCTGGAGAGGTTGATGAAGAGTCTTTGGCCTTGAACGCCGGATCAGGTTCGCATAACCTCGACGCCCTACGGCGCGCCCGAGATGTCGCGGCGGATGGGTGGCGCGGCACCTATGGGGCCGGGCCCTTCGTGTGTTGATGCGGGCGGAGGCGCGCGGAGAGCAGATCGAGGCGATGCGCGCGATTTTACCCAGCCGGGCGCGATGGTCGCAGAAACCCTCTTGCTGCATTGTGTTGTATTTGATCTTGCTCAAGAATGCGAGCGAGCGGTGGAGTGTTGTGTGAAACCCTCGTGAGAGTAGCTAGTCGCAGAACCTCTCGCGAGAAGCGCCAATGGTTGGAACCCCCTCTACGTTGTGCATGGGCCTCCTTTTATAGGGCAAGGGGTCACCGACAGGTGTCAACGTGAGGTAGAGGGGTAAAACGTAAAAGGGGTGGTAGTTGGAGCAAGGCGGGAACAAGGCAGACTCGGTGCTTTCTACCTACTTTTGTGAGGGGACAAGGGCATTAAATGCCCGTCGCCGTCGCCCAAAAGCTCCCGCCATTGCGTCTTCTTTTTCGCCACGGCGGCGAAGCCACCACCGTGGAGTGCCACCGCATTCTTCATGCAAGTCTGACCACCGCCACGCGTCTCTGGAGAAGGCTGGAGGCGGCGTGGGCAAGCGAGCTGGAGTGCGGACACGTAGCACAGCTCTCCCGGCAAGCTCCTTGCGGGGCCTTGATCTTCCGGGCCCGGGCTTGCCGGCTCTGTGACTTGCCGCCCCGGGTCCTCGCCCGAGCCAAGGCGCCGGGCGTGACTTCGTGATGTGGTCTTGGTCCTCCCGACGAGCTCCTCTCGCCGGGAATCAGAGGAATAACGTAGCCTTGAGCACAGGATGGCCTTCCGGCAAGCTCCTCTTGCGGGGTCTTGAGTTTCTATCTTATATACTTTGTTCTTGAACGGCTTGGTGTGGAGCGGAGATGATCTCCGGCAAGCATTTGATGGATCTGGTTGCAGGGAGCTGGGGCTGCCCGTGCACAAGTTGGGGTACTGAGGTACCCCTACCTTAGTACACCGACACAACAAGATTTCTATGAGACAGTGTTGCTGGACAAGAAACCCATAGTTAGTGATATGAGAGGGATGGACTAGAAATACATTGATGCAGATGCTAATCATTTCCCAGGAGTGCATGAAAGCTTCAAGTCAAATGGTGTTGATGACTTTGTTGGTCAGAAGCTAACCAAGTGGAATAATGAACTCATTATGCAATTCTACTCAACAGCTCACTTCTATCCAGATGGAAGGATTGTGTGGATGACAGAAGGGCAAAGACACCAATCCACAATTGAATAATGGGCTAAGCTCATAAATGCACCTGAAGAAGAAGATAATTATTGGGGAACATAGCAGAAATTCAAAATTTTCTACGCATCACCAAGATCAATCTATGAAGATTCTAACAACAAGAGAGAGGGGAGTGTATCTTCATACCCTTGAAGATCACGAAGCGGAAGCATTACAAGAACACGGTCGGTGGAGTCGTTCACGAAGTGATTCAGATCGCGGCCGAATCCGATCTAAGCACCAAACAACGGTGCCTCCGCGTTCAACACATGTACAGCCCGGGGACGTCTCCTCCTTCTTGATCTAGCAAGGGGAGAGGAGAAGTTGAGGGAAAACTCCGACAGCACGACGACATGGTGATGATGGAGCTCGTGGTTCTCCGGCAGGGCTTCGCCAAGCACTACGGAGGAGGAGGAGGTGTTGGAGGAGGGAGAGGGCTGCGCTAGGGGAAGGATGCGGCTGCCCTCTCTCTCCCTCACTATATTAGGGGGAAGGGAGGAGGGGGAGGCGCCCTAGGGTTCCCTAGGGGAGGGGCGGCGGCCACAGGGGAAACCCTAGATGGGTTTGGGCGCCCCCACCCCCTAGGAAACTTGCCCCCAAGACGGGAGGGGCGGCTGCCCTAGGGGTGGCGCACCCACCTCTCCTGGTTACGTGAGATGGGGTGGGAGGGGCGCTCAGCCCCTTAGTGGGCTGATGTGCCCTCTCCCCTTGGCCCATAAGGCCCCCCCAACGCTCTCCGGGGCCTCCGAAACCCCTTTCGGACACGCTGGTCATCACCTGGTACCCCCGGAAAAATTCTGGACTCCACTACCCTTCGTCCAATATACCGATCTTCACCTCCGGACCATTCCGGAGCTCCTCGTCATGTCCGGGATCTCATCCGGGACTCCGAACAACCTTCGGTAACCACATACTATTTCCCATAACAACTCTAGCGTCACGGAACCTCAAGTGTGTAGACCCTACGGGTTCGGGAACCATGCAGACATGACCGAGACGTTCTCCGGTCAATAACCAACAGCGGGAGCTGGATACCCATGTTGGCTCCCACATGTTCCACGATGATCTCATCGGATGAACCACGATGTCAAGGATTCAAGTAATCCCATATGCAATTCCCTTTGTCAATCGGTATGTTACTTGCCCGAGATTCGATCGTCGGTATCCCAATACCTCGTTCAATCTTGTTACTGGCAAGTCACTTTACTCGTTCCATAATGCATGATCCCGTGACTAACTACTTAGTCACATTGAGCTCATTATGATGATGCATTACCGAGTGGGCCCAGAGATACCTCTCCGTCATACGGAGTGACAAATCCCAGTCTTGATTCGTGCCAACCCAACAGACACTTTCGGAGATACCCGTAGTGCACCTTTATAGCCACCCAGTTACATTGTGACGTTTGGTACACCCAAAGCACTCCTACGGTATCAGGGAGTTACACAATCTCATGGTCTAAGGAAATGATACTTGACATTAGAAAAGCTTTAGCAAACGAACTACACGATCTTGAGTTATGCTTAGGATTGGGTCTCGTCCATCAAATCATTCTCCTAATGATGTGATCCCGTTATCAATGACATCCAATGTCCATGGTCAGGAAACCAGGAACATTTGTTGATCAACGAGCTAGTCCACTAGAGGCTCACTAGGGACATGTTGTGGTCTATGTATTCACACATGTATTACGATTTCCAGTTAATACAATTATAGCATGAACAATAGACAATTATCATGAACAAGGAAATACAATAATAACCATTTTATTATTGCCTCTAGGGCATATTTCCAACAGTCTCCCACTTGCACTAGAGTCAATAATCTAGTTCACATCACTATGTGATTGTAATGAATTCAACACCCATGGGGTTTGAGGGTTTGATCATATCTCGCTTGTGAGAGAGGTTATTAGTCAATGGGTCTGAATCTTTCAGATCCGTGTGTGCTTTACAAATCTCTATGTCATCTCCTAGATGCAGCTACCACGCTCTATTTGGAGCTATTCCAAATAACTGTTCTACTATACGATTCCGGTTTACTACTCAGAATAATCCGTATTAGTGTCAAAGTTCGCATCGGTGTAACCCTTTACGACGAACTCTTTTACCACCTCCATAATCGAGAAAATTCCTTAGTCCACTAGTTACTAAGGATATGTTTGACCGCTGTCTTGTTATCCATTCTTGGATCATTCTTGTACCCCTTGACTGACTCATGGCAAGGCACACTTCAGGTGCGGTACACAGCATAGCATACTGTAGAGCCTATGTCTGAAGCACAGGGGACGACCTTCGTCCATTCTCTCTCTTCTGCCGAGGTCATGTCTTGAGTCTTACTCAATACTCACACCTCATAACACAGCCAAGAACTCCTTCTTCGCCGATCTATTTTGAACTTCTTCAAAATCTTGTCACGGCATGTATTCATTTGAAAGTATTATTGAGCGTTTTTGATCTATCCTTATAGATCTTGATGCTCAGTGTTCAAGTAGCTTAACCCATGTTTTCCATTGAAAAACACCTTTTCAAATACCCTATATGCTTTCTAGAAATTCTATATCAATTCTGATCAACAATACGTCAACAACATATACTCATCAGAAATTCTATAGTGCTCCCACTCACTTCTTTGGAAATACAAGTTTCTCATAAACTTTGTATAAATCCAAAATCTTTGATCTCTCATCAAAGCGTATATTCCAACTCCGAGATGCTTACTCTAGTCCTTAGAAGGATTTCTGAAGCTTTGCATACTTGTTAGCATCTTTTAGGATTGTCAAAAACCTTCTGGTTGTATCAGATACAACCTTTCCTCAAGAAAATCGTCGAGGAAACTATATTTTGACATCCTATCTGCAAGGTTTCATAAATAATGCAGTAGCTGCTAATATAATTCTAACAGACTCTTAGCATCACTACGAGTGAGAAAGTATCATCGTAGTCAACTCCTTGAACTTGTCGGAAAACATCTCAGCGACAAGTCGAGCTTCGTTAATGGTGACACTTACCATCATTGTCTGTCTTCCCTTTTAAAATCTACCTATACCCAACAGCCTTATGACCATCAAGTAGTTCTTCCAAAGTCTACACTTTGTTTTATACATGGATCTTCTCTCAGATTTTATGGCCTCGAGCCATTTGTCGGAATCCGGGCCCACCATCGCTTCTCCATAGCTCGTAGGTTCATTGTTGTCTAGCAACATGACCTCCAAGACAGGATTACCGTACCACTATGAAGCAGTACGCGTCCTTGTCGTCCTACGAGGTTCGGCAGTGACTTGATCCGAGGCTTGATGATCACTATCATCAGCTTCCACTTCAATTGGTGAAGGTGCCATAGGAACAACTTCCTGTGCCCTGCTACACACTAGTTGTAGTGACGGTTCAATAACCATATCAAGTCTCCACCATCCTCCCACTCAATTCTTTCGAGAGAAACTTTTCCTCATGAAAGGACCCGCATTAGAAACAATCACTTTTGCTTCCGGATCTGAAATAGGAGGTATACCCAACTGTTTTGGGTGTCCTATGAAGATGTATTTATCCGCTTTGGGTTCGAGCTTATCAGGATGAAACTTTTTTTCACATAAGCGTCGCAGCCCCAAACTTTCAAGAAACGATAGCTTAGGTTTCTCTAAACCATAGTTCATATGGTGTCATCTCAACCGAATTACGTGGTGCCCTATTTAAAGTGAATGTGGTTGTCTCTAATGCCTAACCCATGAACGATAGTGGTAATTCGATAAGAGACATCATGGTATGCCCCATATCCAATGGGGTGCATCTATGATGTTCGGACACACCATCACACTATGGTGTTCTAGGCGGTGTTAGTTGTGAAACAATTTCCACAATGTCTCAATTGTGTACCAAACTCGCAACTCAGATATTCATCTCTATGATCATATCATAGACATTTTATCCTCTTGTCACGACGATCTTCAACTTCACTCTAAAATTACTTGAACCATTCAATAATTCAGACTTGTGTTTCATCAATTAAATATACTCAGTATCTACTCAAATCATCTGTGAAGTAAGTACGATATCCACTGCATGCCTCAGCACTCATTGGACTGCACACATCAAACTGTATTACTCCCAACAAGTTGCTTTCTTGTTCCATTTTACTGAAAACGAGGCTTTCAGTCATCTTGCCCATGTGGTATGATTTGCATGTCTCAAGTGATTCAAAATCAAGTGAGTCCAAACGGTCCATCTGCATGGAGTTTCTTCATGCGTACATACCAATAGACATGGTTCACATGTCTCAATCTTTTCAAAAATGAGTGAGTCCAAAGATCCATCAACATGGAGCTTCTTCATGCGTTTTATACCAATATGACTCAAATAGCAGTGCCACAAGTAGGTGGCACTATATCATTACTATCTTATATCTTTTGGCATGAGCATGTGTATCACTACGATCGAGATTCAATAAACCATTCATTTTAGGTGCAAGACCATTGAAGGTATTATTCAAATAAACAGAGTAACCATTATTCTCCTTAAATGAATAAATGTATTGCGATAAACATAATCCAATCATGTCTATGCTCAACGCAAACACCAAATAACAATTATTTAGGTTTAACACCAGTCTCGATGGTAGAGGGAGTATGCGATGCTTGATCACATCAACCTTGGAAACACTTCCAAACCATATCATCATCTCACCTTTAGCTAGTCTCCATTTATTCCGTAGCCTTTTATTTCGAGTTACTAACACTTAGCAACTGAACCGGTATCTATTACCATGGTGCTACTAGGAGTACTAGTACACATCAATATAATGTATATCCAATGTACTTATGTCGACCTTGCCAGCCTTCTCATCTACCAAGTATCTAGGGTAGTTCTGCTTTAGTGACTGTTCCCCTCATTACAAAAGCACTTAGTCTTGGGTTTGGGTTCAACCTTGGGTTTCTTCACTAGAGCGGCAACTGACTTGCCATTTCATGAAGTATCCCTTCTTGTCCTTGCCCTTCTTGAAACTAGTGGTTTCACTAACCATCAACAATTGATGCTCCTTCTTGGTTTCTACTTTCGCGGTGTCAAACATTGCGAATATTTCAAGGATCATCATATCTATCCCTGATAGGTTATAGTTCATCACGAAGCTCTAGTAGCTTGGTTTCAATGACTTTGGAGAAACATCACTATCTCATCTGGAAGATTAACTCCCACTCGATTCAAGTGATTTTTGTACCCAGACAATCTGAGTACAAGCTCAACGATTGATCTTTTCTCAATTAGTTTGTAGGCTAAGAAACTTGTCAGAGGTCTCATATCTCTTGACGTGGGCACGAGCCTGAAATCCCAATTTCAGCCCTTGGAACATCTCATATGTTCCGCGACGTTTCAAAAACGTCTTCGGCGCCACAATTCTAAACCGTTTAACATTACTGAACTATCATGTAGTCATCAAAACGTGTATGTCAGATGTTCACAACATCCACATACAAAGTTCGAGGTTCAGCACACCGAGCGGTGCATTAAGGACATAAGCCTTCTACGCAGCAATGAGGACAATCCTCAGTTTATGGACCCAGTCCGCATAATTGCTACTATCAACTTTCAACTAAATTTTCTCTAGGAACATATCTAAAACAGTAGAACTAAAACTCGAGCTACGACATAATTTGCAAAGACCTTTTGACTATGTTCATTATAATTAAGTTCATCTAATGAAATTATCTAATGAACTCCCACTCAGATAGACATCCCTCTAGTCATCTAAGTGATACATGATCCGAGTCAACTAGGCCGTGTCCGATCATCACGTGAGACGGACTAGTCATCATCGGTGAACATCTTCATGTTGATCGTATCTACTATATGACTCATGTTCGACCTTTCGGTCTCTTGTGTTCCGAGGCCATGTCTGTACATGCTAGGCTCGTCAAGTCAACCTAAGTGTTTTGCATGTGTAAATCTGGCTTACACCCGTTGTATGTGAACGTTGAATCTATCACACCCTATCATCACGTGGTGCTTCGAAACAACGAACTTTCGCAATGGTGCACAGTTAGGGGGAACACTTTCTTGAAATTATTATGAGGGATCATCTTATTTACTACCGTCGTTCTAAGCAAATAAGATGCATAAACATGATAAACATCAAATGCAATCAAATAGTGACAAGATATGGCCAATATCATTTTGCTCCTTTTGATCTCCATCTTCGGGGCTCCATGATCATCATCGTCACCGGCATGACACCATGATCTCCATCATCATGATCTCCATCATCGTGTCTCCATGAAGTTGTCTCGCCAACTGATTACTTCTACTACTATAGCTAACAGTTTAGCAATGAAGTAAAGTAATTACATGGCGTTATTCAGTGACACGCAGGTCATACAATAATTAAAGACAATTCCTATGGCTCCTGCCGGTTGTCATACTCATCAACATGCAAGTCGTGATTCCTATTACAAGAATATGATCAATCTCATACATCACATATATTTCATTCATCACATCCTTCTTGGCCATATCACATCACACGGCATATGCTGCAAAAACAAGTTAGACGTCCCCTAATTGTTGTTGCAAGTTTCTACGTGGCTGCTGTAGGTTTCTAGCAAGAATGTTTCTTACCTATGCCAAAACCACAATGTGATATGCCAATTGCTATTTACCCTTCATAAGGACCCTTTTCATCGAATCCGATCCAACTAAAGTGGGAGAGACTGGCACCCACTAGCCACCTTATGCAACAAGTGCATGTCAGTCGGTGGAACCTGTCTCACGTAAGTGTACATGTAAGGTCGGTCCGGGTCGCTTCATCCCACAATACCGTCGAAACAAGATATGTCTAGTAACGGTAAGCATATTGAACAAAACCAACGCCCACAACTACTTGTGTTCTACTCATGCATAGAATCTACGCAATAGACCTAGGTCTCTGATACCACTGTTGGGGAACGTAGCAGAAATTCAAAATTTTCTACGCATCACCAAGATCAATCTATGGAGATTCTAGCAACAAGAGAGAGGGGAGTGTATCTTCATACCCTTGAAGATCGCGAAGCGGAAGCGTTACAAGAATGCGGTCGGTGGAGTCATTCACGAAGCGATTCAGATCGCAGCCGAATCCGATCTAAGCACCGAACAACGGTGCCTCCGCGTTCAACACACGTATAGCCCGGGGACATCTCCTCCTTCTTGATCCAGCAAGGGGAGAGGAGAAGTTGAGGGAAAACTCCGACAACACGACGACATGGTGGTGATGGAGCTCGTGGTTCTCCGGCAGGGCTTCGCCAAGCACTACGGAGGAGGAGGTGCTGGAGGAGGGAGAGAGCTGCGCCAGGGGAAGGGTGCGGCTGCCCTCTCTCTCCCTCACTATATATAGGGGGAAGGGAGGAGGGGGAGGCGCCCTAGGGTTCCCTAGGGGAGGGGCGGCGGCCACAGGGGAAACCCTAGATGGGTTTGGGCGCCCCCACCCCTAGGAAACTTGCCCCCCAAGCCGGGAGGGGCGGCTGCCCTAGGGGTGGCACCCCCACCTCTCCTGGTTATGTGAGATGGGGTGGGAGGGGCGCTCAGCCCCTTAGTGGGCTGATGTGCCCTCTCCCCTTGGCCCATAAGGCCCCGCAACGCTTGCCGGGGCCTCCGAAACCCCTTTCGGACACGCTGGTCATCACCTGGTACCCCCGGAACAATTCCGGACTCCAATACCCTTCGTCCAATATACCGATCTTCACCTACGGACCATTCCGGAGCTCCTCGTCATGTCCAAGATCTCATCCGGGACTCCGAACAACCTTCGGTAACAACATACTATTTCCCGTAACAACTCTAGCGTCACCGAACCTTAAGTGTGTAGACCCTACGGGTTCTGGAACCATGCAGACATGACCGAGACGTTCTCCGGTCAATAACCAACAGCGGGATCTGGATACCCATGTTGTCTCTCACATGTTCCACGATGATCTCATTAGATGAACCACGATGTCAAGGATTCAAGTAATCCCATCTGCAATTCCCTTTGTCAATCGGTATGTTAGTTGCCCGAGATTCGATCGTCGGTATCCCAATACCTCGTTCAATCTCGTTACCGGCAAGTCACTTTACTCGTTCCATAATGCATGATCCAGTGACTAACTACTTAGTCACATTGAGCTCATTATGATGATGCATTACCGAGTGGGCCCAGAGAGATACCTCTCCGTCATACGGAGTGACAAATCCCAGTCTCGGTTCGTGCCAACCCAACAAACACTTTCGGAGATACCCGTAGTGCACCTTTATAGCCAACCAGTTACGTTGTGACGTTTGGTACACCCAAAGCACTCCTACGGTATCAGGGAGTTACACAATCTCATGGTCTAAGGAAATGATACTTGACATTAGAAAAGCTTTAGCAAACGAACTATACGATCTTGTGCTATGCTTAGGATTGGGTCTCGTCCATCACATCATTCTCCTAATGATGTGATCCCGTTATCAATGACATCCAATGTCCATGGTCAGGAAACCATGGCCATCTATTGCTCAACGAGCTAGTCAACTAGAGGCTCACTAGGGACATGTTGTGGTCTATGTATTCACACATGTATTACGGTTTCCAGTTAATACAACTATAGCATGAACAATAAACAATTCTCATGAACAAGGAAATACAATAATAACCATTTTATTATTGCCTCTAGGGTATATTTCCAACAAGAATGACATAGATGTTTATGCTGAGAAGAAGAAAGATCATAATTCCATATAAGGCCTTGGAGACACATAAGTTTGGCTTAGTCTACTACTTGATGTCTGGTTTGGCCACCATAAACATCATATTGAGGCACACTCTGTTGCCCAAATCTGGAGATCATAGGATGATCAGAGGCCACTCCATCAACTTGCTACAGTTTTTTGATGTTGTGCCACAAAATTTCAAGGTTATGAGCTTGATTGTAGAGACAATTAAGAGGACAACAGCTGACCAAAAGAGATCATGTGGGTATGCTCCACACATCCAAGAGTTAATCAACTCCAAGATAAAGCAAGGAGTATATCTGTTGGACAAAGAACATCTTCCTTTGTTGCCTGACTTTGAGGACAACACAATTTTCATGGATGGTGAAGATCCCACTTCAGTTGCAGCTCAGGAGAAGAAGGAGAAAGCCAGAGCAGAAAAAGCAGCAAAGATGCCAAGTGCTGCAAAAGCTTCAAAAGTCTTTGTCTAGTCAAAGCAGGACCAACTTGGATTTCTGATTCAAGCAACCTTCAGGATTGAGAAAGGACTGGCCACCCTGACTCAGAACCAGGAGAGCTTGGAGGGGATTACTGAGACAAAGTTCTATGATATGGACTTGAAGGTGCCTGAGATACAGACAATTGTTGAAGAACTCTAGGAAGAAGCACAGAAGAGGAAGGGCAAAACAACTACACATGTGTTCCACAGAGTGCCTAGGGCACAGAGGTCTCCAGCAGTGCCAGTGACAGACACTAGAGCTACAACATCAGCACCTGCAGCCACAGCTCCTGTTGCCCCTCCAGTGGCAACCCCTCCAGCTCCAACATCATCTACAGATGCATTTGTCCTTGGAGTCGTCTCAACACCTCCTTCCGAAGATCAAGCCTAGAGAGTCGCATAACACTATGCATTTTCGAGCTTTTTGGTAACTTGTTGCCAAAGGGTGAGAAAGTGTATAGATCATAGGCTTCGGAGAGAGAGAGAGAGCTTTGATTCTTTTGCTACTCATTTGCTTTGTTTGCTTGTTTGCTTGATTGAGATACTTTATGTCTATGTGTGAGATACTTTGTATGATCATGTGCTTGACCATATCATACTTTATGCTTATGCTTGAATGATGACATTATCTATCTCTTGTATGATCATTCACTTTGCCTTGGTGATGAATGCTTGTTCGTATTTGTTATCATTTTGAGCGCTCCACCAAGATGTATGTGACATGGAAGAGTAACCCCTGATCCTAACAGATTGTGCATTTGCAGTCCAAAGCAAATTTTAAACAATGCACAAATTTAGGGGCAGCTCTTGCTTATCACATACTTCTCAAAGTGACAATGTACTTCATTATTATAATCATTTGTCGAAGCTCTGATCTATATGTTGTCATCAATTACCAAAAATGGGAAGATTGAAAGTGCAACTAATCCCTGGGTGGTTTTGGTAATTCTTAACAACATATAGTTCATTGAACTAATGCTATTTCAAGATGATCATTTCAGAAAGTTCAATGATTGGCATGGCATGGACTAGAGATGTGGACCCCCCAAAATGCAAAGGAGATATATTGGTAGCAAGCTCAAGACTCTACATTTTCATTTTAGTGATCCAAGATCACATTGAGTCTATAGGAAAGCCAATACTATTAAAAGGGGATGAGGTGTTGCTTAATGGCTTAGTTGCTCAAAATGCTTAGTGATATGCTCCAAAACCCTCAACCACTTTCTCATTTCCACATATTTCCTAAACCTAAAAATCAAATTCGTCCCCACCGATTTGATCTATCCGGCGCCACCGAGTTTCATTTGGCATAGCCACTGCTACAAAACCTAGTTACTTCGGTCTCACTGATAGGGATCTCGCTCTCATCGAGATGGGATTGCAAACTCTCTGTTTCCTTTTTGTAACCACCGAAATGAGCAAATCGGTCCCACTGATTCTGCATTGCAAACACCCGTTTCCTTTTCGTAACACTTCGGTCCCACCGAAGTAAGAGAATCAGTCCCATCTAGTTTGCCAAACCAACCCTCTGTGCACCCATTGCTGAAATTGGTCCCACCGACTTTATGTGATCGGTCACACCAAGATTACGTTATGCCCAAACCCTAGCATTTCAGTCCAACAAGATGACTATACCGGTCCCACTGAAATCTCTAACATTCATATTTTTACCTAGATCGGTCTGACCGAGTTTGCTGATTCGGTCCCACCGAGTTTAGGAATCTGTGTGTAACGGTTAGATTTTGTGTGGAGGCTATATATACCCCTCCACCCATTCCTCATTCGATAGGAGAGCCATCAGAACGTACCTACACTTCCACTACTCATTTTCTGAGGGAGAACCACCTACTCATGTGTTAAGACCAAGATATTCCAATCCTACCATATGAATCTTGATCTCTAGCCATTCACAAGTTGCTTTCCACTCAAATCATCTTTCCACCATAGCCAAATCTGTGAGAGAGAGTTGAGTGTTGGGGAGACTATCATTTGATGCACAAGAGCAAGGAGTTCATCAACAACACACCATCTATTAACTTTTGGAGAGTGGTGTCTCCTAGATTAGTTAGGTGTCACTTGGGAGCCTCCGTCAAGATTGTGGAGTTGAACTAAGGAGTTTATAAGGGCAAGGAGATCGCCTACTTCGTGAAGATCTACCCTAGTAAGGAAAGTCCTTCATGGGCGATGGCCATAATGGGATAGACAAGGTTGCTTCTTCATGAAACCTTCAAGGGTGGAGCCCTCCATGGACTCGCGCAGCCCTTACCCTCTGTGGGTTCAAGTCTCCATCAACGTGGATGTACGATAGCACCACCTATCGGAACCATGCCAAAAATATCCTTGTCAACATTGCATTTGCTCCCTGCAAACTCCTCCCATTTACTTTCTTGCAAGTTGCATGCTTTACTTTCCGCTGCCCATATACTCTTTGCATGGTTTCTTGAATTGTATTGAGATTGCTTGACTTGTGCTAAGTTGCTAAAATCTGCCAAGAACTAAAATTGGGAAAAGGTTAAGCTTTTATATGGTCAAGTAGTTTAATCACCCCCCTCTAGACATACTTTCGATCCTACAACATCAATATGAGCAGTAACATACATGCAAACGATACCAACGTGTAGAGCATTCAGATATGAACATTTTGACATATTATACACGCCAAACGGTTAAACATGCACAAAGTTATGATATGACAAATATGCACACATAATATGATTTTCCAGGGACTTGGTCGTTTTTCTGAAAATAAACGAGCGAGTGCAATGTAGCTACGAGGCGCCCTGGGCAAGAGATAACAGCAGGTCGCTCACCTAGGGCCCGTTGGGCCGACTCGGGGATGGGTTGGAGAAATCGGGCGGTCCAGGGTGGTTCGGCGGCCGGTTCACGCAGGCCTGGTGGACCAGTGTGAACCAAGCGGTTCAGGGCGGTCCGGAGGTGGGGCGACGTGGCCCCACGCGTCAGTGACACGGCCACCGGGGCGGTCAATGCCAGGGGAGGGCCACGACGATGGCGGTTTTGGCAATGGCGGACGACGTTTGGTGAGCAGGGAAGGTCGACGGCGGCTGGATTTGGCCGGATCCGATGGATCCTGACCAGATCGGGGAGGACGCGGCCAGGGGCGTGCTTCCCAAGACGGGAGTGAGGTCGTCGCCGGCGGGACGCGGCGCGGGGCGACGAGCAATGCAGTGCGGCAGTGCGTCAGCATGGGCGACGCGGGGCGAGCGAGGTGGAGGACGGCTGGGACCCGGATTTGGCAGTGGCTGTAGTCGACGCGGACGACCGGTGGGAAGGCGGGGACCGATGACCCGGCGGCGGCGCGCGCCGGCGAGCAGAGGCGAGGAGGAGAGCAGGCCTGGTGGCGGCTTGGGCGCTGGGCGCCAGGGCCAGTTCAGCCAGCTGGCCGGGCGCTGGAGCGGGAGACCTGGGGAGGTGACGTGGCCTCCTGTGGTTGGCTGCGGGGGCGGCACGACTGACGTGGCGGCGGTGCTAGGCTGTTTTGGAGGCGACAAGTGGCGGCGGTGGAGTGGGGTGGCGCGGATTTCGAGGTGGCAGCGACGGCTGATTCGAGGGGGAAGGCTAGAGGTGGGTGGAGGGCTAGGTTTAGTCAAATTTGGAAGGGGAGGGGGTTTGAATAGGCAGGGATTAGGTTTAGTGTGGTTTGAGGGGGGTTTTGGAGCCCTCCGCTCGCGATCGGACGGTTCCGGTCGAAGGAGGAGTATAGTGGGCTTATTGTGGCCGTGTAGAAGGCCGTGGGCTGTGGGAGAGAAGAGAGAGAGAGGCCCGGCGGTAGTTTCTGGAGACCGAAAACATCCAACGTTAGATCGGTTATATTGCGGCTGTATGTATAACGGTTAGGCTATCAAACAGACTCTGAATGCGGCGAAATTTGGCAGGCGGTCTACCTACACTATAATAAGACCTCACGCCAACTTTAATATCATTCCGAGAACATTTTTATGCCACTTATAAATAATATTTTGGATGTGCCGCGGGCGCGTGCGAGTGTGGTTGGGCTTCGTACAGACAACACAGAGAACTGGGAGACCCGGACGGATGCAAGTTTTAAAAAACATGCGGATGAAACGCACATTATGACAAGGGAAAGTGCAACTCGCAAGCGAATGACATGGCAATGACGACGAATAACGGGAAGACATCTGGCGCATCGGTCTCGGGGCGTTACAACTCTCCTGCACTAACAGAAGATCTCGTCCCAAGATCTTAGGAAAGAGATGGAAGAGAAAGAGGAAGAGGTGAAGTAAGAACGCAAGAGAGAAGATGAACAAAGTCGAGAGCACCCTGGTAGAAAAGGGGAACAAGGATTATGACAAGAATCAAGAGCTCAAGGAATAAGATAGACTCTGAAACCACTCCGGTTAGAACAATGTAGAAAAGGAATAAGAACGAAAGAATTTGGGCAGCACTTCGGGTGAAAATGGAAGGAATAGAACATGAACTTCACAAGATGGAATGAAACCTGACGAGATGAACAACACAAAGCCTCCAGAAGACTTGAAATAGTGGAATGAAAAGAACCGATAAGAGAAGAACAACTTCCACCATGAATGAATTTGATAGCATCCTTAAAAGGAAGGATTGAACGGAGTTGTTGAGAAATCAACAACAAAAGAATAAGCTTGTTGTGGGCTTATGGAAAAACATTTCAAAACTTGAGGTGAAATTATGCCACAACCGAATTCTTGAATATCTATGAAGAACGAAGAAATGCAAAACTCCACTTCAAAAGAATACAGAGAATTAATTGCACTTCGAGACGCAAGAAGGAAGATACTTGAGCTCCTCCAACAAGAATCTTGATGAACACTTGAAGAATGAATTAAGTCATGACAAACCACCATGAAGAACTCCGGTAGTAAAAGGACGATGACATCGACTTGAAGGATGAAAAGAATAAGATTAAAGCCTTGCGATGATTGAGATGGAGCTTCACGACGAGACAAGTGAGAAAAACTTGGAACTCCGGAAAAGAAAATATGAACAACTTGGAACCGAGAGGTTATTCATCATGAGGAATCTCCGAAGAAAAGAATTACTTAACCACGATGAAATAAGAATACGAATTATGTTATGCTTATCCTCATCAAATTCAATTGATGACAAATGGATCTGGCATACTACTTATTCGCATTGAAAAAGATTAAGGGGAGATATAGCGCAAAACTTGGGAAATTCTTCATGAGCCACCGGTAGGATTGGAAAGAACGAATGAATTGATATGATAACAAAGGAAGAGGAATGTTGAACAAACCATCGTAATAATTTAAATTGAACGAAGAAAAGAGAATGAATCACCGGAAAGAATTAGAAAATGAATGAAGATACATGAGTGAATTTAGATGCAAGAGAACGAAGAAGCCACGAGCTGACTAAAGATTACTTGAACGAAGCCCCGGAAGAATTTGAAAATGAATGAAGAAAGAGAAACACGAAGATACTTGAGGGAATTTAGAGACAAGAGAACGAAGAGAAAATGATGGTTTTAAAATATCTCATTCCTGACAACTTGTGAATCATGAAACACGAGAAGAAATTTCCAAGGATGACATAACATCATCTCAAAAGATAAGGGAGCAAACATTTGCACTTCAAAGTGCAAAGAGAAGAATACTTGACAGAAGCGCCGGGATAATTGGATAATGATAGCTGAAAACTCAAAATGAAGAAATATTCTAGAATGATGGCCTCTGGATGATCTAGGAAGGAGAAAAACTTCTGAAATGCTTCAGATGGGTATGAAAGAATTCTTGATGATCGGAACAATTTGAGAGGATGGCATCGGGCTTGAACAACTAATCTTCAAGAGAACAAACAAGATTTAGAGGAAAAACTCTTCTTCGGTCTTCAAATGTAGAGAATGACAATGAGAAACACCACCAAAATTGTTGAGACACCCCGGAAGAATGAAAAGAGTAAAGGTTGAGCGAAAGACGAAAATGATTTGAAAGCGGTATCGAAGGAGGCGTCTGACTGATGAAGTCATTCTTATGTTACACTTTGGAAAGAATTTGAGAATATCTCCAGAATAATTAGAAGAGTCAGGTAAGATCCTGGGAAAAGACCTATGGTTTAGGGCCCACTAAAAATAAGCACCATTGGAAAGGATTGTTGAATGGGAAATGATGCACCGGAATGATTAAAAGACTTGAATGAGGTGACAACTTCGAATTAATTGAATGCAGACACGAATCTTCTGAGATGTCTTCATCACTCTGGAATGATAAAATGGCGAGAGGCGAACGATCAAGGGGAAACATTTGAGCCAAGGAAAGGAATACGATCATCCCGAAAACTTGAAATGGATCCAATGGAAAGGAAAATGAGACGAACAACGATGAACTAGACGAGAATTCACCGGTTGAGACAACTGAGGAAAGACTGAAGAGGCTCTACATGAATGAAATAGATGCTCGAATAGAGACACAGACTCCGGGAGGGAAAGGGATGGGAGGGCGGGAAAAACAAAGGCAACTTGGAAGGGGGAACCAATGAATAACTTGAAGAGAAAAGCACCGGTTGAAATAATTGAGGAAAGAATGTAGAGGCTTCGCACGAGTAGGATGGATACTCGATTATGGAGTCCGGCTCCTAGAAGAAAAAGCGTGGGCGGGTGGGAAAAAGAAAACAACAGAGGATGGGGAAACAAATACATTGAGAAAGAACTGAGGATTGATCTTGCCAAAGATGAAGAAGGATCGAATCAACTCGAAGAGAAGTCCACCGTATGAAAAGAGCTAACAACACAACAAACGAAAACTAATTGCGTGATCCTATGAAAATTTGAAGGGAAGAGGAGTATATCAAACACCTATGTCAATATTCCTCACCAGTGCAACGTAGGGGCTGAGGAGTAAAAGAATTCCTACTCTCCAATATAACTAGACTCCGAAAGTTGGGTTTCTTCTAGACTCGACAACGGCCAAGCTACAACCAATCAAGGGGGCTCCTATGGTCGGTCGAGGCTCTGATACCAACTTTTTACGCCCAATATGTGATCCTATCTGAGAGGAACTTGAAGGTCCCACCAAGGATAGAGCCGCATATTGAAGACGCTTTTGCAAGGTGGATATCATCACATCATACCATTACAAAATAGATGGGGATACATACAAAAGGCATACAATGCCACATGAGTACAACAACATCATACATAAGAGCAACATCCAACTACGGTTGAAACACAAACAAAAACTTAAAGGACATCCACCCTGCTAGCCCAGGATGCCGACCAGGAACTTATCCCCTAAACAAAGAAGAAGCAAAATAAGAGCTCCAAAACAAGCAAACATCGCTCTCATGTCACGATCATCACATTACTTGTACCTGCAACTGTTGTTGTAGTAATTTGTGAGCCATGAGGACTTATCAATCCCATTACCATGGGTATCAAGTCTAGCTAAGCTTAATGGGTATGGAAAGGATAAGTGGTGAGGTTGCAGCAAGCGACTAAGAATTTGTATGGTGGCTAATTTACGAGTACAAGAATAAGCTGAGAATCTACGCAAACGGTCGCAAACTAGTAATGATCAGGAAGTGATCCTAAACTACTTACGTCCAAACATAACACCACCATGTTCTCTTCTCGACTCACTCGAAAAGATACTATCACGCACGCCGTTGGTGTATTTTAATTCGAGTCTGGTGTCAAGTTTTCTAGAACCGGACATTAGAAATTCCCATCTGCCACATAACCGCAGGCATGGCTCTAGAAAGTTTAAACCCTGCTGGGGTGTCCTAACTTAGCCCATGACAAGCTCACGATCCACAGAGACAATCCTCCATCGCAGGACATCCGATCAGACTTGGGATCCCGGTGCACAAGACATTTCGATAATGGTAAAACAAATCCAGCAAGACCTGCCGGCGTGTCGACACCCTGATAGTAGCTGCGTGTATCTTGTCTCAGGCCACATCTGGATAGGTCATCCTATGAGTAAAACCAGATCCTCGGGTTGCCCCGTGGTGGCCCTGCAGTCTACCCGTTTGGGACCAACACCATCAACACTGCCCCCTGTATTATGTTGAATCGAACCTCGGGTAGCGCTAACTCCCTATGCGTTAAGTTTATTATCATGTTTAGTTATTATGTTATGTAAAAGGTAAAACCAATGTTCGGCCTTGCTAGAAGAGTTTTGTTCAAAGCGAACTGTCAAGAGGGGCCCATAAACCCTCATCATGTTAGGGACGCAAAATCAAGGAATATAACACCGGTATGATGGAAACTAGGGCGGCAAGAGTGAAAAAAAAAACACCAGGCATAAGGCCGAGCCATCCACCCTTTACCAAGTATATATGTGCATTAATTAAATAAGAGAGTGATATCCCAAGATATCCATGATATCCATGTCCCAACCACTACAAAAAAATACACTTCCGTGAAGATACGTGTTTGTCATAGTAGGTCACGTTTTCTGTCATGCATGGACATCCATGACGATTTTATGACAGAATCAAGATAGTCATACCTGTGCTGTCGTAGAAGTGTTCCATGACATTACCAAAATTATCATCACGGAAGTGTCCACTTCTATGACGATAATCACGCGTCATAGAAGTGGTTTCGTCAAGGGTGACCGACACGTGACATCCACTGTAACGGCTCATCGTTAAGCTATCGGGTCCTGTTTTGGATTCGATAACCCGTTAACAGCCCTGACCAATGGGGATTTTCCACATGTAAAATCATCATTGGCTGGAGGAAACACGGGTCAGCTCATCGTTGGGACAGATGTCATCCACTCATTGGACCGAAGGCGCCTATGATACGTCGACATGTGGCATAGCCCAACAGAGGCCCATTCCTGTGAAAAGGCCGGCCCGTTTGACTTGGTCAAAAGGTGGCGAGCCGGCCCATGGAAAGCCTATGAACGGCCCATTCGCATATAGCCCATTTACAGCCCGCTAACCCAGGTCTGCTATTCGACCTATCCGAATTAGGCCCGAGAGCGTCATCAGGGTGTCCAATATGATTCCAAATTATTTTAACTTCCGCCCATGTATGGCCCATGATGTCTTTCGCCCATATGAGGCCTTTTGTAACCCTTGGCCCATTAACGACCCGTGGTGAAAGTGGCCCGTAATGAACAGTGTATCACTTTATACCCATTAACGGCCCATTATTCCATTGGGCCATTTCCAGTCCATGCTGTCTTTCGGCCTTCTCAGGGCCCACTTATTCTTGGGCTCATTTCCAGCATTCAGTTACTTACGGCCCGTTATTGTAATTTTCTGCTTGTGGGCCAAATTCAGCCCGTGGTTACGTCGGCCCGTTTGTGGCCCGTTAATACGTTGGGTCGTTTTCATAGCATCATCAAATACGGCCGATTAACGATGGCCCGTTATGGTCGGCCCATGAACGGACGATTCCAACTCTAGCCTGTTTACGACCATAATGCGGTCTGTTATTGGCCCATGTTTGGCCAATCGATCATACGGCCCGTAGAAGGCCCATTGATGATACGGCCCATAGAAGGCCCATTGTGTCTATGGCCCATAGAAGGCCCATTGTTTCTACGCCCCGTAGAAGGCCCATTGTTTCTACGGCCCGTAGAAGGCCCATTGTTTCTACGGTCCGTAGGAGGCACAGTGTCACTACAGTAAATTTGTAGCCCATGGTTAATGTGGCCTAGTTTTTTTAAAAACTAGGTTATTGCGGCCACTAGCAAACCGCAGAAAAAGAACTGCACTGACTACAAGCAAACAAATAAACAAGGCAACAAGGAAATAAATAAGCAAGCAACTTACGCTAGGCTATCACGACTATTACACATAATACATCCACTGGGCATCAAAGTTCTCCACCAGTGCAAATATAGGGAACAAAGCAGCATATAAATGCCGCAACAAAATAAGTCCAGAACTGAAACCACTTTAGAAGATCTCAAGAAACAATATCCTGGGTACCCATAATGCTGGCAAGCTGCTTAGCAAGCTTAACTTTCTCTTGTTTGGCGCTTAAATCCTCCAGCGCTTGCTGTTGCACCAGAAAGTATGCATCTGAATTCCGCAGGGACTTTCTCAGTCCTTCAGCTTCCTATCATAACACATCTGAATGATGTATTTCAACTTGAAGTTGAGACTCAAGAAGACAAACTGATTCAGGCAGCGAGTTGGAAGAGCTTGTGCCAGCAGTAGTGGCCAGTAACTTGAACACTACATCAAGACGTGACTTTTGGGTTCTCTCACCGTCGTCAAGATAGTTTTTATCATCTTTCTTAGAGACTAACAGGGATGTCTCACTATCTTCAACCTTATCTGCATGACTTCTTTTACCATTGCATAACGGGGTACCGTTCTCCAATATTTTGTCCGCATTCTAAAAGAGAAACAAGCAAACACATCACAGGTTTACCATGTTATATATGAAACTCATTTTGGTAAAACAGTTCAGTAGTAAAGTGGATAGGATAACTACATGAAACAAACACATATCTATGTACCATGGTCACTTTATGGTCTATATCATTCTAGTTTTTGTTGCCAAATCAAGATAGAGACACAGTTTAAATAATATTTGTTCAAGACAAAGCAGAATAGACAGAATATAAGTGTGGGAAACTATAGAGCAATAACAACACTTGTAACGTGCATGACTTGACAACATAACTGTTTATTCAATTGAAACTGAAATCAAAATAGAGCAAGTTACAACAGTCAACCAGTTAAAGAAACAGGTTTAAAACATACCTGTTGCACCATTGGAGTTTCAATTCCATCCTTCAAATTTGAAAATAGTTGGTATGAGTAAATACAGTGATGCAAGAGCAAAGGAGTATGAACCATAGCTACAGAACCTGACGTGAGAACAATTCTTCTTCTCCTATAAGTGTTGAGTTGGGATTCGGAGTGGTGGTCCTCGTGCTTTGGGCATTGCAGTTCCCTTACTAACTGCTCGTGTTTGGGTGCTCTGTGGTGGAGACGGTGTTGTGTCAACTGGAACTAGGTTACTATCTGCTGGGGTTGGTTGTTAGAAGCGGTGTAGCTGGTTCTCTGTCCAACTGGGTAGGGGTATAATCTGCGAGAGTCTGGGTTATGTGTGGTGGGGCTAGTTCTTGGGCAAGTACAACCGTGGTTCTATCTGCATCAACTGGTAGCACTATCTTTTTTGAAGACCGTGTTGTTACTCCCTTAGATACTGCCATCACCCTCTCCAATTCAAATGGCTGACAAACAAGAAAAGTAATTGAATGTACAAACATTGTATGATAGACAGGTGCAATGGATAGTGGGGAATAAAAGAGGGCATGAAATAATTCACATTTATGTTGTCTAACCAAACAGGATAGTATGACACAATTTCACATATATGATGGCTAACTAAACAGGATAGCATGACACAATTTCACATTATGATGGCTAACTAAAAAAGATGGAAAGACATAGTTCATAATATGATGACTATGTAAACATGATGACATGACATAACTATATAATGTATTTATTAAATAGGTTGGCATGCCATAATTCACATACATGCCGCCTATGGAAACATGATAGCATGATATAATTCACGGATAGAATGACATAATTCAAAATATGATGACTGTAAACACTAAATAGGATGAGATGCTATAACTACATGATGTCTTTATTAAATGGGTTGCCATGCCATAATTCAGATAGATGCTGTGTATGTAAACATGATGGCGGGATATAATTCAAATATATGATTTATATAGTAAGCAAGTAAGCAGATGGCAATCCATATATGATGTGAAAACTAAGCAATGCAAGACAACATGCATGACATGGGTAATATAACCCTGCCTAGTTTGAGCATAGACCTCAGGGGGAAATAGGACTGGTCATCAGTCTCTGAATCCTCCTTTGAGGAGCTCTCTGTAACCAGCAAGATGTCTGCTTCAGCAGGTAGCACTGTTTGCTCTGAATACCTTGTTTTCACTCCAGATACTTCCATCACCGCTTCAAATGGCTGATGCATAGGAAGAGTAGTTGAATATAGAAACGTTGTCGACAAATGGAACACATAATACAAAAAAATTATAGCATGATATAATTCACATACATGATGATTGGCTAAACAGCATGGCATTGCATAATTAACATATATAATGCCTTTGCAACAAGATAGCATTGCATAATTCACATATATAATGTCTTGCAACAAGATGGCAATGCATAATTCACATATATGGTAATTAGACACTAAACATGTGGCATTCATACAAAGCATGTCTAAACTAATCAAATGACATAGCAATGCAAGACACCATATGCACAATATGAGAAACATAACCCTGCCAAGTTAGAGCATACACCTTGGGGGGGGGGGTGGAATAGGACTGGTCATCTGTCTCTGAATCCTCCTCTAAGGAGCTATCTGTAACCAGCGAGATATGCGCTTCGTTAGATAGCATAGTCTACTCTGAAGACCTTGTTTTCACGCCAGAATTTTCCATCACCGTGTCAAATGGCTGATGCACACGAAGAGTAGTTGAATGTACTACCATTGTTGACAAATGTAATACGTAACAAAAAAAAGGATGTCCTGATATAATTCACATATAAGATGACTCGCTAAGAAGGATGGCATTGCAAAATTCACATATATGATGTCTGGCTAAACAAGATGGCGTTGCATAATTCACATAAACGATGAATAAACTAAACAGATGGCATTCACACAAAGCATGTCTAAACTAAGCAGATGACACATTTGATGTATAAAGTAAGCAATGCAAGGCACCATATGCATGCTATAAGCAATATCAGCATGCCAAGTTAGAGCGAAGACCTCAGGGGGTAAATAGGAGTGGTCTTCTCCTTCTGAATCCCCCTCGGAACAGATATCTTCCTCTGTATTACAATCCGAAATGGGTGGAGGGGGGGCTGCCTTTGCGCCTACCATGGAGCAACATCTACATGAAATTTTATTGCCACACAAGGCTCGTCTCTTTTGCTCTACATGTTCAGTTCCATTGTGTACAATAACTGACATGCATAGGAATAAAACATAGTGAGATTATGTAAGGAGTACATGCAGAAATCCAGAGTGATGGTAGCAACCTGTGGATTGATCCAAAACCAATGATAGTAGGCAGATAATGGCTTCAGTTAAAAAATATAGATAATGGCTTCTTTACTGTTTGTTTCCCACCCAACATGAAACTCATAGTAGACACCAGAGATTAACCAGATAGTAGATAGATACTATTGTTTATGGCCCCGATATGTACCCCACAACCATTTAAAAACTCAAGTTTGACCATTAGTTTGGAGCTGACTCAGAGTCTAATCGATGAACAGGACAATAAAGTAGCATGTAACATTAAGCAATGCATAACATAACTAGCCATGAAAGAGTGCAACCTCTCTTGTGGACCCGTGTAGTCCTTGAGGTCATCTGCTCGGTTGATGATGGTAATGCAGTTGTCATTGCTGCCAGCGGCGGGGAAGAAGATCCGAGGCGGCGAAAGACAGTCTCGAGGCCGGATCCCTTCTGTGCTGGACCCTTTTGTCGTTGGAGCAGCCGAGCTGGGGTGGACTACGGTGTAGCAGGAGTGGGACAAAGCACGCAAGGTTTTCTTTGAACTATCTGTAAGAGAAGTAATTCTGTAAGCGCTCATTTGAATTGGATGATTCTAACAACACAGGGATAGGAAATACACAGTAATAGGATAGGAATGCATGTGGAAAACAAAGAATTTAAAAACATAGGATTTCTGCCAATCTGGGTGTTTGGTTCACAAGAATTGGAATATCACAGGATGCAAAGAAGCATGGTGAGATTAAGTCAAACCACAAGAAAATGTACGGTTATAATTCTATTATGCTACTATCTGTTAGTCTTGTGCTTCATGAATAGGAATTTGAAAAGGAGGATAAGTGTATATTAAAATTCCTATGGTTTTTCTTTCAAGGAGACACTAAAGGAACAAATCCTACAGTTTTCATTTGCTCCATTCCTTTGAACCAAATGCATGAATACTAGTACCATAGGAAAATTTCCAATTCCTATGTTTTTCCTTCACTTTTCCTTTCAAGCACTGGTGATTCTAGTAGGTAGGCTTGAGCAAGGAAAATCCTACACTCAAAAATTGTTTTTGTGCTACTTCTACTACTTTGGACCCAGGCCACTGCCCTACTAGCTCAACTCCCAGGCCCATCGACAAATGCACAGCTCAAACGCACAGAGATAAATAATTATGGCGTTCAAGGGAGTCCATCATGGATAGCTAAGTTGCCTGGTACCTCACTTCTTGTCATATAATAGGAGAAACTAATCGTATTTCATGTTACTGCGTGTGCTCAATGGACAATATATATAAGATGTAGAGTAAAAAGAGATGCAGCAAGTGTACAACCTCTTTGGCGAAGCCATGTCGATCTTAGCATGACTGGGTTGGTCGGTGAGGATGATCCGGCTGACTTGGCTGTCGGCGGAGGGGAAGAAGATGTTAGGCATCTTGAGATGGAGCCCGGGGTACTGCTCCGCTGTGATGGAGGGTTTCATCGTTGGAGCTGCTCCGGTGAGTTGTACGACGCCGAGGATGAAGCAGGACAGGAGAGATAATGTTAACTTGAGTGGAATTCTAATAGCATCTCCAATAGATGACGTAAAATACATAACCACAAAGTGCTAGATGTAAAATACATCAGCCGCTCATCTCGAACTTAACTCACAAAACTGAATTTAATCATTAAACTGAACTTAATCGTCGAAACTAAATTTTCTTGTCAAATCGAACACACTAGTAGCGAAAGCAAGAGCAGCAGCAGCAAAGAGCAGCAGACGAGAGCCTGGTCAGCTTGTCGTGTAGCAGCATCAGGTGAGGCTACACGTCAGTCGACTGACTTTTTCATCTCTGGTCAGTCGATTTTCCAGGCGTTGGATAGGAAATCAAGGGCCTGCAGTTCATCTTCAACCTCCACCCCCCTGAGCCGCTAGCCACCACCGGCAAAACAGCCTCCCCCCCCGCCGCCCGCGGCAGGCGGTGCGCCGCCCCGCCCGCCCTGAAACCACTCCCCACCGCCGGTCCGCCACCGCCACGGCCATCCCTCTAGGCCCCCCGTGCCGAACTTTTTCTCCGGTGATCTCACACCACCGCTCCACCACCACCGGCGACCACCGCCCCCACCCTGAACCCTAAGATACATAGTGGGGTACCTCTCCTGCGAGCCCCCCTCCCCGCTGCGGCTAGTTCTTCCTTAACTCCGGCAAGCCCCCCAACCCCCTGAAAATCGACTGACCCAAAAGTCGATTCAGTCGACTGAAGTGTAGCTAAATCAAAGGAGCATCGCAAGCAAGAGCAAGAGCAGTAGTGCGAGAAAGAGCAAGAGAAATAGCAAGAGCAGACCAAGCAGGGGACTGAGAGCAAGAGCAGAGCAGCAGCGCGAGCGAGAGCTAAAGTAGCAGCAGCACCTACTGATGTGGACGTTGCCGCCGAGGGAGCGACGCCATGGAGGAAGTTTCCGGCGACGCCTCCGTGGATGGAGCCGCGCCGTGTCGGCTCAGGACCGAGTACCGGTAGCACCGTGAGATCGAATCAAGAAAAAAATGCGGCGACTAGTGTACAACCTCTTTGGTGGCGCCGATTAGGCCGCATCTTCATCCGAGGAAACGGTGATGATGCTGCGCTTCCAGTGGTGCAGGTGAAGACGACAGTGTGGGAATGGAGGTGGCACGAAAGTCGAGGGGAACGTCGGGGTAGCTCTTTGGAGGTGGAGGACGGGGTGGCTGAACCGGCAGGACGACGAGATCGACGACGGATCCTCATCTGGTACGGTGGATGAGGAACGCCGAGGTGTTGCTGTGGATGACATCATCGGAAAAGAGGCTTCGGCTGGGTGGCGGACGGAGGAGGGTGTGGGGCTTCGCGGGTTTTCTCGGCCTCGGTGTACGAATGGTTGGGCGGATGGGACGGGAGTGGGGAACCATGGCTTAGGGACGCGCTTGTCCAAAATGTGGGGTAAGTTACGAAAGTACCCCCACCGATTTGAGCTAGGCGGTTTTTTCGGTTCAGGGGTATCACGGGCATTTCGCGTGTCAGGATTTCATAGTAGGTGGGAGTTTTCGCGCGCGTTGTAATTTTGGAATAGCAAGGCGTAGGTTGAGACGGAGGTAGTTGTCGAAGGACAATGAGACAAAGATATATCTTAAATATTTCAGGGTAACAAGGCACGGGTTGAAATTTCCGGACAAGCCTAACATGTACTGTACGAAATCAATTCGCACTTCCCTCGATGAAAAAACAAAAATAAATCAATTCGCAGCACACAAGAGAGTCTAGTCCCGTGTACTGTACGAAATCAATTCACACTACAAATGGCATTCCAAACTTTGAATTCATGTTATGTTCAATTAAAATATGTTGCTACGTGTATAATGCATGCAACCTACTACTCAAATGAACGTTTAAGTGCATTCCAAACGTATATACTACCGCTTCAATATGAACTAAATTTGAATTCGTTTCTTTATTTGAATAAGATCTACAATAGTGATTGTTGTGAAGTCAAACCATTTGAATTCATTTCTCTATTTTAATAAGATCTGCAATCATCATTATTGTCAAGTTAAACCATCGTTTGTGTATTATCTTCACAGCACACCACATGATTACTCTCGAGTTAGATATGAACTGTGTGTACTATATGAACTCAAACTCGATTTTTTGAATCCACTTTATGTTGATTTCAAATCATAGTACATTTCAAGCTCTAGCTAGATCTCCATAATCTAAACCATGTCTCATATGTATAATGTGTTTATCACATAATGTATGGTGCCCCGCCCCCTACGCCTACAAGTATTTAGATGTGAGTTGCAAACACCACACATTACCACAAATTCAAATAAAATGTGAGATTGTTCGATATATAGTATTGTTTAGATTGGTCGATATTTAGTTATAAGCTGCAAACGCCACACATTATCACAAATTCAAATAAAATGTGAGACTATTCGATGTATAATATGGTTTAGATTGTTCGACATTTAGCTGTGAGTTGCAAACGCCATGCATTATCACATTATTGTATAACATGTGCAAAACCACAACACGCGTATCACCGCTATATTCATCCATGCATATGTTTATAACACTATGATCTCCTATTCAAATATATGAATCCACTCTCATATCAAATTAAGATCTTTGTTAGTCTCTTACACCCACACAATCCTCTAACCTTTGTAGCTAGCACTAACTTTCTCTCGTGCATGCACACGCCCTCCTCGCCCTCCCCCTCCCTCAACATTCTATCCATCGCACACATTCAATTTTTTCTTTAGGTTGTTCTCCCACAGTCTCCACAACTCCTTTCCAACTCCTTTCATAGATCTCACAACCGCACATTCCTCCCCCTATCTAGCTAGTAGCTCGGCCTCTCGCACCACCTCCTAGCTCCATTCTCTCTATCTATCCGTCTCGCTCGGCCTTATTTGCCTCTAACAAATGGATGTACACCGACCGATCTCCCGCTATACATATAGCTAGCTAGGTCCTTATAACTCGTTTTTCCCCACGTGTCAATCGATCTACCTCATTAGTTATGTCTCTCCCTTCCTCCGACAAACAAAAATTAATCTATGGATCTAGTTAGGTTTGCTTACCAAACACATGGTTCCCTTCATCATCCATGCATGCGTCCCGACAGATCTATCACGCACAGGCACACACAGAAACACATCCCTACTCTTATTGATAATATTGCAGTTCTACCCTTAGTTTGTCTAGTAGGCCTCTCCCACCATGTTCGAGAAGCAACTCCATCACGCATCCAGCACTCTATCCCTCTCCCTTCCTCTCTCTCTCCTCTCTCTCTCTATCCCATCCTATTTCCCGTCCTTAAGTTATGTATGGATGTCGACCGATCTCCCTCAAGACATAGCTGGGTCTCTCCTTCTCAACACATATACGAGTTGTTCTACCTCTCTAGTTAGGCCTCTGCCTCCCCCTTTCCCCACCCCCCCACACACCGATACATCAAGCGCTCTAGTCATGTCTCCCTGCCACACACAAACTTGACCTGTGCCCTCTGACGTTCCGGTAGGTCAGTCGTCCTATATCTTTGACTTGCACACACACAATTTTGATGGCTCTCTTCATCAATCTCGCACCCACCCACTTGATCCTCTCTTTGACTCTATCGATATCTATGACCCCACCCTCTCTTCGCGTGGATCGCCCGGCCCTCTATATATGATATGGATAGGCCTCCATTTCACACACATTGCATGCAAAATTTTGTTTGAGATGTCATCGACACATATTCCCACAAATACATTCACGAAATTACACCCCCAAACAAAAAACACTCACAGACGCACACGCCATCTATCTAGGTTTGTATCTCTCTCACACACACCCACGTAGGTGGGGGACGTGCACGAAGAGAAGAGGTGCACGCACGACGCACATACTCCCGTCTCTTTCCCAACCTCACCCGCGCGGGTACACAGTGGAGCTCATTTTTGTACAAAAAGGCAGCCCACGTTGTAATTTGACACGTGTACTGGTTGTCCACTTGATGGAGGGAGGATCGTCTACCACGGGTGAACAAAAAAAATTGCAACTTGAAGCATTATGTTAAAAAAGAGGCAAACCATGTGGGGCCTACCTTAGAGGCAAGGCTCTATACACTGGAGTACTTTTGATGTGTCTCATCAACTTGCAGAACGAGGAGAAGCTTGCTTACTACGCCGTCTCCCCCGCCCACGGGCGCGGTGGTTCACAGGATGAGGTGAAGCTTGCTTACTAGTACGCCTTACGCCCGCTCCCTCGCCCACGCTTGTGGCTCGTAGGGCGAGGTGAAAATTTTACTACTCTCTCCATTTACTCCTCGTCCCTACCTTGGTTAGAGCAACTATCGTATTGTTTGGAATATATGTCCTTTAGTAGATTTCAATATGAACTACTAGTACATACTCCAAACACTGATGTATATAGACGTATTTTAGAGTGTAGATTCACTCATTTTTCTTCGTATGTAGTCCATATGAAATGAACATAATAGTACGCACTCTCCCTTGCCCCTCGACCCTCGCCCACGTGGTGGACGTGCAACAATTCATTCAATCTCATATACCAAGAACGATATATATTGCAGTACCATTATTGCTGACTTCCCGAAGAGGAGAAGAGCCAATCGCAAGGTTAATGTTTTGGAGATGCCAAGCCCAAGGTTTATAGGAGAACGAGTAGTAGGTGTCGCGCCATTTATAAATAAAGTTTTTTTCTTCACTGGCACATACGCAATATAAATAGGTTCATATGGACAGAAAAGGAAACCGCTCCACTATATACATAGTCAGGACGAGCCTACACAGTTGCTTGCCGGGGTTGCTCTTTTCACACTTTCTCGCACGAAATGACTGTGGACACATCTCTAACATCCCGGCGATCACGTTCGCCAGGGGAAGGGGTGGATGCTTAGTGTAGATGCGGTCGCCGTCGCCGACAGCGAAAACCTGCTGTCGTCACGTCCCGATCAGGGGTCCCCGCCGTTCTCTCTCACAAAGCCGATGAGGTTGCCTTTGTCCCTTGCTCACTGCTACGGCGTGGGCAGTTGCCGCCTCCCGCCGCCCTCCTCTAGGTTGAGCTACGTCCCGACATCCCTCAGGTGCAACTCCCTTTATAGCCGGCTTGCACCACTGGTCCAGCTGCCCACATCACTCTATGTGGATATTTCTCTACTTCTTTGCCCCGCACATACCTCTACTGGATTCTAAGTACTGTATTTGTGAAGAGTCTATGTCTCATCAACTAGTCCCAATAATCTTATTCTAACCATGCTTCTTCGATTTCTTTGCCACAGGGATGCTCATCTCGATTTTGGTGAAACTGCACAGAATGATCCGATAGGTCAAAGGGTTGCAAACTTCATTTCTTGGGAAGCTCCAACATTTCCAGCAAATTAAAGCCTGGTTAGGGTTTACAGTTCAAGGGCTAGGGACTGCATGGATCATTTTTTTCTTTAGCTGTCTCTGTTCCAAGATAAGTGTCAACTTTAGTAGTAGTACAACTTTGTACTAAAGTTTGCATAAAGTTGAGACACTTATTTTGCAACGGAGGGAGTACATATTTGCTATGATCTGTCAATCATTGAGATGCAGTAGCATGCATGCTAGTCTCCTTTGTATTTGATGAAATATTGCAACAGGCAACCTTGGATGCAAGATACATGAAACAGAAGCTAGAAGCTTCATAGCACTGTACAAATTTATCTCGGTGATAAATTACAGTACGTACTATACTAGTACTATGTAAAGAGTTAGGTGTCGCACGGTGTCCTGAAAATATGGTGATAGTGTGAGGTGGCCATGTAATCACTGAGCTTGCATGTTATCACTGCTCTCGCACTCCTCCACTGTAAGAATGGAGAAAATTGTAATCTTGAAGTACCTCCTTTCGCCGAAAGCGTGGGACATCCAGCAGTCCTACGACCGCAGTAATAATGACCAATGAGCCATCAAATCACATAGACCCAGCAGTAAGTTGGACGGATGAAGCAACCATCACTCTTGAATCTGCTCCTCCCTTCAACACAGGCGCCAGTGAGAGGTCGCTTCATCTCTTCTCGGGCATGAATGCGGCACCGATTCTTTGGAGCGGTGCTGACCGTTTTAGGCGGGAAGCGCGCGCGGGCGATGGAGGGGCTTTGGGTGGGCCAGGCTGGTTAGGAGCAGGCGTGGCAGCTGTCCACCTGTCCAGACCGGACGCCCGGAAACGAGAGGATGCACCGACTCTCGTGGCTAAATCGTACACTACACACCATCTCTCTATAGGAGTAGGTCAATGTGTCACTCTCTCTAACACACACATGCTGTTAAACACACACACACACACACACACACACCAGGTTCATAGAATAGGAATATCGTGCGAGTGCGAAGCCACAGGAAGTGAGATACAAATGGAGTACGTACAAGAAGAGAAGAGGTGACGAATATACAAATGGAGTACGTACAAGAAGAGAGAGGTGACGAATATGTTGGAGAATGTTGCAGGAAATAAAAAAATTCTACGCTTCACCAAGATCAATCTATGGAGTCATCTAGCAACGAGTGAGAGGAGTGCATCTACATACCCTTGTAGATCACGAGCGGAAGCATTCAAGAGAACGGGGTTGATGGAGTCGTACTCGTCGTGATACAAATCACCGATGATCCTAGCACCGAATGGACGGCACCTCCGCGTTCAACACACGTACGGTTGGGGAAGACGTCTCCTCCTTCTTGATCCAGCAAGGGGGAGGGAGAGGTTGATGGAGATCCAGCAGCACGACGGCGTGGTGGTGGAAGTAGCGGCGATCTCGGCAGGGCTTCGCCAAGCTCAGCGAGAGGGAGAGGTGTTATGGAGGGAGAGGGAGGCGCCAGGAGCTGGGGTGCGCAACCCTCCCTCCCCCCTCTTTATATAGGGGCCCTGGGGGGCGTCGGCCCCCTAGAGATCCCATCTCAAGGGGGGGCGGCAATCAAGGGGGGGACTTGCCCCCCAAGCCAAGTGGGGCGCCCCCCACCCCTAGGGTTTCCAACCCTAGGCGCAGGGGGAGGCCCAAGGGCGGCGCACCAGCCCAGCAGGGGCTAGTTCCCTTCCCCAATTCAGCCCATGGGGCCCTTCGGGATAGGTGGCCCCACCCAGTGGACCCCCGGGACCCTTTCGGTGGTCCCGATACAATACCGGTGACCCCGAAACTTTCCCGGTGGCCGAAACTGGACTTCCTATATACAAATCTTCACCTCCAGACCATTCCGGAACTCCTCGTGACGTATGGGATCTCATCCGGCACTCCGAACAACTTTCGGGTTACCGCATACTAATATCTCTACAACCCTAGCGTCACCGAACCTTAAGTGTGTAGACCCTACGGGTTCGGGAGACACGCACACATGATCGAGACGACTCTCTGGCCAATAACCAACAGCGGGATCTGGATACCCATGTTGGCTCCCACATGTTCCACAATGATCTCGTCGAATGAACCACGATGTCGAGGATTCAAGTAATCCCGTATACAATTCCCTTTGTCAATCGGTACGTTACTTGCCCCAGATTCGATTGTTGGTATCCCAATACCTCGTTCAATCTTGTTACCGGCAAGTCACTTTACTCGTACCGTAATGCATGATCCCGTGACCAAACACTTGGTCACATTGAGCTTATTATGATGATGCATTACCGAGTGGGCCCAGAGATACCTCTCCATCATACGGAGTGACAAATCCCAGTCTTGATCCGTGTCAACCCAACAGATACTTTCGGGGATACCTGTAGTATACCTTTATAGTCACCCAGTTACGTTGTGACATTTGGTACACCCAAAGCACTCCTACGGCATCTAGGACTTACACGATCTCATGGTCTAAGGAAATGATACTTGACATTGGAAAATCTCTAGCAAACGAACTACAGGATCTTGTGCTATGCTTAGGATTGGGTCTTGCCCATCACATCATTCTCCTAATGATGTGATCCCGTTATCAATGACATCCAATGTCCATAGTCAGGAAACCATGACTATCTGTTGATCAACGAGCTAGTCAACTAGAGGCTCACTAGGGACATGTTATGGTCTATGTATTCACACATGTATTATGATTTCCGGATAACACAATTATAGCATGAATAATAGACAATTATCATGAACAAGAAAATATAATAATAATCATTTTATTATTGCCTCTAGGGCATATTTCCAACAGTCTCCCACTTGCACTAGAGTCAATAATCTAGTTACATTGTGATGAATCGAACACCCATAGAGTTCTGGTGTTGATCATGTTTTTCTCGCGGAAGAGGTTTAGTCAATGGATCTGCGACATTCAGATCCGTATGCACTTTGCAAATATCTATGTCTCCATCTTGAACATTTTCACGAATGGAGTTGAAGCGACGCTTGATGTGCCTGGTCTTCTTGTGAAACCTGGGCTCCTTGGCAAGGGCAATAGCTCCAGTGTTGTCACAAAAGAGAGTGATCGGCCCCGACGCATTGGGTATGACTCCTAGGTCGGTGATGAACTCCTTCATCCAGATTGCTTCATGCGCTGCCTCCGAGGCTGCCATGTACTCCGCTTCACAAGTAGATCCCGCCATGATGCTTTGCTTGCAACTGCACCAGCTTACTGCCCCTCCATTCAAAATATACACGTATCCGGTTTGTGACTTTGAGTCATCTAGATCTGTGTCGAAGATAGCGTCAACGTAACCCTTTACGACGAGCTCTTCGTCACCTCCATAAACGAGAAACGTGTCCTTAGTCCTTTTCAGGTACTTCAGGATATTCTTGACCGCTGTCCAGTGTTCCATGCCGGGATTACTTTGGTACCTTCCTACCAACTTACGGCAAGGTTTACATCAAGTCTGGTACACAGCATGGCATACATAATAGACCCTATAGCCTAGGCATAGGGGATGACACTCATCTTTTCTCTATCTTCTGCCGTGGTCGGGCATTGAGTTGAGCTCAATTTCACACCTTGCAACACAGGCAAGAACCCCTTCTTGGACTGATCCATATTGAACTTCTTCAATATCTTATCAAGGTATGTGCTTTGTGAAAGACCTATGAGGCGTCTCGATCTATCCCTATAGATCTTGATGCCTTATATGTAAGCAACTTCTCCAAGGTCCTTCATTGAAAAAACACTTATTCAAGTAGGCCTTAATGCTGTCCAAAAGTTCTATATCATTTCCCATCAAAAGTATGTCATCTACATATAATATGAGAAATGCTACAGAGCTCCCACTCACTTTCTTTTAAACGCAGGCTTCTCCATAAGTCTGCATAAACCCAAACACTTTGATCATCTCATCAAAGAGAATGTTCCAACTCCAAGATGCTTACAACAGCCCATAAATGGATCGCTAGAGTTTGCATACCTTACTAGCATTCTCAGGATCGACAAAACCTTCCGGTTGCATCATATACAGTTATTCCTTAAGATAGCTGTTAAGGAATGCCGTTTTGACGTCCATTTGCCATATCTCATAATCATAGTATATGACAATTGCTAACATGATTCGGACGGACTTCAGCTTCACTACGGGAGAGAAAGTATCATCGTAGTCAACCCCTTGAACTTGTTGATAACCCTTAGCGACAATTCGAGCTTTATAGATGGTAACATTACCATCCACGTCCGTCTCTTCTTAAAGATCCATTTGTTTTCTATCGCTCACCGATCATCGCGCAAGTCTGTCAAAGTCCACACTTTGTTTTCATACATGGATAGTATTTCGGATTGCATGGCTTCAAGCCATTTGTTAGAATCTGGGCCCGCCATTGCTTCTTCATAGTTCGGAGGTTCGCTGTTGTCTAACAACATGATTTCCAGGACAGGGTTGCCATACCACTCTGGTGTGGACGTGTCCTCGTGGACCTACGAAGTTTAGTAGTAACTTGATCCGAAGTACCTTGATCATCATCATTAATTTCCTCTCTAGTCGGTGCAGGTACCACAGGAACATCTTCCTGAGCTGCGCTATTTACCGGTTCAAGAGGTAGTACTTCATCAAGTTGCACTTTCCTCCCACTTACTTCTTTCGAGAGAAACTCTTTCTCCAGAAAGGACCCATTTTTGGCAACAAAGATCTTGCCTTCGGATCTGAGGTAGAAGGTATACCCAATGGTTTCGTTAGGGTATCCTATGAAGACGCATTTTTCCGCCTTGGGTTCGAGCTTTTCAGGTTGAAGTTTCTTGACATAAGCATCGCATCCCCAAACATTTAGAAACGACAACTTAGGTTTCTTCCCAAACCATAATTCATATGGTGTCGTCTCAACGGATTTAGACGGTGTCCTATTTAAAGTGAATGTATCTGTCTCTAGAGCGTATCCCCAAAATGATAGCGGTAAATCGGTGAGTGACATCATCGATCGCACCATATCCAATAGAGTGCGATTACGACCCTCGGACACACCGTTACGCTGAGGTGTTCCAGGAGGCGTGAGTTGTGAAACGATTCCACATTTCCTTAAGTGCGTACCAAATTCATGACTTAAATATTCTCCTCCACGATCTGATCGTAAGAACTTTATTTTTCGGTCACGTTGATTCTCTACCTCATTCTAAAATTCCTTGAACTTTTCAAAGGTCTCAGACTTGTGTTTCATCAAGTAGACATACCCATATCTACATAAGTCATCAGTGAGAGTGAGAACATAACGATAGCCACCACGAGCCTCAACGCTCATTGGACCGCACACATCAGTATGTATAATTTCCAATAAGTTGGTTACTCGCTCCATTGTTCCGGAGAAAGGAGTCTTGGTCATTTTACCCATGAGGCATGGTTCGCACATGTCAAATGATTCGAAATCAAGAGACTCCAAAAGTCCATATGTATGGAGCTTCTTCATGCATTTGACACCAATGTGACCAAGGCGGCAGTGCCACAGATATGTGGGACTATCATTATCAATGTTACATCTTTTGGTATTCACACTATGAATATGTGTAACATCACGTTCGAGATTCATTAAGAATAAACCATTGACCAGCAGGGCATGACCATAAAACATATCTCTCATATAAATAGAACAACCATTATTCTCGGATTTAAATGAGTAGCCATCTCATATTAAACGAGATCCAGATACAATGTTCATGCTCAAAGCTGGCACTAAATAACAATTAATGAGGTTTAAAACAATCCCGTAGGTAAATGTAGAGGAAGCGTGCGACGGCGATCACATCGACCTTGGAACCATTCCCGACGCAAGCATCGTCACCTCGCCCTTCGCCGATCTCCGCTTATTCCGTAGCTCTGTTTTGAGTTACAAATATGAGCAACCACACCGTATCAAATACCCAGAGCTACTACAGTCTTGGTAAGGTACACATCAATTACATGTATATCACATATACCTTTAGTGTTGCCGGCCTTCTTGTCCGCTAAGTATTTGGGGCGATTCGCTTCGGTGTCCCTTCCCTTGCAATAAAAGCACTCAGTCTCAGGTTTGGGTCCATTCTTTGGCTTCTTCCCGGCAACTGGCTTACCGGGCACGGCAACTCCCTTGCCGTCCTTCTTGAAGTTCTTCTTACCCTTGCCTTTCTTGAAACTAGTGGTTTTATTGACCATCAACACTTGATGTTCCTTTTTGATTTCCACCTCCGCTGATTTCAGCATTGAAAATACTTCAGGAATAGTTTTCACCATCCCCTACATATTGTAGTTCATCACAAAGCTCTTGTAGCTAGGTGGGAGCGACGGAAGGATTCTGTCAATGACCGCCTCGTTCGGGAGGTTAATGTCCACCTGGGACAAGCGGTTGTGCAACCCAGACATTTTGAGTATGTGCTCACTGACAGAACTATTTTCCTCCATCTTACAAATGTAGAACTTGTCGGAGACTTCATATCTCTCGACCTGGGCATGAGCTTGGAAAACCATTTTCAGCTCTTCGAACATCTCATATGCTCCGTGTTTCTCAAAACGCTTTTGGAGCCCCGGTTCTAAGATGTAAAGCATGCCGCACTGAACGAGGGAGTAATCATCAGCACGCAACTGCCAAGCGTTCATAATGTCTTGGTTCTCTGGGACGGGTGCTTCACCTAGCGGTGCTTCTAGGACATATGCTTTCTTGGCAGCTATGAGGATGATCCTCAGGTTCCGGACCCAGTCCATATAGTTGCTGCCATCATCTTTCAGCTTGGTTTTCTCTAGGAACGCGTTGAAGTTGAGGTTGACATGAGCGCGGGCCATTTGATCTACAAGACATTGCAAAGGTTTTTAGACTAAGTTCATGATAATTAAGTTCGTCTAATCAAATTATTTAATGAACTCCCACTCAGATTAGACATCCCTCTAGTCATCTAAGTGATAAATGATCCAACTCAACTAGACCGTGTCCGATCATCACGTGAGACGGACTAGTCATCATCGGTGAACATCTCCATGTTGATCGTATCTTCCATACGACTCATGTTCGACCTTTCGGTCTCTTGTGTTCCGAGGCCATGTCTGTACATGCTAGGCTCGTCAAGTCAACCTAAGTGTTTTGCATGTGTAAATCTGTCTTACACCCGTTGTATGTGGACGTTGGAATCTATCACACCCGATCATCACGTGGTGCTTCGAAACAACAAACTTCCGCAACGGCGCACAGTTAGGGGGAACACTTTCTTGAAATTATTGTGAGAGATCATCTTATTTACTACCATCGTTCTAAGCAAATAAGATGCAAAAAAACATGATAAACATCACATGCAATCAAATAGTGACATGATATGGAAAATATCATATTGCTCCTTTCATCTCCATCTTCGGGGCGCCATGATCATCTTCGTCACCGGCATGACACCATGATCTCCATCATCGTGTCTCCATGAAGTTGTTCGCCAACTATTACTTCCACTACTATGGCTAACGGTTTAGCAATAAACTAAAGTAATTACATGGCGTTTATTCATTGACACGCAGGTCATACAATAATTAAGACAACTTCTATGGATCCTGCTGGTTGTCATACTCATCGACATGCAAGTCGTGAATCCTATTACAAGAACATGATCAATCTCATACATCACATATATATCATTCATCACAACCTTTTTGGCCATATCACATCACAAGGCATATGCTGCAAAAACAAGTTAGACGTCCTCTAATTGTCGTTGCATGTTTTTACGTGGCTGCAATAGGGTTCTAGCAAGAACATTTCTTACCCACGTAAAACCACAACGTGATATGCCAATTTCTATTTACCATTCATAAGGACCCTTTTCATCGAATCCGATCCGACTAAAGTGGGAGAGACAGACACCCGCTAGCCACCTTATGCAACTAGTGCATGTCAGTCGGTGGAACCTGTCTCACGTAAGCGTACATGTAAGGTCGGTTCGGGCCGCTTCATCCCACGATGCCGTTGTCGGTGTCAAAACCGGCGGATCTCGGGTAGGGGGTCCCGAACTGTGCGTCTAGGCGGATGGTAACAGGAGACAAGGGAAACGATGTTTTACCCAGGTTCGGGCCCTCTTGATGGAGGTAAAACCCTACGTCCTGCTTGATTAATATTGATGATATTGGTAGTACAAGAGTGGATCTACCACGAGATCAAGGAGGCTAAACCCTAAAGCTAGCCTATGGTATGATTGTTGTGATGTATGTTGTGTCCTACGGACTAAAGCCCTCCGGTTTATATAGACACCTGAGGAGGCTAGGGTTACATAGAGTCGGTTACAATGGTAGGAGATCTACATATCCGTATTGCCAAGCTTGCCTTCCACGCCAAGGAAAGTCCCATCCGGACACGGGACGAAGTCTTCAATCTTGTATCTTCGTAGTCTTGGAGTCCGGCGGACGATGATAGTCCGGCTATCCGGACACCCCCTAGTCCAGACTCCTCAAGAGCCCCTAACCAGGCTTCAATGACGATAAGTCCAGCGCGTATATAGTCTTCGGCGTTGCAAGGCGGGTTCGCCTTTCAAGTTCCATGTACCTGCCGAACAGTGTCTGGCTTCATCATAAATACTGTGCTTCTTGGCTTCTACGCCCAATAATGGCCTTCTTCCACGCGTCGCACGAATGCGAAAAGCCTGGGTGTCTTTTATGTTTCACCCCCTAGTCATGCGAGTCATCCGCCTATAAAAGAGGCAAAAATCCAGATCCAAACCACATCATCTCCCTTCCGCGAATACTTCATCGGAGCGCCCTTGACCTAAAAATCCATTCCATCATGGCCCGTCGACGCGGATCCTCTTCCCGCGCTCCCAGCCCACCGCCAGGGGATTGGAGGAGGTGCTTTGTTCCACACAACGAGCTAGTGAAGCTCCAAGCGGGGATATCTCCTCCGCCTTCATGGTCCCAAATCAACCGGCTGGCCACCTACCAAGGTGGGAAGCAAGCGGAGGCTACCCCAAGTCCCAACAAAGGGGAGCGGGTATGCTTTGTCCCCTATCTGATAAGGGGACTCGGATTTCCAATACATCCGTTTCTCCGCGGGCTCCTGGAGTTCTACGGACTCCAGCTCCATCACCTTACGCCCGCCTCTGTCCTGCATATCGCGGGCTACGTAGCTCTTTGCAAGCTATTCTTGGGCGTCGAGCCCCATTTTGCACTGTGGAAGAGGCTGTTCTGCCTCGTACACCATTCTCACGAGGGATCTATATATCAAGTGGGTGGCACCGAAATATGGCGCATTGCCGGGACCGGATACCCATCCGGTACCCCTAAGAAGGCGTCCGAAGACTGGCCTTCGGAGTGGTTTTACATAGAAGACGCTCCGCTGCCGGACCTAGTCCGGATTGGCCTCCCGGAGTTTAGTGCTGCTCCTCTGAAGAAACGCCCCAGCTGGCGCCCGCGGAGCCCCCGTTTGGAGGAAGACAAGTGCGTCCATTACCTGATGGGCTGAATAAGGTTACTGGCCCATTCCGGGTTGACCATGATTGGAGTCATGGCAACATGCATCATGTGGGGGGTACAACCATTGCAATACAGAGGCCACCCCATGTGGGATTTTAACGGGGAAGACGATGCCACCCGTCATGGCCGCGAAGGGCCGGATTCGACCGAGGATCTGGTGCAGATCCTGTCCGGCCTGTACAAGGGGGAGAAGGAGGACTTCCTTCGAACGAACCCCTTGAATGGGTTTTCCATGAACAATCCTAGAGGCTGGGTAAGCAAACACTTTTAAGGGCTCAACCCATGCTTTCGAAGTTTAGGCTTCTTACATTATGTCTTCGGCGCAGGTACTACGCCGGACTGTGGAGGACATGGTAAGTCCCGCTCCGCAACCCGAGGATCCAGAAAGATCCCTGGATCCGGCCTCCGAAGAGGACCCGGATATCAAGGTGGATCTGATCGACGGGGTGTTCCACCAACTTAGCATGGATAACAGTTTAGTAGCCATTACGGCGGACTACCCCGGACTGTATCCGGCTTCCCAGGTGACTGTGACCGAGGTCCGGACACCATTATCTCTTCCTTGCCCATTTCTGACCTTCGCGAATGATGGTGTTTTACAGGAAGCGCCTTCAAGGCGGGAAACCGAGCCCGCGGCGGCTGACCAACAAAGGTCCCAACAGGCAGAAAAGGAGCATGGTACGGACTGAAACGTCACCGCAAAGGTATAGCTCGTATTTTAAATTTTCAGAGCAACGTTCCTAGGAAGTGTCTGAGTGCTCATGATCTTTGTAGGAGAAAGAGTGCCCGCCGGACTGCGGGTGTAGAGGTTGCCGATCCGGCCTATACCGGCCAGGCTCCAGGGCCCGGCCTGGAGGTGGAGGCAAGCGCAAGGCGCGGGCCGGATACTCCTCCAACGGAGGATGCCGACAGACTGTCCGCCACCAAGTCTGAGGTGGAGAACGCCATGAACCACAGGCGCCGCCGGACAGTATTTCTTGAAGCGTGCTTCTCCCCTGAGGCATTGGACGCCTTTAACGCAGGGGACGCGCACCTCCGTGCTGCTCAAGACGGTTTTACCAGAGCCACGGAGTAGTATGTAAAAGACATACAGGTAAGGGAATTTTAATGGTTATATATGCCAGTAGCGCCCGAGACTTAACGTAGTTATGTTAACTGATTTAAGGATCATTTGAAACGCAGGCTCTTACCGAGAAGAATGCCCAAATTGTCTCGGGAGCTGCAAGAATGCAAGGCCCAACTTGAGGTCGCTTGTCGCCGCAGGAGGAAACGCAGACCCCTCCCGGTAACACATTTTATTAATAAATATAAGCAGGTATGCGGCGTGCGCGCAAGTCTAATAATGACATTGCGGTGCCACGACAAGATCCGGACAGTAAGAATTATGCGCCCGATTGAAGGTCGGCGAGAGGGTCTTGAATAGGGTGCAGCAAGAAAGGAACAAGCTCCAGGATGCCAACGCCAAGCTCGGAGAAGAGCTAAAGGCGCTCAAGCCGGGCTGTCCGCCCGTTCAGAGAATCAGCGGCTTGCGTCGCGGCATTTATAGTAAGTGCTTGAGCGGACTCCTTTAAAAAGAAGAGTTCGCGAAGAAGTAAATTGACATAATATGTCTTGTAGGTATACTCACAGTCGCCTCTGGAGGAGATGCCCATATCAATGGGTGATCAACTTCCCGAGTTGTTGCAATCGCCGAACGAAGTTCGGCAGAAAAGTGAGCGGCGTCGTCCGTGCTTTATGGCCAGCCCTCTCCCTACCCGAGGGCCTTGGGGAGCTTTGGAGAAGCTCCAGTGAGTCGGCAGCGCTTACATTTGTGGAAGATTTCGCTTGCCGTCAAGGTGCCAGGAGGCTTGGGCCATGGTGAAGATGCGTTACAAGAAGGCGGATCCCAACCACATGGCGAAGTTGGACCGGTGGGGCCCGATGGGAAGGAGATCCTCGTGAGTTTAGTATACAGCCAGTAGAATTGGCTGCTAAATTTTCCCAACGGACTGTAAGTTAGACAGACTGTTAGACGGGATTGAGGAGGAATACAATCAAGAATTTGACAATGTATTTTTAAAATGACATGTGAAATGCCTTCTAGCCGGATTGTAGATCGCTTGTCTTTGCCGACCTTTTTCGCTTCAACCTCGGGACCCTAGAGTCCGAGTGTGTCCGAATACCTTTTGGTTAAGAAACAACCGGGTATGCATGGAGACCAGCGTAGGGGTCATTAGTGCTTTATCGCATAAGTGCCCAACTAGTTATGTTATATTACATGGTTAGTAAGAAACATCTTCCAGGAGAATAGTTCCATTAAGGGTTCCTTTTTCGGGAGGCATACCCTAAAGTGCATGCCCGGATCATGAAAGCGTAAAAACATCCGGGGCAGATAAATAAGTAGGTAAAAATCATCTTTCAAGTCACCGATCGAATATTCCCTTAAGAACGCTTAGCTTTCGGCTTCACCCACCGAGGTACACATCCGGTCGACCCGACAAGAATAATCGCAGAGGTGCTCCTTTACCTCCTAGCCGAACAATCGGGAACTTAGGGTAAGCACAGAGCCGAGCAACCCAGCTTGGCCAAAACTTAAGTCATATCGATGCATATAATGGTGAGTAAAAGGTACATGTGGAAGCTTGACACATGTGCCGGGCATGAAGCCCTTATAATTGAGCTTCGGAAAAGAAGCCCCTGTGTATAATGAGTGCGGATGGCACATCAAGTGTATGCGAACAATGCGAAGTAGGCCCTTAGGGGCTTTTCAAGAAAAGGTTAGGGAAGAAAGAGAAACAAAAGACACTGAAGTGTAAAAATTTGAACGGAGGAAGGGGACTAACTCTTAGTCGGCGATAGGCATAGAATCTTCTGAGGCGGGCTGCATTCCATGGGTTCGCTCGAGTCGGTTATCCGACGATTTAAGAGACGGTATGCTCCGCCGGTCAGGACTTGATCGATAATGAAGGCCCCCTCCCATTTGGGCTTAAGCTTGTCCTTTTTCTTGTCCGGCAGGCGTAGAACTAGTTCGCCAACGTTGTAAGTCTTGGCCCGTACTTCTCTGCTTTGATATCTTTGGGCCTGCTGCTGATAGAATGCGGAACAAGCCTTGGCGACGTCGCGTTCTTCCTCCAATGCATCCAGGCTGTCCTGCCGATCCAGCTCGGCCTCTCTTTCTTCGTACATGCGCACTCGAGGTGAGTCATGAATAATGTCGCAGGGCAGGACTGCCTCTGCGCTGTATACCATAAAAAATGGTGTGAATCCGGTAGTACGGTTAGGCGTTGTCTGCAGCCCCCAGTGTACGGAGTCGAGCTCCTCAACCCAGTGCGTGTCTGATTTAGTAAGTGACCGCACTAGTCTGGGTTTAATGCCGCTCATTATTAGACCATTTGCTCGTTTCACTTGACCGTTGGTTTGAGGGTGATAGACTGAAGCGTAGTCGAGCTTAATGCCCATGTTTTTGCACCATGACTTAACCTTGTCGGCCGTGAAGTTCGTGCCATTGTCGGTGATGATCTTTGTGGGGACACCGTAACGTGTAATGCGACCCGGATATAAAGTCTATCACTGGTCCGGACTCTGCCGTTTTGACCGGTTTGGCCTCTATCCATTTGGTGAATTTATCCACCATGACCAATAGGTACCTTTGCTTGTAGGTTCCCCCTTTAAGGGGTCCAACCATATCAAGCCCCCAGACCGCGAACGGCCAGGTAATGGGTATAGTTTTGAGGGCGGTGGGTGGCATGTGGCTCTGATTATCAAAGAGCTGACAACCGACGCATCTCTGGACTAAGTCCTTGGCGTCTGCCCGGGCCGTCGGCCAATAAAATCTCAGACGGAATGCCTTTCCTACAAGGGCCGGGCTGCTGCGTGGTGTCCGCCTAGTCCGCATGAATTTCAGCCAGAGGTTTCGCCCTTCCTCTTCGGAGATACACCTTTGAAGGACTCGGTTGTACTTTTCTTATAAAGTTCTCCTCATGGACCTTGTAGGCTGATCACGGACTATGCAATGGGCCTCATTTTGGTCTTTGGGAAGTTCCTGTCTAAGCAGATAGGCTAGGAATGGTTTCGTCCACGGGGCAATTACTGCCATTATGTCGTGGGCTGAAGGTGTTATGTCATCGGCTGACTTGCCGGTTGGCGCGGTTGTTTCCGGTTTGTCATTTCCGGATTCCCCTTCCCATAGTACGGATGGCTTGAAGAGCCGTTCCAGGAAGATATTTGGAGGGACAGCGTCACGTTTTGCGCCGATGCGTGCCAGTACGTCGGCTGCTTGGTTATTTTCTCGGGCTACGTGATGGAGTTCAAGTCCTTCAAACCGAGCCGACATTTTTAGAACAGCGTTGCGATATGCTGCCATTTTCGGATCCTTGGAGTCAAAGTCTCCGTTTATTTGGAATATTGCAAGGTTTGAATCCCCGCGCACCTCTAGGCGTTGAATTCTCATGGAGATTGCCATCCGGAGACCCATGTAGGAGGGCCTCGTATTCGGCTGCGTTGTTGGAGTCCGTGTACATTATTTGAAGTATATATTGGACTGTGTCCCCGGTTGGGGACGTCAAGACGACGCCAGCCCCCAGTCCGGCCAACATTTTAGAGCCGTCAAAATGCATAATCCAATTGGAGTATGCGCCATACTCTTTAGGGAGTTCGGCTTTGGTCCATTCAGCGAAAAAGTCAGCCAAAACTTGTGATTTTATAGCTCGCCGAGGTTTGTAAGTTATATCGAATGGTAAGAGCTCAATGGCCCATTTTGCAATCCTGCCCGTTGCGTCGCGGTTATTTATGATGTCATTGAGTGGTACTTCGGAGGCCACTGTTATCGAACACTCTTGAAAGTAGTGTCGGAGCTTCCGGGATGCCATGAACACCGCATACACTATCTTCTGATAGTGTGGGTAACGGGACTTGCAAGGAGTTAACACAGTGGATACATAATACACTGGTTTTTGAAGAGGGAATTTATGCCCTTCTGTATCTCGTTCGACGATGAGTACCGCGCTTACAACTTGATGCGTTGCTGCGATGTATAACAACATTGGTTCGCCCAGATTGGGCGCAGCCAGGACCGGATTTGTTGCCAATATGGCCTTTGTTTCTTCGAGTCCCAAGAAGGAAGCATCCGCCCACTGGTGTTGGTGCGCCGAGGAGGCGATAGAGGGCAATGCCTTTTCTCCTAGACGGAGATAAAGCGGCTTAAAGCTGCCACACATCCCGTTAATTTTTGTACCTGTTTGAGGTCTTTTGGGATATCCAAGCGTGTGAGCTCGGATTTTAGCCAGTTTGCTTCAATTCCTCTACGGATACAATGAAGCCCAGCAGCTTTCGGCTCGTGCGCAAAAACGCATTTCTTCGGATTCAGCTTGATGTCATATGCTCGAGGTTGTCGAATGTGAGCCTCAAATCGCCTACTAGAGTTTCGACGAGTTTTGTTTTGACGACTACGCCGCTCACGTATGCCTTGACTGTTTTGCCGATCTGGGTAGCCGACATGTCCGAATCATGCGCCGATATGTTGCGCCGCATTTTTAAGTCCGAAGGGCATCGTGTTGAAGCGAATGGTCCGTATGGAGTGATGAATGCCGTTGCGGCTTGGTGTGCTTCCGCCATCTTGATTTGATGGTAACGAGTATCGCCGAGGAAGCACAATGAATCGTGTCTCGCGGTAGCATCGATAATTTGGTCGATGCGGGTAGGGGGAAGGGATCCTTTGGGCAAGCCTTATTGAGGTCTTTAAAATCGACGCATAGGCACTAGGATTTGTCCTTCTTGGTACCATTACCAGATTTGCTAGCCAATCCGGATGTTTGATATCTCTAATGAATTGGCTTCCAATAGTTTGGCTAGCTCTTCTCCCATTGCCTGTCTTTTGGGTTGGAAAATCGTCAAGAGCCTGTTTGACCGGCTTGAATCCTTTTAGGATGTTTAGGCTGTGTTCGCCAATGCGTGGGATTCCGGCATGTCCGAAGGATGCCAGTAAAATGTCCCAATTTTCCCGAAGGAATTCGCAGATCGGCGTCTATCTCGGGTTTAATTGTGCCCCAATGTAGGTCGTCTTTGTTGGGTCCATTGGATGGACTCGAATTTCACTATTTCATCTGCTGGTTTGAAGGAGGTGGACTTGGATCTTTATCAAGTATCACATCGCCCCCCATTTACCGAGAGCGCAGCGTGGTGAGTTCTTCGCCGCTAGGGCCTCGGATAGTGCCTCCGGCTAGTGCGGCTGTCTTGTTTTCGGTAGCTGAGTGCTATGTCCGGATCACTAGCGAGAGTGATTATTCCGCCGGCCCTGCATTTTGAGCTTCATATACCCGTAATGGGGTACGGCTTGAAAAATTGTGAATGCCTCTCGCCCTAATATAGCGTGATATCCGCTGTTGAACGGGCCACTTGGAACGTGACTTCTTCGATCTGTAATTGTCCGTGAGCGAACACCACATCGAGTGTGATTTTTCCGGTGCAGCGCTTCCGGCTAGGGATTATTCCTCTGAAGGTTGTGCTGCCGCTCAATACGGCTCCAATCGATTTCCATTTTTGAAGAGTTTCCTCATAGATGAGGTTTAGTCCGCTGCCGCCATCCATGAGGACCTTTGTAAGTCGTAAAGCCGCCCACTATGGGACTAAGCACCGGGCGGGTGGTGCTCGGGCTGTTCGAATTTAGGTTAAATCATTGGCGTTGAAGGTGATAGCTGTGTCGCTCCATGGATTTCTTTGTTGCTACTTGGTAGACTTCGCGAGGCCGCTGGATTGTTCGTTTTGTGATATTGTTTGATGCGAAGGTCTCAAGACTGTTGATACCGCATCAAGATTGTTGGAGTGGTTTTCGGGGCTAGAAGCTCCTCGTCACTTTTGGCCACCGCCGATATCCAACATGCTCGAAGGCTATGTGTTGGGACGGCTCCTCTGTACTATGAAGCTTACAGGTCCATTGAGCCATCCCTCCAAAGACGGTTCCGCGCCCTTTATGGGGTTTTTGCTTTTGATTTTTGCATCCGGGGCCCGAGTGTGATGCACCCTTTTGTTGCGGATCGGGTTGTATTCGGGGCGGATTATCCCAAAATTGGTTTTCGGTTTTCCGGAAACTCTCCATCGCACAAGATTTTCGCATTATGGACGCCAGATCGGTGAAGCGCATAATTTTACGATGGCCGATGGCGCTCAATATTCCCTTGTCCGTGCAATTATTGCAAAAGATTGAGATTGCGTTTTCCTCTCGGCAGTCCTTTATCCTGTCCATAACCGGGAGGAATCGCCCAAGAGTGATGTCTTGTTTCAGCGGGCTCTTGCCGTATTACAGATAGATCACATATGTCCGGGCGGGTGGGTGGACTAAAATCCGGATCCCTGCCTATCTTGGGGCTTAAAGGCCGAGGAGTTTCCGAATTCGGAAGCTTGGATTGCTGGACATGATCCAGCAAGTCCGGAACGATGCATGATTTTAAGTTCAATGCTCGATCGAAGTCCGTCCCTCTGCGGAAATCCGGCATGGAGGGTTCGGGAATCCGGACGTGACTAGTTTTCAATATAGGCGAAGTGTCGCCGCATTGTTCCTCTACCACTGCGACGTGATGGGTGGCCTGGGGAGAGTTAATCTCTCTTAGATCGGTTTTAAGCCCAATCTGATTGTAGTATGTAGCGACTCCCAGGGTGGCGATTCGATCCAAGAGCTCGTTGACAGAATAGAGCTCTATTGGATCCAGCCGCTCGGCGAATTCCGAGCTGACGCGGAGATTGGTTTTGATGACTTGGGAAGTCATTGTCGAAGCAGTGGCCGGACAGGCGGTCATAAGAAAACCGCCTAGCCAGATAGTTTGGCCGGCGGCCAAGGCCCTTTTGGCGAAAATACCGTCTTTGAAGACGGATGGAGGCATCCTTCCTATCGGTGACGACACAGAGGAACTCTCAATGAAAGCACCAATGTCGGTGTCAAAACCGGCGGATCTCGGGTAGGGGGTCCCGAACTGTGCGTCTAGGCGGATGGTAACAGGAGACAAGGGACACGATGTTTTACATAGGTTCGGGCCCTCTTGATGGAGGTAAAACCCTACGTCCTGCTTGATTAATATTGATGATATTGGTAGTACAAGAGTGGATCTACCACGAGATCAAGGAGGCTAAACTCTAAATCTAGCCTATGGTATGATTGTTGTGATGTATGTTGTGTCCTACGGACTAAAGCCCTCCGGTTTATATAGACACCGGAGGAGGCTAGGGTTACATAGAGTCGGTTACAATGGTAGGAGATCTACATATCCGTATTGCCAAGCTTGCCTTCCACGCCAAGGAAAGTCCCATCCGGACACGGGACAGAGTCTTCAATCTTGTATCTTCGTAGTCTTGGAGTCCGGCGGACGATGATAGTCCGGCTATCCGGACACCCCCTAGTCCAGGACTCCCTCAGCCACCGAAACAAGATAAGATTAGTAGTGGCAAGAAAATTCACAACATCTACGCCCACAACAAGATTGTGTTCTACTCGTGCATATAAACTACGCACAGACCTAGCTCATGATGCCACTGTTGGAGAACGTGGTTGAAAATAAAAAAAATTCTATGCTTCACCAAGATCAATCTATGGAGTCATCTAGCAACGAGAGAGAGGAGTGCATCTACATACCCTTGTAGATCACGAGCGGAACCGTTCAAGAGAACGGGGTTGATGGAGTCGTACTCGTCGTGATCCAAATCACCGATGATCCTAGCGCCGAACGGATGGCACCTCCGCGTTCAACACACGTACAGTTGGGGAAGACGTCTCCTCCTTCTTGATCCAGCAAGGGGAAGGGAGAGGTTGATGGAGATCCAGCAGCACGACGGCGTGGTGTTGGAAGTAGCGGCGATCTCGGCAGGGCTTCGCCAAGCTCAGCGAGAGGGAGAGGTGTTACGGAGGGAGAGGGAGGCGCCAGGAGCTAGGGTGCGCAGCCCTCCCTCCGCCCTCTTTATATAGGGGCCCTGGGGGCGTCGGCCCCCTAGAGATCCCATCTCAAGGGGGGGCGGCGGCCAAGGGGAATGCCCCCAAGCCAGGTGGGCGCCCACCCCTAGGGTTTCCAACCCTAGGCGCAGGGGAGGCCAAGGGGCGACCAGCCCACCAGGCTGGTTCCTTCCCCACTTCAGCCCATGGGGCCCTCCAGATAGGTGGCCCCACCGGTGGACCCGGGACCCTTCCGGTGGTCCCAGACAATACCGTGACCTTAAACTTTCCTTGTGTCAAACAGACTTCCTATATACAAATCTTCACCTCCAGACCATTCCGGAACTCCTCGTGACGTCCGGGATCTCATCCGGGACTCCGAACAACTTTCGGGTTAGTGCATACTAATATCTCTACAACCCTAGCGTCACCGAACCTTAAGTGTGTGGACCCTACGGGTTCGGGAGACACACAGACATGACCGAGACGACTCTCCGGCTAGTAACCAATAGCGGGATCTGGATACCCATGTTGGCTCCCACATGTTCCACGATGATCTCATCGAATGAAACACAATTTCGAGGATTCAAGTAATCCCGTATACAATTCCCTTTGTCAATCGGTACGTTACTTGCTCGATACCTCGTTCAATCTCGTTACCGGCAAGTCACTTTACTCGTACCATAATACATGATCCCGTGACCAAACACTTGGTCACATTGAGCTCATTATGATGATGCATTACCGAGTGGGCCCAGAGATACCTCTCCGTCATACGGAGTGACAAATCCCAGTCTCGATCCGTGTCAACCCAACAGATACTTTCGGGGATACCTGTAGTATACCTTTATAGTCACCCAGTTACGTTGTGACATTTGGTACACCCAAAGCACTCCTACGGCATCCGGGAGTTACACGATCTCATGGTCTAAGGAAATGATACTTGACATTGGAAAATCTCTAGCAAACGAACTACATGATCTTGTGCTATGCTTAGGATTGGGTCTTGTCCATCACATCATTATCCTAATGATGTGATCAAGTTATCAATGACATCCAATGTCCATAGTCATGAAACCATGACTATCTGTTGATCAACGAGCTAGTCAACTAGAGGCTCACTAGGGACATGTTATGGTCTATGTATTCACACATGTATTATGATTTCCGGATAACACAATTATAGCATGAATAATAGACAATTATTATGAACAAGGAAATATAATAATAGTCATTTTATTTTTGCCTCTTGGGCATATTTCCAACAGAATATTCCATCAAACCTAGAATGAGGAGTAGTACTCCCTCCGTCTAGGTGTTAAGTCATCTTACGAATAAGGATCGACGTTGGTACTGAGGGCATAAGTTTTGTATTGATTTCTAAGCCTTCTCAGAACTTTGTCTTTAGCTCCCCTGTAATTTTATTTGTCTAGCTATTAACTTTGATTAAAAAAATGGTGTGGACTAAAAACCCGGATGGACGTAGTAGCCCTCCATTTATATTTACTCCGCATGTTAGATTTTACTGAAGTCAAACTTTGTAAAGTTTGACCAAGTTTAGGCCGAACACAAAAAACCATAATTATTGAGAGAGGGCAAACTGTACATACTCTCAAACCTTTTCGATAATTGAAATTAACATTCTTTATTTCTACACACTCTCACACGTTTCCGATAATTTGGCGCATGTGTGGTTGTTCACTTAAGGGAGGGTAGTGTACCTGTCGGCGTTCTGGGAACCGGGGTCCCCAGACTTGCTCGCTCATGCCCGCTGCATGGCTCCACCAGTGGCCCAGTACGGCCCGTCTTCATCAACCAGCACTCAAGACCCTCGCGAGGGGCCAAGCCTCGCGGGGCGGATGATGCAAGGCCTCCTCAGGAGTGGCCTCACCAGGCAGGCTCGCGAGGAGGCAGAGAGATCAAGGCAAGGGGTACCTCGCGATGTCTCCGTGATGCAAGCCATGAAGACCAAGGCCAGGCAGGCGCCAGCGCGCAGTGTCCTCGCTTACCCTTTGGTGCTAAGGGGGCAAGCGCAGGCGCGGAGTACCGAGGCATCAGGCAAAGGTCTCCATATCGGTGCAACAAGACCAAGACCAGCAGGACAGCAGGATGGAGGTCCATGGAGCCCAAGACGGCGTCACCACCAGCGCCTTTGGTAGGCGAAGACCACCTTTAGTTAGGATAGCTTGTACTAGCTGTCCCCTTTCAAAATGGCCGTTGTTGGATCCCTTCCCGCTCAACATTTGGGAAGAGGACCAGGGCCTCTATAAATAGGACTAGCCACCACCGAAGAAGGGGAGAGATCATTCAGATTACCCTCACCCACACAAGCTCGCCAACCAGAAGAACACCTCTCCTCGCGAGGCTGTTCTTTACTTGTACTATTCATCATCACCCCAAGAGGCGATCCACCACCACCACACAGGAGTAGGGTATTACACCACAACGGTGGCCCGAACCTGTATAAATCTTGTGTGTCTTGTGCTGTGAGTTCATCGTGCTAGCCTAGAGATCGCGGCGAGGCTGAGGGCGTGTTTCGGTAGGGGGAAATCTTCGTGCGCACCCCAGTGTTCGAACCTTAAGGGTTTTGTCGGAACCCGATATCCGACATTTGGCGCGCCAGGTAGGGTTGCGCTGAAGTCTTCCTTCTGTGGATCCTCGTCCCATCGCTTTGTCGCCTCCATGTCTGGCAATCCGATGACCAGTGCTGACCGCTGGGCGGCCTGGCCAGCCTGAGCCACGACGCCTGCCCAAGAAGACCTCAACCCCACGCCCCAGGCAGCCCGCGCACCGCAGAACGCCGCGGGGTGTGGGCGCCGTGGTCACACATCGCCCGCCCTTACTCCGCGGCAGGTGCGGGCAGCCGGAAGGGCCTCAAGCCACGCCGCGGCCACGGCGCCGCACACCCGGTGGGAAGAAGCAAACCTGAGATCCGCGCTCACCGTGGCTCGGGAGCTGCTGCGATGCAGGTTGATGGAGAGCGGTCGGGATGCATTGCTGGAACACGTTGCCGAGCTCCTAGATGCCGGGCCTCGGGGGCACCGCCTTACTACTTCCAGCTTGCACCCCGGGCCTCAGCCGGACCACACGGCGGATGATACGTCTCTGTCGTATCTATAATTTTTGATTGTTCCATGCCAATATTATTCAACTTTCATATACTTTTGGCAACTTTTTATACTATTTTTTGGGACTAACATATTAATCCAGTGCCCAACGCCAGTTCCTGTTTGTTGCATGTTTTATGTTTCGCAGAAACCCCATATCAAACGGAGTCCAAACGGGTTAAAAATGGATGGATCTTATTTTTGGAATATTTGGGAAGTATGGGAGGAAGAATAAACGCGAGACGGTGCCCGAGGTGGCCACGAGGCAATGGGGTGCGCCTGCCCCTACTGGGCGCGCCCCTGACTCTCGTGGGCCCCTCGTAAGGTGGTTGCTGCTATTCTTTTGCCGCAAGAAAGCTTATTTTTGGAAAAAATCTTGGCGAAGGTTTCAGTCCAATCGGAGTTACGGATCTCCGGATATAAAAGAAACGGTGAAAGGGCAGAATCCCAGCACGCAGAAACAGAGAGAGACAGAGAGATAGATCCAATCTCGGAGGGGCTCTCGCCCCTCCCATGCCATGGGAGCCAAGGACCAGAGGGGAAACCCTTCTCCCATCTAGGGAGAAGGTCAAGGAACAATAAGAAGAAGAAGGGGGGCTCTCTCCCCCTTGCTTCCGGTGGCGCCAGAGCGCTGCCGGGGGCCATCATCATCACCGCGATCTTCACCAACAACTTAACCACCTTCATCACCAACTCTTCCCCCCTCTATGCAACGGTGTAACCTCTCTTTCACCCACTGTAATCCCTACTTAAACATGGTGCTCAACGCTCTATAGTATTTCCCAATAATGTATGGCTATCTTATGATGTTTGAGTAGATCCGTTTTGTCCTATGGGTTAATTGATGATCGTGATTGATTTGAGTTGCGTGTTTTATTATTGGTGCTGTCCTTTGGTGCTCTCCGTGTCATGCAAGCGTGAGGGATCCCCGCTGTAGGGTTTGCAATATGTTCATGATTTACTTATGGTGGGTGGCATGAGTGACAGAAGCACAGACCCGAGTAAGTAGGTTGTTTGCGTATGGGATAAAGGGGACTTGATGATTTAATGCTATGGTTGGGTTTTACCTTAATGATCTTTAGTAGTTGCGGATGCTTGCTAGAATTCAAATCATAAGTGCATATGATCCAAGAAGAGAAAGTATGTAGCTTATGCCTCTCCCTCAAATAAAATTGCAATAGTGATTACCGGTCTAGTTATCGATTGCCTTGGACAAATAACTTTCTAATGAGAAAATGCCCTCTACTAAAACTCACTTAGTTATGTCTTCATCTAAACAGCCCCTAGCTTTTATTCACGTGCTCTTTCTTATCTCGCAAACCTATCCAACAACACCTACAAAGTACTTCTAGTTTCATACTTGTTCTAGGTAAAGCGAACGTCAAGCGTGCGTAGAGTCGTATCACTGGCAGATAGGACTTGAGAGAATATTTGTTCTACCTTTAGCTCCTCGTTGGGTTCGACACTCTTACTTATCGAAAGAGGCTACAATTATCCCCTACACTTGTGGGTTATCAGCGGACCTCTCCACGCCCGCGCGCCCCCAAGCACACCACAAGGGTTCATCGACATCAGCTCAACCATCAGCGTCGGACGCCGGGTCGCATCCGCACCACCTTCGGTGAACGAGGGCATGCGCGTTGCCGCCTACGGCCCGGGCGGGCCGCTGCCCTACCATCCTCAAGACGGCGCGCTAGGCCGGGCCACATGGAGTGTGGGGCACTACGGCGAAGTCTTCGAGGCGGCAGCTTCGGAGGCTTACGTGCCCTGCATGGTGGATCGGGAGTACGCGCTGGAAGACGACCCTGGCTCATTCCTCGGGCTAGGCTCGGAAGAAGAGACGCCAGAGGCCGACCCTTCCAGGAGCCTCAAGGGAGCCTCACCAATTGCGCCGACAGCAGCAGTTACCGGGTACCGCTAATTCCTCAGGAGCAAGCTTATGCTAACGATGGGTCACAGGAGGGTCAGGTCGCAGCACCGGGCGGCTGCCCCAGCTAATCAGCAGCCCCCTTCCACCAGGAGGAGTGCACTGGGGGCTGCAGGAGAGGGGCTGGGAGCCAGGCCCCTCCCCACGACGCACGAAGCAACGCGTCCCCCGGAGGTAGGCCCTCTGCGGGGGAGGTGCTGCAAAGCCTACCCCCGACAGAGGACCCGTGGTCACCGAGGGCACCGCTGGCATCCCCTTTACCCCTTTGGCGTCGTCCTGGTTTCCGGTTGCAGCCAATGGTGGTTGAGGGTGGCGCAAGGCGGGGCCCTTGTCTGGCGATATGAAGCATGGCCCGGTGCCTGTGAAGAAGGCCCGGAGCTTGTGAAGCTCGCCGCCGGTGACACCCTCACGTAATAATGAGTGGGGCTGTACACACCCCAGAGTCTCCGGAGTGCCGCCCTTGGGCCTCGGGGGCTCCCTCCCACGCCTAGTGGCAGCACTTAGCTCCGTGCTGGTGAGAAGTCGTGAAAGACTAGACTAGGCGCCGGACGCGGCCATTTGCTTTTTGACTCCCTTTCTGTAGTCGTGTTTCCTTGCTTCGGATTTAAGTTGGAGTTGAATTTTCGTTTGTGTATGCGAGCAGGGTGACTTTTCTCATTCGTGTGATTTCTTGCGTTCTGGTTCATGCCTTAATTTGGAGTTCGCACCGGCTGCCTCCCCCTCGCGAGCCCCTCGCGGGCGGGGATGGGCGAAGCGCACGCACACTGCACGCATGCCATACTACGGCTAACACTTGCTCTTGCGAGGCCCTCTCGACCGGGTTGGCATATCCCTCACGGGATCCTCGGAAGCTCACGACCTCACGAGCTGGTTTGGGACCCATCCTGGCTAAAGGTAAACTACAACAGCAAACTTGCCGCAGAGCCCGTAAGCTCATAGAAGCATATATTCAGCTTGGCCCTGAAAGCATAAAAACGACAATCTTTTTACATGAGGGGCATCCCCTCCCAAAATGCTCTTACAACCTTTGGGGCCGTGCCCGAGCTTCTGTATGCAGGATAAACAACAGAGATACACAGGATCAGTCAGACATATCGCTCACCGCGTCCCCCGGGTAGCCTCCAGATGCATCGCTAGCGTCGCTGTCGCTGTCACTGGCATTGCCATCACCATCACCGGCGCCACCGTCACCATCATCGACCAACGCATCCACGTTATCCTCCACCCACCGCGCCAGGTCGCCCTGGATGGCCTCGGGCACCGTGGCGATGGCGGCGTCAAAGTCGAAGTCAGGATTGATGTTCTGTTGATGGCTGAAAACATGGGAAAACGCAAGCCTGAGCAGGTTGCGGCTGCTCCCCTCAACAAGCTGGTGAGCTCCCTCGGAGCGGTTCTCCAGGCGTGTCACCACGCCGGTAAAGAAGCGAAGATGACTGGCATAATTGGTCGCGTGGGGATGCGGGGCGTTCTCATTACCTATGTTGCCCAGGGTCGTGTTGGCCCTGTTCCTGAGATACTGGAGCATGGGGCCGTGCATGTGCTCCAATATCCACCGTTGAAGCATTTCCTCCCTGTTTTGCAACGCGACGGAATCGACATCGGCAACCCGCCGCCGAAGAGGAAGCAGCTCGGTGCGGGCGGAGGCCAGCTCGGCCTGGGCCGAGACCAGGGCGGCCACAGCAGCCTCTGCGCCGTTCCGCTTCAGTCAGCCTGGACCTGAGGGCGGTAGTCCTGCCCGCAGCCTCGGCTTCAACCTGCTTCAGCTTCAAGTCATACCTGCTCGCAATATCAGCACGAGCCTTGGCCATGCGGTGATCGACTTCCTCGTGGACCCGGGCCTCGCGCACGCCAATGATGTCCTCCGCTTGGGCAACCTAGCGCTCCCTCGTCTCCAATCGCTCAAGATCAAGACTGCGCTCGGCGGCCTCCAGCGTCAGTGCTTCCTCACGCTTTCGGAGCTCCTCCTCCTCGACAGGTATCCCCCTCAGCGATGCAAGGTCAGTTTTGTGCAGCTCCACTTGCTGCTCCAAGGAGGCGTTCCAGGCTTGGAGCTCCCACACGCACTTCTCTGCGATTTCAGGACGACGATCTGCTTTCTGGGGCTCCTCCAAAGCTCGGGAGCAGGCCTCTCACGAGGTCGCGAGGGACGCTTCGGCCTTCGTGTTGTCAAGCTCACGCTAGTGGCGCACGAGGTTGATGGCCACCTTCAGTTTATGTCGCTCCTCGATCAGCCGTAGGCCCTCGGCTTCAAGGCGCGCGTCTACATCCGCAAGCTCTCCACCAAGCTGGCCCATCGCGTCCATCGCCTTTTGGAAGAACTCATGGCGGACGACCATTCGTTCACGCGCGAGCTTGAGCACGCTGCTGATGTCGTCCCCACGATCACTAGCGCAGGCTCGCCACTTGAAGAGGAGCCCAGGATTGACGCTAACCATTCACCGTCCACGACCAAAGGAGGAGCCCTGGGCAGGCTGGCTGCTCTCTAGGAAGGGTTGTGAAGGAAAGGCGGCAAGGGCACGGGCTCAAGACACCTTGCAGGTAGGCTTGCTTCTCCGGCTGACCCCGCGCCAGTGGCGGCGTGTGAGCTTGGGACGCTCAAGGCTAGCAATGAAGGCAAGGCCGGAGGAGGTTGCTTCTCGGGAGACTCCGTGGGCTTTGTAGGAGGAGCCCTGAAGAGCCATAGTCAGGAGAGGAAGCAGCGATTGGGGAATCACAAGGATAAGGTACTTACTCGTCTATGGCGATGTACTTTCTATGTTTCAAAGCCGGATGGTGCCACCGCTATAGCTCGAAGACTCCTTCCTCTTGCGGAGCGCGGCGAAGTCCACGCGGAACCGTCCTAGGTGCTGGACATGGGGTCCAGTGCGAGGTGCGGCTGGAGAGGCACCCAAGTGGTCGACCTCAGGAGCGCCAAGCTGAGAAGAGCAGTCAGGCTCCGCCTCATGCTGGCTTGTCAGGGTCTCAGGAGCTCCGGCCTCGGGAGCCGCAGACTGCATCTCCCCCTCAATGACCGCCCCAGGGGAAGCCTCACCGGTTCTGAAGGATGGCACCTTGAGAACCTCAAGCGTAATCGGCACCTCAACACCCACGCCTCCGGCCTCGAGCGAGGCTTGCCTCCCTGCTTCCACTCTTGGGGCAAGCTTGGTACTGGCGGCAAGGAGGGGAGCCACGACGACAGGATTCTCGTGAGGCCCCACAAGGCCAACCAGACGCAACCCCCATTCGTCAAAGGAAGGCATCTGTCCCGCTAACTCAACCCTGTTCGAGCAGAGATAAAAGAGGCTACTCTCTTGCGGCATATCGCCTGACGAGGGGTTGCCAGTCAAGACTTCAAGCGCAGTCCTCTGTGCTTCGGGCGAAAGCCCTGACTCTTGAAGCCTCATGCGATCTTGGTCATCGGTCAGGGCCCACATCGGCCGGGAATGGCGCTGAAGAGGGGCAATGCGACACCGGAGGAACTCCTTCACCACCCGGGGCGCAGTCACGCCAAGATCTCTCAACCTCTTCAACCGGAGCCAAACGAAGGAAAGGCAAGGGCTCACGAGCCTCTCGTGGCCCTAGCCGGGGTTGGGGACACCGGGAAATGACAGAGGCGAGAGCAAGGGGCTGAGCACTCCGACATCCACGTACACCCACCATGTCCGGAACCCGCTCGTGGACGGCAGGAGATCAAAATCAATCCCCGAGGCGGCCGTCTCTGCCACAGCCTGGAAGCTCATGCACCCTGAGCACTGCGAGGGGTCGGTCAGGTGCAGCGAGAAGAAGTGGCGCAAGTGGGCGGCGGAAGGAGCAATGCACACCATGGCTTTGCAAACAAAGGCGAAGATGGCGAGAAGGGAAACGGATTGGGGATCAAGATGCATCATGTGGATCTGATAATGGGAAAGCACTACGTTGAAGAAGGCAGAGAAAGGGGGAACCAGGCCAGCCCACAGGGCATCGACGAAGAACCGAACCTCAATGACTGTCCTGTCAATGGAGGAGCGGGACGTAGGCCAAGCCACCATCCCTCCCCACCCGTTGAAGCTGGAAGCGAGCGCGGAGCAGACCTTGCCCATGGCCTCCAGGTTGTGCACCCGCGACCGGCCGACGACGGGCTCGATTGTTGGGGGCGGATTGGCTGAAGACAGAGCTTCTTCCCCTTCTTCGCGCTAGTCAGCGCCATGGTAATGGAGGGAGCAGAGCTCAAGTCAGATTGGGAATGGAAGCAAGGGCTCGAGGAAGAAGGGAGAATAGGAAGCACGCCGCATGCGAGGACGAAATAACTGTCTAGAGCACCGTGGCCGCATAGGCAGGTGGATATTGGGCAGCATGGGGAAGCGGAGACGCCCATGTCCAATCAGTCCCCACGCGTCGACCAAGGCCGCAGGCTGTTGGGGCCCGCGGCGCTCCGCCCTCGCCCTTTGGCTTCGCCGCTAAGCCAAGTCCGGCGTTTTGGGCCGGGGCTACTCTCATGCGTTCGGGAACAAGGGTCCTCGATTTGTTATGCATGCCCCAGGGCGTGGATCCCCAAAGGCCCAAGACGACCCGTCTTCATCAACCAACACTCAAGACCCTTGCGAGGGGCCAAGCCTCACGGGGCGCACGACGCAAGGCCTCCTCAGGAGTGGCCTCACCAGGCAGGCTCGCGAGGAGGCGGAGAGATCAAGGCAAGGGGTACCTCGCGAGGTCCCCGTGACGCAAGCCATGACGACCAACGCCAGGCGGGCGCCAGGCAAGTGCGAGCGTGCAGTGTCCTCGCTTCCCCTTTGGTGCTAAGGGGGCAAGCGCAGGCACGGAGTACCGAGGCATCAGGCAAAGGTTTCCATATTGGTGCAACAAGACCAAGACCAGCAGGACGGCAGGACGGAGGTCACCATGGAGCCCAAGACGGCGTCACCACCAGCGCCTTTGGCAGGCGAAGACCACCTTTAGTCAGGATAGCTTGTACTAGCTATCCCATTTCAAAATGGCTGTTGTTGGATCCCTTCCCGCTCAATATTTGGGAAGAGGACCAGGGCCTCTATAAATAGGACTAGCCACCACGAAAGAAGGGGAGAGATCATTCAGATCATCCTCACCCACACAAGCTCGCCAACCACAAGAACACCTCTCCTCGCGAGACTGTTCTTCCCTTGTACTGTTCATCATCAGCCCAAGAGGCAATCCACCGCCACCACACAGGAGTAGGGTATTACACCACAACGGTGGGCCAAACCTGTATATATCTTGTGTCTCTTCTGTTGTGAGTTCATCGTGCTAGCCTAGAGATCACGGCGAGGCTGAGGGCGTGTTTCGGTAGGGGTAAATCTTCGTGCGCACCCTAGTGTTCGAACCTTAAGGGTTTTTCTGGAATACGATATCCGACAGTACTGCACATGAAGGACAGGAAGTGTGACCAGGACACGTGGATCGTTAGTTCATCAGAAGTACTAGTAGTTTTCTTCATTGGTACGTTAAATAAAGGGAAAACACGTCAAAACACTCGGATGATTTGTTGCCTTCTTCAGCCGCTTCCCGCGTCGTTCGAACCCATGCAATCGTGTGGTGCGAAGAGCGCCTGTGTCCCCGTCCTGAAGGTCCCCCACGTGAAGGTAGCTCATGCATACTAATGTCTAGCCGCGTGCGTGGAGTAGAAAGCATCAAACGAGGATTGCAGAACAACTCTTCTAGACGTTCATTATGGGGTGCTGGTTGCATTTGGTACTAGCAAGCTCGATCGACACAGCTTGCAGACGAGCGCCATGCCACTGGTGTTCTGCGCCTACGTGCCTTTGCTGGTTGAGTTTGCAGAACACCATCGTTGCCAGTTTGATTCGCTTGATGACAGCCACTCGTCCTTTCCTCTCATAGCACACTTGTCTTAGTGTCTTTGACGATGCCAACGCCACAGTCGCGGCGGCCGCCGAAGCATGACATCATAGCATCACAGGAGAAGTCGGGCCGCCGTCACGGCACACCGCTGTCGTTGACGTAGCACTCGAAGCACGCCATCGAAGCAGCTGGACCGTCGTGGTAGCATTGCCGTTGCAACATCATCGAAGTAGCCAGGCCATTGCTGCAATGTTGCCGCAGTCGTCGAAGTACGGCGTCGCGGGATTGCCGTGATAGTTAGAAGCACGCCATCATAACATCATCGAAGCAGCCAGGCCTTCGTTGCAGTGTTGCCGCTGTCATCAAAGCACGACGTCGTAGGATTGCTGCGATCGTCACACCGTCGCCGCAGCCGTTGAAGCACGACATTACATCACCATCGAAGCAGTCGGCCTGCCATTGCAGCATCGACGCGGCCGATAGAGCACACCAAGACCATTTGAAGCACGCTAGTCACCGTGGCCGTCAAACTATGTCGCCGCAACATCATTGAAGCAGTCGAGCCATCGTCAGAACAACACTGCTCGCGGTCATCTCGGCTTGCATCGCCTGTGGCCACGTAAGCAGCAGCCACTCGTCTTTGTCAGAGCTAGTGTCGCTGCACCAACGGCTGTCGTCCGACTTCCAAAGATGCACCTTGTTGCCGTACACTTGCTAAAAGAGCCCACGAAGACGACTTTTGGTACCATGCCATTGCCACTACAAGTCGGCGACGTGTAAGGCTGCAAGTTGCCACGCCTCAATGCAAGAAGTTGCCGTCTAGCGGAATTCCGGCCGCCAACATCTGGCTTTGCAGGTGGGGCATAAGTGCTTCAAGGCCCTCCATTACTGCTACAAGCACTCGGTACACAACACACTGTTGTAGGGACAATGCTTCCAACGACTGATGACACAGGTGGACGGTGGTGTTGCATTGCGGCATGGGAGGCCACGAAGGGTTGCTTCCATGGCGGCTAGTTGAGCAGGGATGCGCGACGTGATGAACTTGGCGAGCCGCTGACGGTGGTCAGATGGTGTCATTAGGATGATGCTGTGAGGCCAGGGATGCAAACGCGTGCATGCAACCGTGAGGTTTGAAAAGAGAAGACGATTTGGGATTTCCATCAAAATATCTAATGGCCCTGGGCAGGCCAATCGGGCGGCTGGTGAGGCGGCTGATCCCACGCAGGGATCAGCCAGATTACGCCTAGCAGTGGCCTAAATAGAGAGTTTCGTTTCGTACTTACATAATTTAAAATGATTGTTACTGAGAGAATAAGAAAACCACTCCACTATATATTAGTAGTATACATGAGTACTATATGGACGCAACTTCATTGACTTAGTGCACCTGCCTTTGGGTTTATGACAGGTGGGCCCAAAATGTGGCTGGCCCACCCGTCATACATCCAAAAGCAGGTGCAGTTAAGGCACTGGAGCTCAGTCCGTAATACAATATATATGTATTACTATATAAGCTGGAGCCTCAGCGCTTGTTCACTAGGGTTTGCAGTCTCCACACTCTTGCTGCACTACATATATATATACACGCTAGAGGCTCAGCATTCCTTTGCTAGGGTTTGCTATATTCACAGTCTCTCACCCTCTTCACCAGATCTAAACAAGACTGCATTGGCTTCTTGTCTCTCTCTCCCCCCTCACAGCTGGTGAAGGAGGCGTCTGGATCCCGTCGCACCGGGAAGGGCAGGAGGTGCAGCGTTCACTCTATCGCCTTCGGCGAGGGAGGCAATCCACTACCGGCTGCGCTATTCTCTTTCACCCAGCGCCTGTGCGGGAGGGCCATCGACCCCTTCTTCCTTGCTACTGTACATAGTGTGGGCAGATCCGGCCTCCCACCGCACGCCTTGCCACATCCCGATGACCCTAAGGTATAAATTTCTTTGAAACCGTCATTGCTCTAGCTGCATGTGGATCTTTTTCGATTCTATAGTCGAATCCAGGTCTTTGTTCAAAGAGGAAAGAAAGGTGCGGCGGGGTGGAGCATTAATCTAGGACGTGGTTCAATGAGAAAAGGAGGGAGGGAAAGTAGTATAGACTGGCTATCCAGCCGCTTTGTTGGTCGAAAAGGGAAAAAGGGGGTAACCCAGTACACACATCTATATGGAACCGATCTATTTGTTGAAAAGGGAAAGAAACCAGGGGGTCAGGTAGTTTGTGCAGGACTAGATTTGCTTCCCTCACATAGGAAAAAGGTTCAAAGAGAACAAATATGGGACAAATGCAGATATGCTACTTGGTTACATACTCTGCATCACCCATTTATACGTGTGGACACACATGGTGCTGGCACGTCCCATGTCCCATGTCCCATACAACTATTTTGCTATTGTAATCTAAGAATGCCACTGGAAAATTGAAGCAATGCCACTGTTAAAAGTAAATACATTTTTTTAACGAATGCTATTTTAAGAGAATGTCTCTGTTACTATGAATCAATGCAACCGTTTTAGAAATGCTACTATCCTAATTTGTTTTCCATCAAGATAAGTTAGATGCTTCTTTTTGTCGTCGTTTGTTTCATCCTCCTTTATCGGCCAGTAATTGTTTCCTTTTTTGTCTCTGTTAAAACAGGGATATCTATTCAACTTGTTGCTATTGCGACATTTTGCTTTGCTGCACGAAACACTTATGTTTTAAGAGTGTTTTGTCTAGTTCAACTTGAATGTCATGCTGGTGACTTTGCTTAATTTTGGTGGAACTGCACAAAAGGAGATCAAGATTTGAGTCTTCCTCGCGAGTTGTTTCAAATCTTGGTCTCATCCACATGATGGTGCTGTGTGCTTTTAGATGTTGTGCTACTTGTATTGGTACTGTTTTAGATAAATGTTGAATTGATGCTATTGAATTGATGTCTTTTACCATTAAGTGAGCAAAAATTGTTCCAAACCAGACATGATGCTTGTCGCTTTCTTACACAAAACTCTGCATCACCCCCTTTATAAGTAGATGGACGCACATGGTGTTGTTGCACCCACTCTCTCCTGGAACTGTTTATGCTTTTTGTTAATCTAATGCCACTGGTAAAATTAAGAAATGCCACTCCCAGAATTAACTACTGAATCTTAGTTCAAAACTACAACACTTGTTAGGGATCGGTGGGAGTACCATTTCTGTTAGGGATCGGCCGGAGTACATGTTTAAGAAATGTATTGTTGAGATAATTTCTCTGTTAATACATATCAGTTACAGTGTTTTACAAGTGGTACTATCCTGCTTGGTAGATCTTTCTACATGTTTATTCAAGGTATTGTTAAGATAATGTCTTTGTTAATATCAATCAGTCGCATTGTTTTAGGAATGGTACTTTTATGCTTTGTCATTTTTATTCATGTTGAAACAAGGCATTGTTAAGATAATGTCTCCGTTAATATGAATGAATCACACTGTTTGAGAATTGCTACTCTCCTGCTTTGTTTTCCATCAAGATAAGGTAGTTGTTTTTTCTTCTGGGAGTATAAGTCATCAATCATTATTTCTTAGTAATTTTTCCCTTATACCTATTGTTGCATACATGGATATCAAGGGGCTATTTGGTTCTTGCCTGTGTGAGCCTTGCCAATCAGTTTTATTTCGACTTTGATTTTAGTTGAACTGCACAAAAGGAGCCAATGTGTTTAAGGCAAACTGTTGCATTATTGGGCCCCGTTGGTCTTTCCACTTTACAGAAAGAAGCAGTCACAGTTTGCGCTACATTACACAAAGAATGATTGAGAAGCTTTATAGACTGTTAGTAGACGCTGGTGACATGAATAGTCTGCTGAGAGCATTGGCAACTCAACAACACATGGAGTGCAAAATTCACTCCAGAATTAAAGGTATGACCAAGTCAGATGCTGACGCAGCTGTAATAAGCAAAGTCAGTATCGACCTTCATCCACATGTTCAAGGGAAAGAACTCTGTCCAGCAGAATACTACCTTTAAGAAGGGTAAGAAGAAAGACAAAAAGAGAGATGGATGCTTTACTTGTGGTTTAGAGGAACACTGGGCAAACAAGTGCCCAAACAAGTACAAGAAGCCAGGACAGGACTCCAAGTCTGTCAGTGTCACTCTACGCAACAATGATGGGGCATCTGGGTATGGTAATCTGTTTAACGTACTTTCAGTTTGTCAGTCCAACGATTGGTGGGTTGACAGTGGGGCCAATATTCATGTGTGTGCTGATGTGTCTTTGTTTTCTTGCAGCATATAAATACGAAATCCACAGGGATGCTCAGCTTGATTTTAGTGGAACTGCACAAAATGTTGAGATGGTTTGTGTCCTCCATAATACTTCATCATGCACAATACATTGAATGGTTCTCTAATCATTCGTCGTCACCTTGAGCCACCGGACTATCAACTGACAAACTGATGAAAAACCCTGCCCGTTCCACAACCATAGGCATTACATATTTTGAATGGGAAAAGCTTGTCAAAGTTTAATCATTGATATTAGCAAGAAGACATTAGTTTAATATATTGGAATTGGAAAACCTTGTCAAATTTTGATCATTGATTTTAGCCAGAAGACATGCATTTGATATTTCTGAGTGGGCCGCCCTTTGCTGTGAGCAGCGTCGATCGTTTTTTCCTATTCCTGTATTCAATTTAGAAGTAAATAGTTACTCTGATGAGATGCATAGTCACATGAATGTTGACTTATGGAAGGTATTTTAAGAGTTTCTTCTGAATATTGCCTATGTAATGCCAGGCCTTGTGTGTTTGATTGCAAAGTTGAGCTTGGAATGTTGTGTCATGCGGCATCATGAGTTGTTCATCGTGCCTCTTGAGAATAATGCTTTATATTTTTTTGCATGTTGATCTAATGCCAGTGATTTGCATATTAAAAAGATCATCCTCTTCTGTTGTTTCTGTGCTCAAGAAGTTCATCGTCTTATGTTTCATTCATAGCCTATACGACAAGTCGGGTAAATTAGAGGTGGAACCATATGATCTTCCGACCAACTCATAATCTTAGGCCATGATTGGTGATACGTCTCCAACATATCTATAATTTTTGATTGTTCCATGCTATTATATTATCTGTTTTGGATATTTAATGGGCTTTAATATGCTCTTTTATATTATTTTGGGGACCAACCTATTAACCGGAGGCCCAGTGCCAATTTCTGTTTTTTTGCCTATTTTAGAGTTTTGCAAAAAAGGAATACCAAATGGAGCCAAACGGAATGAAACCTTCATGAGGATCTTTCTTGGACCAAAAGCAATCCTGAAGAATTGGAGTTTATGTCTGGAACTCCACGAGGAGACCACGAGGCAGGAGGGCACACGAGGGGGGTAGGCACGCCCCCACCCTCGTGGGCCCCTCATAGCTCCACCGACGTACTTCTTTTGCCTATATATACTCTTATACCCTAGAAACATTATGGGGAGCCACGAAACTACTTTTCCACCGCCGCAACCTTCTGTACCCATGAGATCCCATCTTGGGGGCCTTTCCGTCAATCAGCCGGAGGGGGAACCGATCACGGAGGGCTTCTACATCAACACCATTGCCTCTCCGATGAAGCGTGAGTAGTTTACCACAGACCTTCGGGTCCATAGTTATTAGCTAGATGGCTTCTTCTCTCTTTTTGATTCTCAATACAAAGTTCTCCTTGATGTTCTTGGAGATCTATTTGATGTAATATTCTTTTGCGGTGTGTTTGCCGAGATCCGATGAATTGTGGATTTATGAACAAGATTATGTATAAAATATTATTTGGTTCTTCTCTGAATTCTTATATGCATGATTTGATATCTTTGCAAGTTTCTTAGAATTGTCGGTTTAGTTTGGCCTACTAGATTGATCTTTCTTGCAATGGGAGAATTGCTTAGCTTTGGGTTCAATCTTGCGATGTCCTTTCCCAGTGATAGTAGGGGCAGCAAGGCATGTATTGTATTGTTGACATCAAGGATAAAAAGATGGGGTTTATATCATATTGCTTGAGTTTATCCCTCCACATCATGTCATCTTGCTTAATGTGTTAGTCCGTTCCTATGAACTTAATACTCTAGGTGCATGCTGGATAGCTGTCGATGTGTGGAGTAATAGTAGTAGATGCAGAATTGTTTTGGTCTACTTGACACGGACGTGATGCCTATGTTCATTATCATTGCCTTAGATGTCTTCATAATTATGCGCTTTTCTATCAATTGCTCGGTAGTAATTTGTTCATGCTATCTTGAGAGAAGCCACTAGTGAAACCTATGGCCTCTAGGTCTCTTTTCTATCATATTACATCTCTTTTCCATTATTGCATCTCGTTTACTATTCTGCAATCTTTACTTTCCAATCTATACAACAAAAATACCAAAAATATTTACTTTACTATCTTTATTAGATCTCACTTTTGCGAGTGACTGTGAAGGGATTGACAACCCCTTTATTGCGCTGGTTGCAAGGTTCTTGATTGTTTGTGCAGGTACTAGGTGACTTGTGTGTCTTCTCCTACTGGAGTTATACCTTGGTTCTCAAAACTGAGGGAAATACTTATGCTACTTTGCTACATCACCCTTTCCTCTTCAAGGGAAAAAGCAACGCATGCTCAAGAGGTAGCAAGAAGGATTTCTGGCACCGTTGCCGAGGAGATCTACGCCAAGTCAAGACATACCAAGTACCCATCATAAACTCTTCTCCCTTGCATTACATTATTTGCCATTCGCCTCTCGTTTTCCTCTCCCCCACTTCAAAAACGATTTTCGAAAACCTTTGGCTTTTCTTCGCCCCTCTTCCATTCGCCTCTTTTCGCTTGCTTCTTGTGTGCTTGTGTGTTGGATTGATTGATTGTCATGATGGCTCAAGATAATACTAAATCGTGTGACTTTTCCAATACCAACAACAATGATTTTATTAGCACTCCGATTGCTCCTACTACCGATGCTGAATCTTGTGAAATTAATGCCGCTTTGTTGAATCTTGTTATGAAAGATCAATTTTCTGACCTTCCTAGTGAAGATGCCGCAACCCATCTAAACAACTTCATTGATTTGTGTGATATGCAAAAGAAGAAATATGTGGATAACGATATTGTTAAATTGAAGCTATTTCCGTTTTCGCATAGAGATCATGCTAAAACTTGGTTCTCTTCTTTGCCTAAAAATAGTATTGATTCATGGAATAAGTGCAAAGATGCTTTTATCTCTAATTATTTTCCTCCCGCTAAGATCATCTGTCTTAGGAATGATATTATGAATTATAAGAAACTGGATCATGAGCATGTTGCACAAGCTTGGGAGAGGATGAAATTAATGATACGTAATTGCCCTAGACATGGTTTGAATTTGTGGATGATTATACAAAAATTTTATGCTGGATTGAATTTTGCTTCTAGAAATCTTTTAGATTCGGCTGCGGGAGGAACTTTTATGGAAATCACTTTAGGAGAAGCTACTAAACTCCTAGACAATATTATGGTTAATTATTCTCAATGGTACACCAAAAGATCCACTAGTACAAAAGTTCATGCGATTGAAGAAATTAATGTTTTGAGTGGAAAGATGGATGAACTTATGAAATTGTTTGCTAATAAAAGTGTTCCTTCTGATAATAATGATGTGCATTTGTCTACTTTGATTGAGAATAATAATGAATCTATGGATGTGAATTTTGTTGGTAGGAACAATTTTGGTAACAACGCGTATAGAGGAAATTTTAATTCTAGGCCGTTTCCTAGTAATTCCTCTAATAATTATGGTAATTCGTACAACAACTATTATGGAAATTTTAATAAGATTCCCTCTGATTTTGAGAATAGTGTTAAATAATTTATGAGTTCGCAAAAGAATTTAATGCTTTGGTTGAAGAAAAATTGCTTAAGATTGATGAGTTGGCTAGGAACGTGGCTAGAATCTCTCTTGTTGTTGATTCTTTGAAACTTGGATCTATTCCACCTAAGCATGATATCAATGAGTCTCTCAAAGCAATGAGAATTTCCATTGATGAGTGCAAAGAAAGAACCACTAGGATGCATGCTAAAAAGATTGCTTTGATACAACGCCCGCTGCTCATTCAGGAAGCCAGGATCATCGGACACCTATGAGCACCTTTGAGAGACTGAGACGGCATGAAACGGTAAGGCCGGGCTTGGGAGGTCTAGTTTATTTCACACCTATATCAAGATACAAGTGTAATTTACTCGTCACCGGTAACAACGCGTAAAATACAAGCGTAATGAAACCGAGGGCCCGAGGTCTGTAAGTAAAACCGACGGGTTACACGTCTAATTTGAGAGACCATTGTATATTTTACTAGTCGAAATCGACCAACCAAGTGCTTCGCCCGAGACCATCTGCTTTTATATACAAGCGTCAGTTTTACAAGCGGTTTTAGTTGGAAAACGACGATCCAATAGCTACCTCTTGAGCACACGTTGGTTTTTCCCTTGAAGAGGAAAGGGTGATGCAGCAAAGTAGCGTAAGTATTTCCCTCAGTATTGAGAACCAAGGTATCAATCCAATAGGAGACGACACACAAGTCACCTAGTACCTCCACAAACAATCAAGAACCTTGCAACCAACGTGATAAAGGGGTTGTCAATCCCTTCACGGTCACTCGCAAAAGTGAGATCTAATAAAGATAGTAAAGTAAATATTTTTGGTATTTTTGTTGTATAGATTGGAAAGTAAAGATTGCAAAATAGTAGACGAGATGTGATAATGGAAAAGAGTTGTAATATAATAGAAATGAGACCCGGGGGCCATAGATTTCACTAGTGGCTGATAACCCGCAAGTATACGCGATAGTTGTAGCCTCTTTCGATAAGTAAGAGTGTCGAAGCCAACAAGGAGCTAAAGGTAGAACAAATACTCTCTCAAGTCCTATCAGCCACTGATACGACTCTACGCACGCTTGACGTTCGCTTTACCTAGAACAAGTATGAAACTAGAGGTACTTTGTAGGTGTGATAGGATAGGTTTGCAAGATAATGAATAACAAATACAAAGTAGGGGCTGTTTAGATAAAGATGCAATAAAGTAAATATAGCGAGTCTGGAAAAGTGGTGGTAGGAGTTATGGAATTGTCCCTAAGCAATTGACTAATTTACTAGACCGATAGCAAGCTTTATGTGGGAGAGGCATAAGCTAACACACTTTCTCTTCTTGGATCATATGCACTTATGATTGTAACTCTAGCAAGCATCTACAACTACTAAAGATTCATTAAGGTAAAACCCAACCATAGCATTAAAGCATCAAGTCCCCTTTATCCCGTACGCAACAATCCCCTTACTCGGGTTTATGCTTCTGTCACTCAAGCAACCCACCATAAAAGAAACATGAACGTATTCCAAGACCCTACAACGGGAATCGCTCACGCTTGTGCGACATGGAGGGCAAAATAGGACAGCAACATAACCACAAGAAAATTAAATCAATCATAGCAATTCATCAACCACCAATAGGATAACGAAAATCTACTCAGACATCGTAGGATGGCAACACATCATTGGATAATAATATGAAGCATAAAGCACCATGTTCAAGTAGAGGGTACAGTGGGTTGCGGGAGAGTGGACCGCTGAATATAGATGGGGGAAGGTGATGGAGATGTTGGTGAAGATGATGGAGGTGTTCGTGAAGATCGCGGTGATGATGATGGCCCCCGGCGGCGTTCCGGCGCCACCGGAAGCAAGAGGGATAGAGCCCCCCTTCTTCTTCTTCTTCTTCTTCTTCCTTGACCTTCTCCCTAGATGGGAGAAGGGTTTCCCCTCTGGTCCTTGGCTCCCATGGCTTGGGAGGGGCGAGAGCCCCTCCGAGATTGGATCTATCTCTCTGCTTCGCGTTCGAATTCTGCCCCGCACCGCTTCCTTTATATCCGAGATCCGTAACTCCGATTGGATTGAAACCTTCGCCCAGATCGTTTTCCAAAAATTAGCTTTCTTGCGGCCAAAGAAGGGAATCAACCGCCTTACAAGTGGCCCAGGAGGGTGGGGGGTGCGCCCACATTAAGTGGGCATGAGCCCCTATCTCCTGTCCACCTCGGGCACCGTCTCGTGTTGATTTCAGTTCCCAAAAATTACAAATATTCCAAAATAATTCTCCACCCGTTTTTATCCCGTTTGGACTCCGTTTGATATGGGGTTTCTGCGAAACATAAAACATGCAATGCATGTGAACTGCACTGTAATCGGATCAATATGTTAGTCCCAAAAAATAGTATAAAAAGTTGCCAAAAGTATATGAAAGTTGAATAATATTGGCATGGAACAATCAAAAATTATAGATACGACGGAGACGTATCAGCATCCCCAAGCTTAATTCCTGCTCGTCCTCGAGTAGGTAAATGATAAAAAAGATAATTTTTGATGTGGAATGCTACCTAGCATAGTCTTGATCATATGTCTAATCATGGCATGAATAGTAAGACACAAGTGATTCAAGGCAATAGTCTATCATTTGACATAAAAACAATAATACTTCAAGCATACCAACCAAGCAATTATGTCTTATCGAAATAAAATAGCCAAAGAAAACTCATCCCTACAAATTCATATAGTCTGGCTATGCTCCATCTTCATCACACAAAGCATTCAAATCATGCACAACCCCGATGACGAGCCGAGCAATTGGTTCATACTTTTTAACGCGCTTCAGATTTTTCAACTCTTACGCAATACATGAGCGCAAGCCATGGACCTAGCACTATGGTGGTATATGGTGGTGGTTGTGAGGACAAAAAGGGAGAAGATAGTCTCACATCAACTAGGCGTATCAATGGGCTATGGAGATGCCCATCAATAGATATCAATGTGAGTGAGTAGGGATTGCCATGCAACGGATGCACTAGAGCTATAAATATATGAAAGCTCAACAAAAGAAACTAAGTGGGTGTGCATCCAACTCGCTTGCTCACGAAGACCTAGCCATTTTGAGGAAGCCCATCATTGGAATATATCTATAATGAAAAATTCCCACTAGTAAATGAAAGTGACAACATAGGAGACTCTCTATCATGAAGATCATGGTGCTACTTTGAAGCACAAGTGTGGTAAATGGATAGTAACATTGCCCCTTCTCTCTTTTTCTCTCTTTTTTTATTTTTTATTTTTATATTTTTTGGTGGGCTTCTTTGGCCTCTTTTTTTTATTTGGGCTTCTTTGGCCTCTTTTATTTTTCATAAAGTCCGGAGTCTCATCCCGACTTGTGGGGGAATCATAGTCTCCTTCATCCTTTCCTCACTGGGGCAATGCTCTAATAATGATGATCATCACACTTTTATTTACTTACAACTCAATATTACAACTCGATATCTCGAACAAAGATATGACTCTATATGAATGCTTCCGGCGGTGTACCGGGATGTGCAATGATCTAGCATAGCAATGACATCAAAAAACGGACAAGACATGAAAACATCATGCTAGCTATCTTACGATCATGCAAAGCAATATGACAATGATGGAACGTGTCATAATAACAAAACTGTGGAAAGTTGCATGGCAATATATCTCGGAATGGCTATGGAAATGCCATAATAGGTAGGTATGGTGGCTGTTTTGAGGAAGGTAAATAATGGGTTCATGATACGGCAAAAGTTGCACGGCACAATAGAGGCTAGCAAAGTGGAAGGGTGAGTGTGCGTATATCCATGGACTCACATTAGTCATATAGAACTCATATACTTATTGCAAAAGTCTACTTAGCCCTCGAAGCAAAGTACTACTACGCATGCCCCTACGGGGATAGGTTGGTAGGAAAAGACCATCTCTCGTCCCCGACTGCCACTCATAAGGAAGACAATCAAAAAACACTTCTTGCTCCAACTTCGTTACATAAAGGTTCACCATACGTGCATGCTACGGGACTTGCAAACCTCAACACAAGTGTTTCTCAATTTCACAATTACTCAACTAGCACGACTCTAATATCACCACCTTTATATCGCAAAACTATTGCAAGGAATCAAACATATCATATTCAGTGATCTACAAGTTTTATGTAGGATTTTATGACTAACCATGTGAATGACCAATTCCTGTCATCTCTCTAAATAGATATCAGTGAAGCAAGAGAGTTTAATTCTTTCTACAAAAGATATGCCCACACTCTAATAAATATAAGTGAAGCAAAAGAGCATTCTACAAATGGCGGTTTTCTATGTGAAGAGAAACAAGCAATCCAAACTTCAAATGATATAAGTGAAGCACATGAAGCATTCTATAAAGCCATACTCAAAAGATATAAGTGAGGTGCGATGAGCATTCTATAAATTAACCAAGGACTATCTCATACCAGTATGGTGCATAAAAGAAAAGTGAAAACTAAATGCAAAAGACTCTCCAAGACTTGTACATATCGCATGAACGAAATGAATACGAAAACATACCGATACTTGTTGAAGAAAGAGGGGATGCCTTTCGGGGCATCCCCAAGCTTAGACACTTGAGTCTCCTTGAATATTTACTTGGTGTTCCTCGGGCATCCCCAAGCTTGAGCTCTTGCCTCTCTTCCTTTTCCTCATATCGAGACCTCCTCGTTTAGACACTTCATCCACACAAAACTTCAACAGAAAACTCGGTAAGATCCGTTAGTATAGTAAAGCAAATCACTACTCTAAGTACTATTGCAAACCAATTCATATTTTGTTTTTGTATTGTGTCTACTGTAATATAACTTTTCCATGGATTAATCCACTAATATAAATTGATAGATTCATCAAAACAAGCAAACTATGCATCAAAAACAGAATGTGTCAAAAACAGAACAGTCTATAGCAATCTGAACATCCACCAAACTTCTGGTACCCCAAAAATTCTACCAAAATTAGCAAAAATAAAAACATTCTATAACAAGACAGTGCAAAAGGAATCAGAACCAATTGATGTTCCGGTTAAAAATGTAAAATCATGCACAACGGCCAAAGTTTCTGTCCTGCATCGTACAAACCAACAAGTATTGTAAACATCATAAAGGCAAACCTTGGCACATTATTTTTATAATACAATGGAATTGTACAAGGGGATAATTATTTCTGATGAAAAGTTTCTGTAATCAAGATTCACAAAGTTTCCGTGAGCATGAACAAAGTTCAAGGAGCTCCCCCACTTCAACAATGCTTGTCTCTCTCACTTTCACTTTCCTTTTTGAAAAGTTTTTAGGTTACCCTCTTTATTTTTTTGTTTTTAAATTATATAAAAGCACTCAACAGAAATAAATGACTCTCTAAAACTTCCGGCTTGTCTCCCAGGCAGCGCTTTCTTTAAAGCCATTAAGCTAGGCATTTAGTGCTCAAGTAATGAATCCACCCGGATCCTAAGGTATAGCAAAGCCATTTTTAATTAACAATGATTTGTAATTTAGTAGTGAGCACAAAGTAACATATATCATGCAACAACGAAGTCTAACTCTCTTCCTATGCATCGGCATGTCATAAGAGAACAATTCATGCACACCAAGTAAAGGCCAATGCATAGTATAAACAGTTTCTTGCAATTTTATCATATTGGAAACATAGAGAGGTGGAGATATAGTTCCTCTCTCATAATAATTGCAAGTAAGAGCAGCAAGCACATGCATATTACATTCATCAAAATTATCATGTGCAATGGTAAAAGACAACCCATCAATATAATCCTTAATGAGCACAAACTTCTCCGATATAGTGTAGTCAGGAGAATTCAAAAAGATAATAGGACTATCATGCATGGGTGCAATAGCAACAATTTCATGTTTAACATAAGGAACTATAGCAAGTTCATCTCCATAAGCATAATTCATATTGGCATCTTGGCCACAAGCATAGCAAGCATCATCAAAAAGGGATATTTCAAGAGAATTAATGGGATCATAGCAATCATCCTTCGGTAAGCACGAAGGGGAATTAAACAATGTATGAATTGAAGAGTTACTCTCATTAGAAGGTGGGCACGGGTGATCAATCTGCTCTTCCTCCTTTTGTTCTTCGCTCTCCTCATCATCTTTTTCATCCAATGAGCTCACGGTTTCATCAATTTCTTCTTCCATAGCTTCCTGCAAAATATTAGTCTCTTCTTGGACAGTGGAGACTTTCTCAATAAATGCATTAATATTGTAATTGTATTCATAATTTTCATAGCAATATCTAAGTATAGCTAAATTTTCTGGTCTATAAACTGAATCATCAAAATCGTCAAACGCTTTAAACATAGATTCAATCTCATAAGAACCCATAAAAGCAACAAATTCGTCTGTTTGTTCCACATCATAGTAATCATATCTACCATTAGCATAAGAGGCTAAGGTTTCATTATCATTGAATTTGCATGAAAAGGGAAGGTGTGGAGCCCTCATCCTAGAGCAACAAGTATAATCATGTATCACGCATAGTTGATGAGCATACCAATGCAACATAGAAATTTGATCCCATAATAGTTTCCCCTTTTGTGTCAAGCGATAATCCCTAAAGTATTCACGTTGATCCAACGTGTCTCCCATAACAAAGTTGAATGGTGTTTTCTCAGGATTATTAAAGTAGTACATAACTTCTTTCACATAACAAGCATCGAGGGTTTTAGGAGGTTCCCCACCTCCATGAGTAGCATCCACACCTAATTTTTTTTGGTATTTCGTGTTCCATATCCATAACTAAAGATTGAGAACAACTTAGAACAGCAAATAAAAATTACTTAGTGATAAAGCAAACAAGCACACACGAGAATATTCACCCCACGCTATGACTCCCCGGCAACGGCACCAGAAAAAGGTCTTGATAACCCGCAAGTATACAGGATAGTTGTAGCCTCTTTCCATAAGTAAGAGTGTCGAACCCAACGAGGAGCTAAAGGTAGAACAAATACTCTCTCAAGTCCTATCGGCCACTGATACGACTCTACGCACGCTTGACGTTCGCTTTACCTAGAACTAGTATGAAACTAGAGGTACTTTGTATGTGTCATAGGATAGGTTTGCAAGATAATAAAGAACACATAAATAAAAAGTAGGGGATGTTTAGATAAAGATGCAACAAAGTAAATATAGCGAGTGTGGAAAAGTGGTGGTAGGAGTTGTGGAATTGTCCCTAAGCAATTGGCTACTTTGCTAGACCTATAGCAAGTTTTATGTGGGAGAGGCATAAGCTAACATACTTTCTCTTCTTAGATCATATGCACTTATGATTGGAACTCTAGCAAGCGTCCGCAACTACTAAAGATTCATTAAGGTAAAACCCAACCATAGCATTAAAGCATCAAGTCCCCTTTATCCCGTACGCAACAATCCCCTTACTCGGGTGTATGCTTCTGTCACTCAAGCAACCCACCACAAAAAAAACATGAACGTATTGCAACACCCTACATCGGGAATCCCTCACGCTTGCGTGACACAAAGGGCAAAATAGGGCAGCAACATAGCCACAAGCAAATTAAATCAATCATAGCAATTCATCAACCACCAATAGGACAACGAAAATCTACTCAGACATCATAGGATGGCAACACATCATTGGATAATAATATGAAGCATAAAGCACCATGTTCAAGTAGAGGGTACAGCGGGTTGCGGGAGAGTGGACCGCTGAATATAGATGGGGGAAGGTGATGGAGATGTTGGTGAAGATGATGGAGGTGTTGGTGAAGATCGCTGTGATGATGGTGGCCCCCGGCGGCGTTCCGGCACCACCGGAAGCAAGGGGGAGAGAGCCCCCCTTCTTCTTCTTCTTCCTTGACCTTCTCCCTAGATGGGAGAAGGGTTTCCCCTCTGGTCCTTGGCTCCCATGGCTTGGGAGGGGCGAGAGACTCTCCGAGATTGGATCTATCTCTGCTTCTACGCTCGAATTCTGCCTCGCACCGCCTCCTTTATATCCGGAGATCCAGAATCCAATTGGATTGAAACCTTCGCCTGATCGTTTTCCAAAATTAGCTTTCTTGCGGCCAAAGAAGGGCATCAACCGCTTACAAGTGGCTCAGAGGAGGGGGCGCGCCCACCTTAAGTGGGCGTGGGCCCCTATCTCCTGGCCACCTCAGGCACCGTCTCGCGTTTTCACTTCCCAAAAATCACAAATATTCCAAAATAATTCTCCATCCATTTTTAACCCGTTTGGACTCCGTTTGATATGGGGTTTCTGCGAAACATAAAACATGCAACAGACAGGAACTGGCACTGGGCACTAGATCAATATGTTAGTCCCAAAAAATAGTAGAAAAAGTTGCCAAAAGTATATAAAGTTGAATAATATTTGCATGGAACAATAAAAAATTATAGATACGACGGAGACGTATCAGTGGCTTTCCTCAAGATAGCATGTATTACGGTGGGTGAACAAATTACTGCCGAGTAATTGATAGAAAAGCGTATAAATATGAAGACATCTAAGGCAATGATCATGAACATAGGCATCATGTCCATGTCGAGTAGACCGAAACGATTCTGCATCTACTACTATTACTCCACACATCGACCGCTATCCAACATGCATCTTGAGTATTAAGTTCATAAGAATGGAGTAATGCATTAAGCGAGATGACATGATGTAGAGGGATAAACTCAAGTAATATGATATAAACCCCATCTTTTTATCCTCGATGGCAACAATACAATACGTGCCTTGCTGTCCTACTGTCACTGGGAAAGGACACCGCAAGATTGAACCCAAAGCTAAGAACTTCTCCCATTGCAAGAAAGATCAATCTAGTAGGCCAAACTAAACCGACAATTCGAAGAGACTTGCAAAGATATCAAATGATGCATATAAGAATTCAGAGAAGAACCAAATAATATTCGTAGATAATTTTGTTCATAAATCCACAATTCATCGGATCTCGGCAAACACACCGCAAAAGAATATTACATCGAATAGATCTCCAAGAACATCGAGAACTTTGTATTGAGAATCAAAGAGAGAGAAGAAGCCATCTAGCTAATAACTATGGACCCGAAGGTCTCTGGTAAACTACTCACGCTTCATCGGAGAGGCAATGGTGTTGATGTAGAAGCCCTCCGTGATCGATTTCCCCTCCGACAGATCGTCGGAAAAGACCCCAAGATGGGATCTCATGGGTACAGAAGGTTGCGGTGGTGGAAAAGTGGTTTCGTGGCTCCCCTGATGTTTCTAGGGTATAAGAGTATATATAGGCAAAAGAAGTACGTCGGTGGAGCTACGAGGGGCCCACGAGGGTGGGGGCGCGCCCTCCTGCCTCGTGGCCTCCTGTAGAGTTCCAGACTTCAACTCCAAGTCTTCTGGATTGCTTTTGGTCCAAGAAAGATCCTCGCGAAGTTTTCATTCTGTTTAGACCCCGTTTGGTATTCCTTTTCGGTAAAACTCTAAAATAGGCAAAAAAACAGAAACTGGCACTGGGCCTCCGATTGATAGGTTAGTCCCAAAAATAATATAAAAGAGCATATTAAAGCCCATTAAAAATCTAAAACAGATAATATAATAGCATGGAACAATAAAAAATATAGATATGTTGGAGACGTATCAAGCATCCCCAAGCTTAATTCCTGCTCGTCCTCGAGTAGATAAATGATAAAAACAGAATTTTTGATTCCACGGGACTCCACGGAAATTTTTGATACACTGGAAGGGCCTTTGTATTTCGCGAAAAAACGTTCCCCCGCTTGACAGGTCGGACCCACCAGCTATATCTTTGCACGCAAGGAAGTGCCTCCTTGTTACGCACAAAAAATGAATACTCCCCCTACTAGCTGGGACCCAACATAGTGGGAGGCTGACTTGTGGGCCTACTAAGTTGACGGAGATGGAGGGCTTTGTCAACTTAGTCAATATGAACGATTCTAGCTCCAGTGACCGTACGATGTCCATCCAACGGTCGTAGTGCTTCTTCAACCCCTGGTCTTCTTGCTCCAGCCACCCAAAGGAGCGTCGGTCATGCCGCCTGCTCATGTCTCCCGTGGCCGATTGTGCTGCCGCGGAGGCCTCACCGCCCCCTAATACTGCCACCGCTGGCCAGGCCATCCTCCACTCACCCACACCGCCTTTTATTCTGCGGCGACGCGGCCTCACACTGAAGCCGAACCAGTGAATCCTCGTACTCCTCTCCACGTGGGCATTCACTCTCATGTCTTCCCCGGCTCCACGTCGTCCCCTTCCTAGGCCTCGCTGTCGTCCACCGCCCTGGTGCTCTCGGCGCGGCGTGGTCAACATGGTCAAGGAACGACTTCCATTGGAAGAGTACGGTACGTGGAGAGGTCCGCAGTTGGATCAATGGCCGCCGCAAGGAAGTGCCTCCTTATTACGTAGAAAATAATTATTACTCCACCTGACAGCAGGGACCCACCGAATAGGCCACCATATTTCATGAAAAAACTTTCCCCCTGACTGCTGGGACCCACCAGCTACATCTTCGCACGCAAGGAAGTGCGTCCATATTACGGAAAAAACGATTCACCCCCTGACTGTTGGGACCCACCAGCTACATCTTTGCACGCAAGGAAGTGCCTGACAGTCGGGACCCACCTGGTCGAAATGTATGTAGCATTGTCATTCTGGTCGCGAACGTGTACGTACATACTAGTAGATGTAGACGCACGCACGTGTCGTAGTAGAGGCACACACGTGTCGTAGTAGAGGCGCGCACGTAACGTGTACATGTACGTACATCGGCCAGGGTGCAAGAAACTAAATACGGCCACATACGTGCATACAGGCGGGGTTTCGAACGCCTACTCGTGCATACGTACGGCCAGGCCTTGTGTACATGGCTAGGTCGGAACGGAGAAACTGCGTTGTCGTGTTCATCAAGAGGGCTTGGATGGAACACCCGATGGAAACGAGGTCTGGCGTACCGCAGAATGGAGGAAACGACCTAGTGTTCGACCGGCCACGGTCGAAATGTGATCCTGTTCATCGGGAGGGGTCTGGCATACCGCAAAATGGAGGAAACGGACTTCTGTTGGACCTCCAACGGTCGAAATAGGGTCTTGTTGATCGGGAGGGGTGTGGCATACCACAAAACGGGGGAAACGGAATTGTGTTGGAATGCAACGGTCGAAATGGGGGCCCTGTTCATCGGGAGGGGTGTGGCGTACCGCAAAACGGGACTCCACAGGATACTGTTCATCTCCACCGTCGACCTCCTCCAGCCTCCACGTGCTACTATTCATCCACCGTCGACCTCCTCCAGCCTCCACCTGTGACTATTCATCCATAGGCTCCTGTTCATTCAGCCTCCACCGCGCGCTACTCCACCGGCTACTGTTCAACCAGCCCTCTCCACGGGCTCCTGTTCAACCACCCCTCCACGGGCTACTTTTCATCCACCCTCCACCATCTACTGCTCATCCAGCCTCCACGGGTCATCCTGCTCATCCAGCCTCCACGGGGTCCTGTTCATCCAGCCCCAACCGGCTCGATCGATCGGGGTCCTGTTCATCTAGAGGCAACACCACGGGGTCCTGTGCATCCACCCCCACCGGGAACTGTTCGTTCAACCCCCCCGCAACACTCACTGTTCATCCAGAGGCAGCATCGATCAGCTTCATTTAGCAGCAGTAGCGAAGGAATCGCTCGATCAGGTTTAGTTAACAGCCATCGATCGATCGCTCGGGTTCAGTAACGCGTAGCCTGCAGCCCAACCTTTCGGGTTCAGTAGGTGAACGCCTCACTCGGGTTCAGTTAGATCCCAACGCCTAGCACCCACGCACGTGCCTGTATTAGAGAAACACGCAAACCTCCGTGCATCGCTCGGCCCCGACCACCCACAGTAACCGGGAACACCCCGATAGTTTCCCCGCTCTCGCTTCTACCACGGGTTTTTCCGACATGGACGGCCCAAAGAATGTCATGCAGCTGCGTCTCCGGCCCGCCCAAGACAAAAATCCAATTTTCTATCATGATTTTTTGTCATAGAAGTAGGAGCCCACCACATCTATGAAGATACTGGGTTTTGTCCCAATTATCGTCATAAAAGTTTCATAAGCATGAAAAAAATCGTTCAGCCCAAAATGTCACGGATGTGTCTTTTTTTTGTAGTGAACATGGAACAACCTGCATCTGCACCTGCAACTAGCAACACTATAAGAGGGGCTGAGCAAATCGGTAACATAGCCAAACAACGGTTTGGTGGGATGGTGAAAAAGGTTAGAGGATGTTTCATGGCAATTTGGGAGGCTTGATAAACAAGTGATAGGAAGCGCGACATAGCGATAGCATCGAGACAACTAGATGATAGTGGTGATATATAGGGTAATGGTCATCTTGCCTGAAATCGTGCTAGGAAGAAGAACGATTCCATGAAGAAGACGAACGGGCATAGATGAACCAAGCGTAGTCGAACGAATCCTCACGATCGCAACAAAACCGAAACTATCGAGAAGGAGCACAACCGAAAAGAAGAAAACTACACGGTAAACACCCAACACATAAACATAACAAAGAGCAAATAACATCAAGACATCAGATGCATATGACTCATGGATTAGTGGGAACCATCAAGACAAGTTTGAATGTTGAAATAGTTTCAGCAAGTGTAAAACAACAACATCATTGTACCATGTTTGCAAGCTCAGAATAGAAGTCATATGAAGTCCAAAATTATCAAACATTGCATGTGGACAAATTAATCATAGCATACCTCAATTCAAGTAATATTAGGATCTCCAAACGAGGCATATATTAATCAATATCAAGCTCACAACATGGCATCACAAAGTTAACAGAAAATTGGAACATCATTTAGGAAAGTTCATGGCAAAGAAAACAAATGCTACAGGACATATATGAGGCATAAAATGGCCTGGCAGGATAGAACATAGCATGGACATCAAAACATGTCTACTAGGAATCTCAAGATTATGCATGGATTTGGTGGTAGCATCAAGCAAACATAGCAACATGATATAAATGATTCGGACTTAGCAGAACATTAACAACAAGTAGCCCACTTCACAATCTTGATGCACTCACCACAGGGCATATCAAAATAAATGGATTGGACCACTGCAAATATGGCATGATTTTTCTCCTAAAACATGTGGAAATGATGCTCAAAGAAAATCACACAAAAAGATATAAAAAAGACAAATAGGCAAGTTATAATAGTTTTGAGCATTTAACAGCACTTAGCACTCCTGCAATGAGGATGAGGGCATCAATATGAATTGTAACATGCATGCAAACTATACCAGCAACATTTTGACATATTATACACCCCAAACGGTTAGACATGCACAAAGTTATGACATGACAAAGATGCACACATAATATGATTTTCTAGGGACGGTCGTTTTTTGAAAATAAACGAGTGAGTGCAATATAGCTACGAGGTGCCCTGGGAGAGAGATAGCAGCAGGTCGCTCACCTAGGCCCATTGGTCTGGCTCAGGGACGGGTTGGAGGGACCGGGTGGTCTAGGGCGGTTCGTCGGCCATTTCACGCGGGCCTGGGGGACCGGTGTGGACCGGGTATTTCAAGGCGGTCCGGAGGTGGGGAGATGCGGCCCCATGCACAGTGACATGGCCAACAGCGCGGTCAACGGCAGGGAGGGCCACGGCAGTGGCGGTTTTGGCAACGGCGGACGGTGTTTGGCGAGCAGGGGAGGTCCGCGGCGGCTGGATCTGGCCGGATCCGGTGGATCCCGACCAGGTCGGGTGAGGACGCGACCAGGGCGTGTTTCCCATGACGGTGGCGTGGTCGTCGCCGGCAGGATGCAGCGCGGGGCGGCGAGCGATGCGGTGCGGCGGCGACACGGTGGCACGGGTGACGTGCGGCAAGTGAGGTGGAGGATGGCTGAGACCCGGATCTGGCGGCTGTTAGCATCGACACGGACGACCGGTGGGGAGGCGGGGAACGGCGACCCGGCGGTGGCGCGCACCGGCGAGCAGAGGCGAGGAGGTGAGCGGCTTGGGCATAGGTTGGCTTGCGGCGCGGGCGCCGGGTCCGGTTCGCTCGCGGGCGGCCACGCTGGCTGGCGGGCCGCGGTGGCTAGCGCTGGAGTGGCGGATGCAAGGAGGCGACGTGGCCGCTTGCGGTTGGCTGCGGGGCGGCGTGGCTGACGTGGCGGCGGCGCTAGGCTGTTTTGGCGGCAACAAGTGGCGGCAGTGGAGTGGGGTGGCATGGATTTCGAGGTGGCGGTGGCGGCTGATCCGAGGGGGAAGGCTAGAGGTATGTGGAGGGTTAGGTTTAGCCAAATTTGGAAGGGGAGGGGGTTTAAATAGGCAGGGGTTAGGTTTAGGGGGGGTTTGAGGGGGTTTCGGAGCCCTCCAATCACGATCGGACGGTTCCGGTCGGAGGGGAGGTTAGTGGGCTGATTGTGGCTGTGTAGAAGGCCATGGGCAGCGGGAGAGAAGAGAGAGAGGCCCGGCGGCAGTTTTCAGAGATCGAAAACGTGTAGAGTTAGACCGACTATATTCCAGGTGTATGTGTAAGGGTTGGGCTATCAAACAGACTCTGAATGCGACAAAATTTGGCAGGCGGTCTACCTACAGTATAATAAGATCGCACGCCAACTTTCATCTCATTTCGAGAAAAAATTTACGCCACTTATAAAATAATTTTTCAGAGGTGCCGCGGGCGCGTGCGAGTGTGGTTTGGCTTCGAACGAACAACGAAGAGAACTGGGAGACCTGGACGGATGCTAGTTTTGAAAAACATGTGGATGAAACGCACATGATGACAAGGCAAAGTGGAACATGCAAGCCAATGACATGGCAACGACGGTGAATAACTGGAAGACATCTGGCGCATCGGTGTCGAGGCATTACATAGAGATTGATGGTGACAACGAGCAGGCAGATCTTCAGCCACCCCGCTCCATTCATTGCAACTGATGGTCCTAGGGAGCTACAAGAGGAAAAAATGACTCAAACCGACCACCGGGTTAAAATCCTTCATTCCAGGTCATAACTCGAGAGAGAGAAGGGAGGCTTACCTGGGTGGTGAAAGAGTCATTGTCGGAGGAGGAACCGCTGGAGAGGTCATTGAAGAAGACCATGGCGACCCTGGCGGTAGGATGCGAGACGGTGAGAGCGAGGAAGGGGCTATAGCTTCGGAAGGAAGGAAGAAGCAAACATGGGAAATGTGACTTGCGGCCGTGGAGAAAAGGAGGTGGGGAAGGGGGGGGCAAATATTTCAGCGGTAGGCCAAAATTTTCAAAATGTGGAGGGAAACTTTGCGCGCAGTGCCGCCAGACACCATTCAATTTGAACGATTGTGTGCATCACAAATGATTCTTCTACATTACATGCATGGGATGAGTTTGATAATTCAAATTTTGGTCGAAATTTCCCTGGGTACTGGCTTCATCCCCGTCACTGCATAATTTAACAACGCTTGCGAATATGGGCACACAATAGAGTGTATAGCACACATACCACAATTACTGAATTGAGCAATTTTACTAATTAAATAGAGCCAGTTGACCTAAACATTGCTAACAAAAGACCAATGTTATAAACAAAGCCTAAGTATGCATAATTTTAACAAACCCACCGCCGCGCCGGCGTATGCATCGCCGGTGTGAGATGAGACTTTGATGACTTGTCATGGCGACATGCCGCTATTGGTGGACTACGCGTCCCCCTGCTGAAGTCGACCGCGTCCTTGTCCTCATCCTCGACGCCTCCCTCAAGGTTGTAGTACTCGTAGTAGTGGTTGCTCCAGAGCTCGGGTTGGTACTCCAATATCGATTCCTCGACGGACAGACTCTTCTCTATCTCGACCTTGGCCACGCGCAACTCCTCCTCCTGGCGCTCCTCGATCTCTGCCGCCTACTGCATTTCCAACTCCCGCTCGGCGATCTCATGAAGAAGCAGGTGCTCCATCACCACCACCGCCTTTTTGGATGTGGGTTGCATGCTGGATTTCAAGGTGGACTGGAATATCTTGGCGTGTGCATCCTCGATCTTGGCATAGATGGCCTCGACCCTAGCCAGGGCGACATTGGCGGCGCGGATGGTAACTCGAGCGCTCTCGGCGTTTGTAGTCGCCATGACGGCAACTGCTACAGCCATCTCGGCTGCTACAGGTGCCCTGTCAGCAGCTACAGTAGCCGCCTGTCAGCTGTCGCAGATGCCCTCTCGGTGGATGCGGCCCCGCTCAATGCGGATGCGGCAGCACTCTCGACGTAGGCGGCGGCGCTCGGGGAGGATGCAGCCACCATACGGGCCCTCACGAAGCGTTTCCATGACGTCATCTTTGAAGAAGGGGTTGCAGGAATGGGCGACATGGATTTGTGGATTCTGGGGTTGTTGACACTAGAGCAGACAAAGCCGGCGAAGCTTAAGGAGGAAGACTTAAATAGACCCACGAATTTTCATCACAAACGGTTCGTCCAAAAAAACTGTGTGTGATGTTGTTGATATTTTTTTTAGCTGTGAAAGACGAATTTGGAGTAATGTGGCAATGGATGGTTTTTTAAATGTACAAGAAAATTTGTAGTACTAATACAACTGTCATGTCAAAATTTGGAAAATTTTAGGGGTCATTTGACCTTTTAAGACATTTAAGTGATTTTCTAGCCATTTAATGACCGTAATTCAAATTTGAACTACATGTACATGCAACAGCTAACCATAACGGTTTGAAAAGACATATTTGTGTACTTGAGTGTGATTTAATTCTATGTGTAGTAAATAGGAAGGAATTTGCAAACATATTGGTCTCACGACTATGACATAAAGCATGGAGTGCCATGGCATTTAAATTCCAATTTTTTAAAAAATGATCAGAAACACATGAAACCTTGCGTGACGTATTGGCATGGCAACAAGATGGTGTGCTAAAGAAATTGGCATGTTTGACAAATGTTTGGACACACACCCCTCATAAACCGGAGCAACTCACCAGAAGGCTCGTGGTTCCGAGAGGGAATAATGCATGTTTGATGACGAGCGGGCGATAGCTTCCTCTTATGGCCTTCAAAAAAATTCAACAGTTAACGTGCACTAATACAACTGTCATGTGAAAAATTGGAAAATTCCAGGGGTCATTTGGCGTTTTAAAGACATTCAAGTGATTTTTAGCCATTTAATGACCATAAATCAAATTTGAACTACATCTACATGCAATAGCTAACCATAACAGTTTGAAAAATCATATTTGTGTACTTGTGTGCGAGTTAATTCCATGTGTAGTAAATTGGAAGGAATTTTCGAACATTTTGGTCTCACGGCTTGAACACATGCATGGAGTGCCATGGTATTTAAATTCCAATTTTTTTTAAAAAAAATATCAGAAACACATGAAACCTTGCTTGATGTAATGTCATGCCACCAAGATGATGTGGTAAATTTTTTGGCATGTTTGACGAAAGTTTGGACACGCACCCTCACAAACTGGAGCAACTCACTAGAAGGCTCATGGTCCTGAGGGGGAACAATGCATGTTTGATGGAGTCGACGTTCTGGATACGGGGGTACCCAGACTTGCCTGCCTGTGGCCCACTGCATGGCTCCATCGACGGCCTGGTATGGCCCAACTTCAGCATCAACAACTCAAGACCCTCGCGAAGGGCCAAGCCTCGCGAGGTGGGCGATGCCAAGACCTCCAAGGGGATTGGCCTCCTCAGGCTGGCTCCCGTGGAGCAGAGACTTCTATGTAAGGTGCACCTCACGAGGCTCGGCTAACGTGAGTCGTGGGCGACCAAGGACAGGCGGGTGCCAGCGGGCGCAGAGTAACAGTTTCCTCTTTGGTGTAAAGGAGGCAAGCAGCAGGCGCGGAGTCCCGAGGAATCAACCAAAGGTTTCCATTCTGGTGCAACAAGACCAAGACCGCCAAGATGGAGGTCATCGCCAAGCCCACCGCAGCGTCACGACCAAAAGCTTTTGCAGGCGAAGACCTCTTTAGTCAAGAAAGGATGTACTTCTTGTCCCCCTTCAAATCTGGCCGTTGTGCGATCCCTTCCCGCCAACATTTGGGAAGAGGACCAAGGCCACTATAAATAGGACTTAGCCACCACCATAGAAGGGGGACAAAGGGGGAGAGATTGATTACCCCCTCACCACTTCACCATCTCACCCGAGTGATAGAGGCAAAGGTGTCCCGTCTTTCGATGAGATGATGGATATCGCTTTGGTGGAAGTCAACTTTGACGATCTGACTATGAACATGCAAGGACGTCGCGCCTTAGCAATCGCTAAACCAACTCTGAGAGGTTATTGGCCACACCGGAGCACAATCAACCTGACCACGAGGGTCTGTTTCCTGCGAGCAAACGAAGAACAAGCAAGAAACTGAGATTGCAATCTGGATATTGCGAATATAAGATGAAAGCTTTATTGATCAAGGTAGGGTTCTGTGACACCTTTGTCTGGTCGTTGAACACAAACGAAGTACGCAAAGTTGCAGCTATGGCGAACTTTAATCTAAACAAAACCCCAAGGTCTAAACGGTGCCCTAAGGGCTGTATATATGGAGGAAGAGGGGGGGATTTCGTGGACCTTGGTGGAGGGGTCCAAAATCAACCCTATCTCTTGTTTCCCCACACATACGGACTCTAAAAATAGCTTATACTTATGTATTTTGAAATTACATGGGCCTGGCCCAATAATAAGGTGACGCAGCACCTAGAATAGCCTCGGGATGAACTTTATGAAGTGGCATCTTGTATATTTCGTCCAAGGCTTCATGCACCCATTATGGTGGCTTCAAACTCCTGAAATCATCACTTGTAACTCCATTCTTGTTCCCCTTGCGCATGCCATCATCTCCATGCTTGTTCTTGCTCCAATGTCCATCCTTCTCCAAGCTAGGCCCTTCATTTGTAAGCAAAACAAATGTATCCAATTTAGGCAGCATCATATTCTCATGAACATTAGAATCATTACCAAGAAACGAAAGTACCTGGTAATTTAGTTGGCGTACGTGAGCTCTAGTAATTGGTCCAGTATGTATAGCAGCAGGGGCTGTGGGTGTAACAATGGTATCGATGTCCTCATCATCCTCCCCTTCTTGAAATGAAGTCGTCCTCGACGGAAGTTAATGTTCCTCACCCAAATAAGGCTTCAAATCTGCAATGTTAAAAGTGGGACTAACCCCAAAATCTGCAGGCAGCTTAAGTTTATATGCATTATCATTTATTTTCTCCAACACCTTAAAGGGACCATCAAGACGTGGCATTAGCTTTGATTTATGCAAATCAGAAATCTATCCTCACGCAAATGTAACCAAACAAGATCTCCTGTGCAAACACAACATGTTTTCTACCCTTATCTCCAGAAGTTTATATTTAGCATTCATACGCTCAATTTTTTCCTTAGTTAACTCATGCATTTTTAAAAACAATTCAGCACGTTGTTTAGCATCAAAATTAACCTTCTTCGAAGATGGAAGAGGCAACAAATCAATAGGTGCACGAGGTAGGAAACCATACACAACTTCAAAAGGGCACATCTTAGTAGTAGAATGCAACGAACGATTATAAGCAAATTCAATATGAGGCAAGCATTCCTCCCACATTTTCTTATTATTCTTCAAAACAGCCCTAAGCATAGTAGACAATGTTCTATTGACTACTTCAGTTTGTCCATCGTTTGGGGTGACAAGTAGTACTAAAAAGCAGTTTAGTCCCCAACTTAGCCCATAAACATCTCCAAAAGTGGCTAAGAAATTTAGTATCACGATCTGAAACAATAGTATTTGGCACACCATGCAAGCTTAATAATTTCACGAAAGAACAAATCAGCAACATTAACAAAGATCATCGCTTTTATGACATGGTATAAAGTGTGCCATTTTCGAGAATCTATCCACGACAACAAATATGTTATCCTCCTTCTTTGTTTTAGGTAAACCTAAAACAAAGTACATAGATATATCCTCCCAAGGAACACTAGGTACAGCAAAGGCATATATAAACCATGAGGATTGAGTCGTGACTTAGCTTTTTGACATGTAGTGCAATGAGCAATAAAACGCCAACATCCCGCCTCATTTTTGGCCAAAAGAAATGTGTAGCAAGTACGCCCTTTGTCTTCTTCACGCCAAAGTGTCCCATTAGTCCTCCTCCATGCGCCTCATGCAACAACAAAAGACTAACGGAGCTAGCTGGAATGCATAGCTTGTTAGCACGGAACACAAATCCATCATTAACGCATTTAACTTGTTCCATGTTCTTCCTTCTTTACAATTCTGCAATACATCTTTAAAATCAGCATCATGCACATATTGATCTTTGATGGTTTCCAAACCAAATATTTTGAAGTCAAGTTAAAGCATAGTATAGCAACGAGACAATGCATCAAGAATAACATTTTCTTTACCCTTCTTGTGTTTAATGACATAAGGGAAAGTCTCAATGAATTCAACCCATTTAGCATGTCTACGATTCAGTTTAGCTTGACTTTTAATATGTTTCAAAGATTCATGATCGTAATGTATAACAAATTCTTTGGGCCATAAATAATGTTGCCATGTTTCTAAAGTCCTAACAAGAGCATATAATTCTTTATCATAAGTAGAATAATTCAGACTAGGCCCGCTCAATTTTTCGTAAAAGTATGCAACAGGTTTGCCATCTTGTAATAACACACCTCCTAATCCAATTCCACTAGCATCACATTCAAGCTCAAAAGTCTTATTAAAATCGTGAAGTTGGAGTAAAGGAGCATGTGTCAACTTATCTTTCAATACCGTGAAGGCTTCTTCCGTATGCGGTACCCCAAACAAAAGGCACATCCTTCTTTGTAAGCTCATTGAGAGGTGCAGCAATGGTGCTAAAATCTCTCACAAAATGCCTATAGAATCCAGGAGGCCAAGAAAACTCCTCACTTGTGTGACCGTTTTGGGCTGCGCCAACTCTCAATAGCTTCAATCTTGGCTTTATCAACTTCAATTCCTCGTGGAGTAACAACATAACCAAGAAAAGACACTCGGTCGGTGCAAAAGGTGCACTTCCCAAGGTTACCAAACAAACGCATCACGAGAGCAATAAAAACATCACGTAAATGTTCCAAATGTTCTTCCAAAGATCTGCTATAAATCAATATGTCATCAAAGTAAACTACCACAAATCGTCCAATGAAAGCACGAAACTTCGCTCATTAATCTCATGAAATTACTAGGTGCATTAGTTAACCCAAAAGGCATGACTAACCACTCATATAAACCAAACTTAGTTTTAAATGTTGTTTTCCATTCATCTCCCAATTTCATACGAATTTGATGGTATCCACTACGCAAATCAACTTTGGAGAATATTGTAGAACCACTCAATTCATCAAGCATATCATCTAGCCTAGGAATAGGATGATGATAACGAATAGTAATATTATTAATGCCCCTACAATCAACACACATACGTGATGTACCATCCTTTTTCGGCACTAGAATAATAGGAACATCACAAGGACTAAGGGATTCACGTATATAACCTTTGTCGAGCAGCTCTTGTACTTGACACATAATCTCCTTCGTCTCCTCTAGATTGGTACGGTATGGTGCACGGTTTGGCAATGAAGCACCGTGAATTAAGTCAATCTGATGCTCAATCCCTCGAATAGGCGGTAATCCCGGTGGCACGTCTTGTGGAAAGACGTCAGGGAACTCCTGCAAAATGTTAGTGACAGCAGGAGGCAAAGAGGAAGGCACGTCCTCGAATGAAAATAATGCCTCTTTGCACACAAAAGCATAACACACAGATTTGCTGAAATCTAGCTCATCAATATCGACGGTGGCAAATAAACATGCACTTTTCAATTTTATTTCAGAAGCAACACTAGATGGTTTATTATTAGGCTTCATTTGTTGCTCAAATTCTTTTGCCACAATCTTATTTTCGCTCTTATTCTTCTCCTGTTTTGCTTTATTAGCTCTATTAATATCATCTTTCAAAATAGAATCCAGAGTCATAGGAAGCAAATTAATATTTTTATCCTTATGAACAAGAGTATACTGATTGTTTCTACCATGGTGTACAGAATTTTTATCAAATTGCCATGGTCTGTCCAGTAATAAGGAACATGCTTGCATAGGTACCACATCACAATCAACATAATCGGCATATGTAGAGATACTAAAATGCACACGAACAGTACGTGTTACCTTAACCTTGCCGCTGTTGTTGAACCATTGGATGTAGTAAGGATGTGGATGTGGTCTTGTGGTGAGAGAAAGCTTCCACCATCTCCATGCTAGCCAAGTTGTTGCAGCTCCTCCGCCTATGATGACGCGCACGTAACGTTCCTTCACAACTCCCTTGGTATGGAACAAATTGTGCCTCGATTTGCTCACTTGTGTGACCTGCACACTCAAAACACGTTGAGCAACTAAACATTCATACCTGTCGGCGCCTTCAGAGCCATGTATTGCGCCTCATGATCGTAATAATCTCCACCGTGTTCTTCACGTAATAAGAGCCAACGCCTCCTCATCATAGTCACTAGCGGACTCATACCCACCATCCTCAGTAGCAATCATCACACGCTGAGATTTGTATTCTCTCGCATAATGACTGTAACGCCCTCGATGCGGCTATATCTCCCACGTGTCGAAGCACGACTTAGAGGCATAACCGCATTGAAAGCAATGTCGCAAGTGAGGTAATCTTCACACAACCCATGTATTACATAAGGGAAAGAGATACATAGTTGGCTTACAATCGCCACTTCACACAATTACATGAATAAAGCATTACATCATCCAGATACAATCAAGGTCCGACTAGGGAACCAAAATAAAAGAAGAACCCCAAATGCATAAAGGTCCCCGATCGACCCCAACCGGGCTCCACTATCGATCAACTAGAATGAAACAACACAAAAGGCAAGATCTTCATCGAGCTCCTCCTTGAGCTTGGTTGCGCCACCGCAAACTGGTTTTGAAGTATCCGTGAGCCACGAGGACTCAAGAATCCCATTACCATGGGTATCAAGACTAGCAAAGCTTAATGGGAAAGGAAGGGGTAAAGTGGTGAGGTTGCAGCAGCGACTAAGCAAGTATGGTGGCTAACCAACGCAAATAAGAGCGAGAAGAGAACAAGCGGAACGGTCGTCAACTAGCAATGATCAAGAGGTGATCCGAACACCTACTTACGCCAATCATAACACGTAAACCGTGTTCACTTCCGGACCGCCGAGAAGAGACCATCACGGCTACACACTCGGTTGATGCATTTTATTTCGGATCCGTGTCAAGTTATCTACAACCGACATTAACAAATTCCCATCGCCACATAACCGCGGCACGGCTCTCGAAAGTTTATACCCCGCAGGGTGTCCCAACTTAGCCCATGACAAGCTCTCGCGATCATCGGCGAATAGACCTTCACCCGAGACACTCCGATCAGGCTCGGTATCCCAGACATCAAGACATTTCGACAATGGTAAAACAAGACCAGCAAAGCCGCCCGATGCGCCGACAATCCCGATAGGAGCTGCGATATCTCGCTCGTGGAACACCGGATGAGCAAGACGTCGGGTTGGCATAGACCTCGTTGCCTGTGGGCGCCGGACATCGCTCGGTTTGGACCAGCACTTAGGCAAGCACCGCCCGCGGGGGCTAAATAAAGATGACCTCGAGAGAGCGACTCCAAGGGAAAAGTAGGTGGTGGTGAGGCAAATGGTAAAAGTCAATGTTGGGCCTTGCTGGACAAGTTTTATTCAAAGCGAACGTCAGGGGTCCTATAAATCACCCGACCGCGTTAGGAACGCAAAATCCGGGAACATAACACCGGTATGACGGAAACTAGGGCGGCAAGAGTGGAACAAAACACCAGGCATAAGGCCGAGCCTTCCACCCTTTACCAAATATATAGATGCATTAATAAAAATAAGAGATATTGTGATATCCCAACAAAACCCTGTCCACCATGGAGAAATCTTCAACTTCACCTGCAGCTAGCAACGCTATAAGAGGGGCTGAGCAAAAGCGGGAACATAGCCAAACAACGGTTTGCTAGGAATGGTGTCAAAGGTTAGAGGTTCATGGCATTTTGGGATGGCTGGACAAACAGGTAATAGGTAGCGCAAAGATAGCGAAGAACGAGGCAACTAGCATAGCAATGATAGTAGTGAGATCCAGGGTAGCGGTCATCTTGCCTGAAATCCCGCAAGGAAGAAGAACGAGTCCATGAAGAAGATGAAACCACGAAGACGAATCCTCACGATCGCAACGAAACGGCAACTATCGAGAAGAAGCACACAACATGGTGAACACACCACACAAGAACAAGGCATGATGCACATCAAGCATGATGCATGAGAAAGCTAGATGAAGCTACTCATGGCAAGATATGATGCAAACGAGAACAACACATCAAGGCAAGTTTAAATGAGGCCGGAAACAGCATATAACAATTCCGGTAAGTCCTCATATGCAAATTTCGAAATTGGTCCAGAACTGAATAAACCTTAAGTTCAAGTTGTTAAACAGCAAGTGAAGATGCACCAAGATGATCTACACGAAATTCTAGTCAAGTTACATATAAAGTTCATTAGATTTGGAGCTACGGTCTAGAAGATATGAGCAAATCAAGTTAAACATGGCATTGATGCAAAATGCACCCAAACATCAAGCAAACACACCAAAACAAGGATGAAACATGGTAATATGAAGCTACATTCAAAAAACAAGCAAGTTTCATATAGAACACACTCAAAACGGAGCAACGGTTCAACACACACACATGAAACAAGTCATAGCAACAATCTGTCCATAACAGCAACTAGGCATCTTACAAGCATCAAAACAATAAGCTACAGCACCCCAACATGATAAAAAAAGGCATGGGCATGAAGTACACGTAAAGCATAACAAAACATGAACACTGAGCTATCTCCAGAAACAACTAGAACATGCTCAAAAACACATGGAGATATTGCAAATAATAACAGTTTCAGGCTTTAGCAGAAATTACATCAGGTTGCAATGTTTAGAGCTATCAAACAACATGTTACAGGAACTTATCATGGCAAATAAAGGCATGGCATGAATCTACTAATAGCATAGATCAAAAGACCCTTACTGACCATGATCCAAAAGGGCACGGAAAATATGATGGCACCCATGTAAACATGGCAAGTTATATTACAGATTCAAACATGGCAGGAACAACAATAAGTAGGCATGTTCGTGAGCTTGAATCACTCACCACAGAGCAATACATGGCATGGAAAGGCAACCAACAGTAAGAAGGCATGTTTATGAAGCTAAGCATGGCAAGATCAAGTTCATAGGGTACATGGATCACTAGGAAAACACATGGGAACAAGTGAACTTGATGTAAATAGGCTGACAAACAACATTTTCAAGCAACTTTGGAGCAAGAAATAAACATGTTCCAGCAGGCTATAATTGCAACCAAGGGCATGAATGGATAGAGCATGACATGTAGTTCAAAACATGTTTATAGAGCATCTCCATATTATGCATAGAATGATTAGTAGAAGCATGTTAACATAGCAACAAAATATAACAGAATCTGTCAGAAAACAAAGAACAAAGAACTACCCTACTTAACAAGCTTGATACACTCAGCACACAACTCACAAAAATACATGGTTAAAACCCCTGGAAAGATGGCATGGCATAGTTCAACATTCATGTAGAGCTCATACTCATAGGATGCACACATCAATCATGGCAAAAATGATAAAACAGCAAGTTATAACAGCCAAAGAGATTAACATCAACATGCACTCTTCCAACAGCATTTCGGGCATCAAGATGAGCTCAAATGAAAATGATGCAATGGAATGAAATGAAGTACTCGTCGAGACGAACAATTTGACATATTATACGCGCGAAACGGACCTACGGATGCAGAGATGTGATGCGATGAACATGGCATGAAAATAACTAAATCTGGGGACTTAGCAGCTCGGGGTCAACCTTTGCACGGATATTGAGGCGAGGCGGATCTCGCCGGAAAAGCACGCCGGAGATGGCGGGTTCGCCGGAGACGGGCGGATACGGGCCAGATCTCGCCGGATCCGGCCGGAGGGAGGGGCGCGACGCCGGGACGGAGCCGGGCGCGCGGGGCGGCGGAGGAGCTCGCTTCGAAGCTCGGCGGCTGTTCGCTGGGCAAGGCAGCAGACCGGGCGGCGGTAGGCGGAGGGCGCTGGAAGGCTCATGCTGGGCGGCAGAGGTAAGGCGCGGGCGCAGGGCGAGGCCCGGCGTGGCGACGGCGGAGGCGCCGGCGACGGCGACGGCGGCGGTGGCGGAGTTCGCGACGAGGCGGTGAAGGGCGGCGGCGGCAGCAGCCGGCAGCGGCGGTCGAGGCGGCGAAGCGGAGCGGAGGCGCGCGAACGGGCGGCGGCGACGGGCCTCGCGGGCTCGCTGCGGCTCATGGGCGGTGGCGGCGCTGCTGGTGGCTGTGGCATGCCACGCGGCAGGGCGCGTTGGAGGAGAGGGGCGGCGGGTGACGTGGGCAGGCCGTGATTGGCCGGGGTGACGCGTCCGGCGGACGTGTCCGGCGCGGGCGGACATGTCCGGCGGCGCGGGGAGGAGTTTGCTAGGGTTTCGGGGATTAGACCGCGAATTTGGAATGGGGGGTGTATATATAGGCATAGAGGGATCTAGGAGAGTCCAAATGAGGTGCGGTTTTCGGCCACGCGATCGTGATCGAACGACCGAGAGCATGGAGGGGAGTTAGATGGGTTTTGGGCCACTTTGAAGGGTGTTGGGCTGCAACTCAAAGAGGGCTTGCGGTTACCTTGTTAACTGCTGAGTACCAAACGACCTCCAAACGGCACGAAACTTGACAGCGGTTCACGGTGCTATACCAAGGCCGCTGGCAAACCTCGGCCATTCCGAGAAAGTTTAACACCCGCCACAACAGAGAGAAGAAGGGGACGCCGGAGGACATAGGAGTGCCGGATTGCAAAACGGACAACGGGGAAAAGGCTCGGATGCAAGAAACGAACACGTATGCAAAATGAAATGCACATGAAGACATGATATGAAATGCATATGATGACATGGCAAAGTGCAACATGCAAGCAAGTGACATGGCAACGACGATTTAATAATCGCGCGGACACTGGGCGACGATCCGGGCGCTACAACACTCCACCACTACGAGAGGATCTCGTCCCGAGATCTAGGATGGCACCGGAGGGAAAAGGAAGAGGAAGAGGAGAGGAAAAACTAAGTTGCTTCTTTGAACAATGAGTGAAACCAAAGAACCTTGAGAGGTTGAACACATTGAAAGAAACAAAATAACGGAGATGACCAAGATTGCAAACAATCCGTTGGCCAAGAGGAACAAGGAATATTACGAGAACTTGAGGGTTGAAAGACATGGAAATTAGAGCTTCACGAACGAAAAGAATATGACCAACTCGATATAATGAGATAGCCAAGGAACAAGAATGACAGAATTTGGATAGCACTCCGGTAGAAAAGAGAAGAAAACTTGATGAGATGAAAAGATATTGAAGAGATGATACAACACTCCGGTTAAATGGATAAGCAAGAAAAGAACACGATCCTCACAAAACGAGGTGATTGGTGAAGAGCACAACATCACAATGCCTCCGGAAGAAAGAATAGAAGATAGATCATTGGAATAAAAGAATGGAGAAGAGAATGCCAACTTCTGCCACAAATGAGCTTGGAAATCACCCTTGCAAAGAAGAATTGAACGGAGTTGTTGGAAAATCAACAACGAAAAGAATAAGCTTGTAGTGGGCTTATGGAAACATCTCAACACTTGAGGTTAAATTCTGCCACTAACGAAAAACAATTGCTTGTTTGAGATCAATGAAGAGATGAAAACTGGTTCACCAAGATGATAGAGATATAACTTGGATCATTGATAAACACCATAATAGCAACATTCCTTAGGGAAGGCTTTAGGTGAAACCTTTACCAAGATAACTCCGACGAAGAGATTGATGGATTTAATATACCTCGTTCTTGACAACATGTGAATCACGAAACATGAATGGAAATTGTCAAGAATGATATAATACCACCTCAAAAGATAAGGTAGAAAGAATTGCACTTTGGAATGCAAGACGGAGAATACTTGAGCTCGTCAAAACAAAACATGTGTTGGGCACCATGTTTATTTTTAGAGTATAGCTTGGCTGATCTTAACTTCAAGAGAAATCTTGAAGAACAATTGAAGAATGAAAAGAATCCTTGACGAACCACCATGTAGAGCCTCCATGAAGAACTCCGGTAAGAAAGATGAACCCTCTCGAACCGAGGATGTGATATGATGACCAACTCCGGAAAGAAAGATGAATCACTTGTAATCAAGAATTTATTCATCATTAATAATCTCCGGAAGAAAAGAATTGAATCACCTCGAGGAAATAAGAATAAGATTTATTGTATGCTTATCCTTCATCAAATTAAATTGATGTCAAGCAATGGATTTGCATATTACTTATTCTCGTAGAAAGGATTGAAGAGAGATATTGCTCAACTTGGGAAGGTATTGATGGAACCACCGGTGTGATTTGGAAACAACGAATGAATGAATGAATTGATATGATAACAAAAGAAGTGAAATCTCGAACGAAACACCATAAAAATTGGAGAAGAGAGTAGCAAGGGCACTATTCACCGGAAAGAATTTGAAAACAAATGAGGATACTTGAAGGAATTTAGATACATGAGAACGAAGAGATCATGAACTGATTAGAGGATATTTGAACGATGCACCGGTAAGATTTAGAGAACGATAGCTACACACTGAGAATGGAGAAATATGACATGATGGCCTTCGGAGGGAAGAAATGGAAACAACTCATGAAATGCTCCGGATGGTAAGAAAAGAATTCTCACAATCAAAAACAATTATGAGACCATGAATATTGAAGAGAATGGACCAAGATTTAAGAGAAATACTTCTTCGGTCTTCGCATGTTGAGAATGATGATGAGAACCACCATGAATTGTTGAGATACTCCGGGAGAATTAAAAGAACAAGGTTGTTGAGCCAACAATGAAAAAAATTTGAAAGATCTTGGAGAAAAGCATTTGACTGATGATAACTCATTCTTACGTCAAACTTGGAGAAGAATTTAGGATAGCTCTGAGAAAATAGAAGAGTCAGGTAAGATCCTGGGAAAAGACCTGTGGGTTAGGGACCACTCAAAAGAAAACCGTTGAAAAGATTTAAAAAGAGATGTTGCACCGGTTGAATTAAATGACTTGAATGAGATACCAATCTCGAAAGAGCTTGAACGAATGTAGAGTGGAAACACGAATCTTCGAGATATCTTGAGCACTGCGGAATAACAAATAGCGAGAAGTAGAATGATAATGAGGTGCACCGGTATGAGAAGACATTAGAAACGAGGAAAGGAATATGATGACTATCGAAAGCTTGAATTGGATCCATCGGAGAAGAAACAACAATGAATGATGATGAACTTGAAACTGTTGAGCATCTTCATGGGAAATCACCGGATCAGAACATTGATCGAAAAGAATGAAGAGACTTCACATGAATAAATGGGTACTTGATTAAGAAATCTGTGTCCTTGAAGAAAAAGGGTGGAGGGCGGAAAACAAAGGCAACTTGGGACGGATGAAACAAACACCCTTGAGAAAACGAGAATTGATCTTATGGATGGGGAGAATGATGGGATCATCTCAAGAGAAGCACGCCGTTGGAAAAGAGTTGACATGACAACCTCAATGATCAAGAAGGATTAGTAGTCACATAGAAATATGAGAACACCATTTAGGAAAGGTATGGATTCAACATTTGACATCAAGCAACTCAATACCACAAATAAAACAAAACAAAGGATTTGGCTTGCGTATAAGCGGAACAAACATATGATAGAGATTTACCCAATCCCATATCATGCATCTGTCGGAAAGATATTCTAGGAGCTACTTGAATTCCCACCTATAAAACTCCCAAAACTTTCTGGTTATGCAATCTGGTGTTGGGGATACAGGGGAAGCAATATATCTCACTCAAACTAACAATCCCTACATCCAAGCTGTATCCATCCGTCAACACATAACCAAGAAACCTTCGGAAATCGTGTACCTCAACCTTTGAAAAGCATCCGTTATACAAGTCATGGCAATACTCCCGTACTCACCTCAAGATCAAGTTAGCGGGTTATCTCACCAACAACCGCATAAAAGAGATTTTCGATGTCGGCGTATTAAACTCGTGTATTCCAGAATCGCAACGATAAAATTATGACGACAACACCTCAGAGCTCAACTCCCCGGGACACCTCCACTAAAAAAAACCCCTGCTGACGGGATGCACCAAGACAATGTTGTCATCATAAAACCATCGGAACGATTCCAAGATACCCGCGTGATCCTAAAAAAAAATTTAGTGAAATTTGAGAAGAGAAGAGTCAAAACTCTACGTCAGGAGACCTCACCAGAGCGACGAAGGGACTGAGGAGTAAAAAGAATTCCTAACTCTCCGATATCTATAATCCTAAATGACTCAAAACATTTTTCTAGACACAACTCGCCGCTAAAAACGATCAAGTAGTGGGGCTCCTAAGGTCGGGAAGGCTCGATTACCAACTTGTAACGCCTCGATGCGGCTATATCTCCCACGTGTCGGGCACGACTTAGAGGCATAACCGCATTGAAAGCAATGTCGCAAGTGAGGTAATCTTCACACAACCCATGTATTACATAAGGAAAGAGATACATAGTTGGCTTACAATCGCCACTTCACACAATTACATGAATAAAGCATTACATCATCCAGATACAATCAAGGTCCGACTACGGAACCAAAATAAAAGAAGAACCCCAAATGCATAAAGGTCCCCGATCGACCCCAACTGGGCTCCACTATCGATCAACTAGAACGAAACAACACAAAAGGCAAGATCTTCATCGAGCTCCTCCTTGAGCTTGGTTGCGCCACCGCAAACTGGTTTTGAAGTATCCGTGAGCCACGAGGACTCAGCAATCCCATTACCATGGGTATCAAGACTAGCAAAGCTTAATGGGAAAGGAAGGGGTAAAGTGGTGAGGTTGCAAAGAGCGACTAAGCAAGTATGGTGGCTAACCAACGCAAATAAGAGCGAGAAGAGAACAAGCGAACGGTCGTCAACTAGCAATGATCAAGAGGTGATCCCGAACACCTACTTACGCCAATCATAACACGTAAACCGTGTTCACTTCCGGACTCCACCGAGAAGAGACCATCACGGCTACACACTCGGTTGATGCATTTTATTTCGGATCGTGTCAAGTTATCTACAACCGACATTAACAAATTCCCATCTGCCACATAACCGCGGGCACGGCTCTCGAAAGTTTATACCTGCAGGGTGTCCCAACTTAGCCCATGACAAGCTCTCGCGATCATCGGCGAATAGACCTTCACCCGAGACACTCCGATCAGGCTCGTATCCCAGACATCAAGACATTTCGACAATGGTAAAACAAGACCAGCAAAGCCGCCCGATGCGCCGACAATCCCGATAGGAGCTGCGATATCTCGCTCGTGGCACACCGGATGAGCAAGACGTCGGGTTGGCATAGACCCTGGTTGCCCAGGGGGCGCCAGACATCGCTCGGTTTGGACCAGCACTTAGACAAGCACTAGCCCGGGGGGGCTAAAATAAAGATGACCCTCGAGAGAGCGACTCCCAAGGGAAAAGTAGGTGGTGGTGAGGCAAATGGTAAAAGTCAATGTTGGGCCTTGCTGGACAAGTTTTATTCAAAGCGAACTGTCAGGGGGGTCCCATAAATCACCCGACCGCGTTAGGAACGCAAAATCCGGGAACATAACACCGTATGACGGAAACTAGGGCGGCAAGTGGAACAAAACACTGTGCATAAGGCCGAGCCTTCCACCCTTTACCAAATATATAGATGCATTAATAAAATAAGAGATATTGTGATATCCCAACAAAACCCTGTCCACCATGGAGAAATCTTCAACTTCACCTGCAGCTAGCAACGCTATAAGAGGGGCTAAGCAAAAGCGGGAACATAGCCAAACAACGGTTTGCTAGGAATGGTGTCAAAGGTTAGAGGTTCATGGCATTTTGGGATGGCTGGACAAACAGGTAATAGGTAGCGCATCATAGCGAAAGAACGAGGCAACTAGCATAGCAATGATAGTAGTGAGATCCAGGGTAGCGGTCATCTTGCCTAAAATCCCGCAAGTAAGAAGAACGAGTCCATGAAGAAGATGAAACCACGAAGACGAACCACACGTAGACGAACGAATCCTCACGATCGCAACGAAACGGCAACTATCGAGAAGAAGCACACAACATGGTGAACACACCACACAAGAACAAGGCATGATGCACATCAAGCATGATGCATGAGAAAGCTAGATGAAGCTACTCATGGCAAGAGATGATGCAAACGAGAACAACACATCAAGGCAAGTTTAAATGAGGCCGGAAACAACATATAACAATTCCGGTAAGTCCTGATATGCAAATTTAGAAATTGGTCCAGAACTGAATAAACCTTAAGTTCAAGTTGTTAAACAGCAAGTTAAGATGCACCAAGATGATCTACATGAAATTCTAGTCAAGTTACATATAAAGTTCATTAGATTTGGAGCTACGGTCTAGAAGATATGAGCAAAACAAGTTAAACATGGCATTGATGCAAAATGCACCCAAACATCAAGCAAACACACCAAAACAAGGATGAAACATGGTAATATGAAGCTACATGCAAAAACAAGCAAGTTTCATATAGAACACACTCAAAACGGAGCAACGGTTCAACACACACACATGAAACAAGTCATAGCAACAATCTGTCCATAACAGCAACTAGGCAGCTTACAAGCATCAAAACAATAAGCTACAGCACCCCAACATGATAAAAAAAGGCATGGGCATGAAGTACACGTAAAGCATAACAAAACATGAACACTGAGCTATCTCCAGAAACAACTAGAACATGCTCAAAAACACATGGAGATATTGCAAATAATAACAGTTTCAGGCTTTAGCAGAAATTACATCAGGTTGCAATGTTTAGAGCTATCAAACAACATGTTACAGGAACTTATCATGGCAAATAAAGGCATGGCATGAATCTACTAATAGCATAGATTAAAAGACCCTTACTGACCATGATCCAAAAGGGCACGGAAAATATGATGGCACCCATGTAAACATGGCAAGTTATATTACAGATTCAAACATGGCAGGAACAACAATAAGTAGGCATGTTCGTGAGCTTGAATCACTCACCACAGAGCAATACATGGCATGGCAAGGCAACCAACAGTTAGAAGGCATGTCTATGAATCTAAGCATGGCAAGAGCAAGTTCATAGGGTACATGGATCACTAGGAAAACACATGGGAACAAGTGAACTTGATGTAAACAGGCTGACAAACAACATTTTCAAGCAACTTTGGAGCAAGAAATGAACATGTTCCAGCAGGCTATAATTGCAACCAAGGGCATGAATGGATAGAGCATGACATGTAGTTCAAAACATGTTTATAGAGCATCTCCATATTATGCATAGAATGATTAGTAGAAGCATGTTAACATAGCAACAAAATATAACAGAATCTGTCAGAAAACAAAGAACAAAGAACTACCCTACTTAACAAGCTTGATACACTCAGCACACAACTCACAAAAATACATGGTTAAAACCCTGAAAGATGGCATGGCATAGTTCAACATTCATGTAGAGCTCATACTCATAGGATGCACACATCAATCATGGCAAAATGATAAAACAGCAAGTTATAACAGCCAAAGCAGATTAACATCAACATGCACTCTTCCAACAGCATTTCGGCATCAAGATGAGCTCAAATGAAAATGATGCAATGGAATGAAATGAAGTACTGCCGAGACGAACAATTTGACATATTATACGCCAAGCGGACCCACGGATGCAGAGATGTGATGCGATGAACATGGCATGAAAATAACTAAACTGGGACTTAGCACTGGGTCAACCTTTGCACGGATATTGAGGCGAGGCGGATCTCGCCGGAAAAGCACGCCGGAGATGGCGGGTTCGCCGGAGACGGACGGATACGGGCCAGATCTCGCCGGATCCGGCCGGAGGGAGGGGCGCGGACGCCGGGGACGGAGCCGGGGCGTGCGGGGGCGGCGGAGGAGCTCGCCGAAGCTCGGCGGCGCGGTTTTCGCTGGGCCGCAGCAGACCGGGCGGCGGTGCATGGCCGGGCGGCGGGCGGAGGGCGCTGGAAGCGCGTTTCGCAGCGGCAGAGGTAAGGCGCGGGCGCAGGGCGAGGTTCGGCGGTGGCGACGGAGGAGGCGCCGGCGACGGCGACGGCGGCCGTGGCGGAGTTCGCGACGAGGCGGTGAAGGGCGGCGGCGGCAGCAGCCGGGCGGCGGCGGTCGGAGGCGGCGAAGGGAGCGGAGGCGCGCGAACGGGCGGCGGCGGACGGGCTCGCGGGCTGGCGCTGGGGCTCGCTCGGGCGGGCGGCGCGCGTGGTGGCTGGGCGCCACGCGGTGGCGCGTTGGAGGAGAGGGGCGGCGGGGTGACGTGGCAGGCCGTGATTGGCCGGGGTGACGCGTCCGGCGGACGTGTTCGGCGCGGGCAGACATGTCCGGCGGCGCGGGGAGGAGTTTGCTAGGGTTTCGGGGGATTAGACCGCGAATTTGGAATGGGGGGTGTATATATAGGCATAGAGGGAGCTAGGAGAGTCCACATGAGGTGCGGTTTTCGGCCACGCGATCGTGATCGAACGTCCAAGAGCATGGAGGGGAGTTAGATGGGTTTTGGGCCACTTTGGAAGGGGTGTTGGGCTACAACTCAAAGAGGGCTTCTGCGGTTACCCGGTTAACCGTTGGAGTACCAAACGACCTCCAAATGGCACGAAACTTGACAGCGGTTCACCGGTGCTATACCAAGGCCGCTGGCAAACCTCGGCCATTCCGAGAAAGTTTAACACCTGCTCACAACAGAGAGAAGAAGGGACGCCGGAGGACATAGGAGTGCCGGATTGCAAAACGGACAACGGGGAAAAGGCTCGGATGCAAGAAACGAACACGTATGCAAAATGAAATGCACATGAAGACATGATATGAAATGCATATGATGACATGGCAAAGTGCAACACGCAAGCAAATGACATGGCAACGACGACGAATAACTGGCAGACACCTGGCGCATCGGATCCGGGGCGTTATAATGACCTCTTCCCTTACAACGACGACAAATAATATCACTTGTGTGCCCAGTGGATGCCATGGAAGAAGAAGAGCTCTGTGTATGCCCGGCAGTGCGCCTTGGCGATAGTGGAGGTTGTGCTCGCTTGTATCACGGCCGGAGGTAGCAAATGATGGAGGTGCTGGTGTAGTGGAAGTAGAGGATGCACGCGTGTCCATGATGAAAGTCGACTGCAGAAAAGTTAGTTCGCCAATGCTTGTCGATCCTCAAGACTTCACGCTCAGCTTTACAAGCAAGATGGAATAAACGAGTGATATTAGTATACTCCTTATACTCTAGAATGGTCTGAATCTCTCTATTTAATCCACCTATAAAACATGCAAGCATAGCTTCATTCTCCTCAACAATACCACATCTAATCATGCCAGTTTGTAATTCCTGATAATATTCTTCTACAGAATTTTTTTCTTGTCTTAAACGCTGCAATTTTTGAAGCAATTCACGTTGATAATATGGTGGAACCCAACGAGTACGCATAGCAGTTTTCAAAGGAGCCCAAGTAGTTGGAATAGGATATAATCTACAATGTTCAGACCACCATACACATGAAAAACTAGTGAAAGCACAAACAAGAGCAGAAGAACCCGCCTCTCCTCGGGATATTGTAAACATGTAAAACGTTGTTCAGTTTCTAACTCCCAAGTAAGGTATATATCGTGAACATATCTACCCTCAAATGGTGGAATATTCAATTTCAGTTTCGAATATGGTCATTATCTCGCACCGAGGTGGTAGTGCAGCCTACCGCTATGTAATATATACCGAGGTCGACTCCATCGGTGGTGGTTTGGTGGCTGCACGAGTTCTGATTTTGATCAACCTCATCCTCATAATATTCCTCCACCTCCGCAAAGAATGCAGGAGCTACAAAAGCACCACCAGCAGAGAGCAGCCGCACTGAATTTTGTCCTCGCTCAATAGGAACATGCTGTGCTCGCCCATACCGATTCGAAGGGGCGTTGTTGTAGTTGTTGTTGTTGCAGAGGTGCGATAGGTGCAGCCGGCGCTGGTTGTGGGGGACGCTTGAGTAATTCATCGAACTTGGCGCCCAACTTGGTGTCAATTGTCTTCTCAATGTCATCCATCCTCTCCAATGCTCTTTCCAAAGCTGGCCATCACGCCTTCCACTGCTGACCCAACATTTGATGAAACTTATCATGAAGGTCCTTGTTCGTCATGTTCTCCCACCAATCTCGCTGGTGTGTGTTCTCGCCATAGTTAGCAGAATAGAAAGCATAAGTATATGATCCTACAGATCATCGGAATATGGTGGTGGTGGGGAGTCACAAATCCTTCAAGCAAATCTCAAATTCTACCAGTTCTACCCAGCAGCAGTGGTGATCGGCAACCGTTGTTGTCAAAACTCTCAAAGCTTGATAGAGCGATTACTGTGGAGAGTCAAACGCACGACGAGGTGTATGTGGAGCTGGGAAGGCTTATAATATGGTAGCAAAAAGGGTCAAGAATAATCAATTCAGAGATGCAAAGTTGAATAAACGCCAACGATTTGATCAGGGCTGGTCTTAGGCTAGACTGTGCTAGAGACACTAACAAAATCACGACGCTGCACGGAAACAAGGGAGAAACACACTCTGAAAAAAAAATCACTCTTTTTTTTGCGCCCTTTTTTTGCGCTCCTTTTTTTTTGCCGAAAATCACTATAATGGCGAGTGTCTCAAAACTCTTCCCAAGTCAAGAGAACAGGATAGGCAAGAAAAATTTTTCGACCAAATTTTTTTTTTCGACTGCCCGGACCCAAAAAACTGGAAACGGGTCAAAAAAAAACTTTCTATAACGGCGACTGTCTCAATACGCTTAGAAACACCTCAAAATAGGATAGCCAGAATTTTTTTTGCCATGTGCGTTTTTGGAAAATTTTGGGCCTAAACGGAGGGTGGTTTCCGGACTCTTTTTTTTGGAAACCAACCTCTTCTACGGATGGCAAAAGATTGCCGGAATCCGAAACCTACTCAGACAAGGAAACACGAATCGGAAATTAGATGGATCTCGAAAACAAACCTAATCTGCAAGGAACTTCGATTGGTGGTGGATATATGGTGGTGGTATAGGGCAGCGGTGGTGGTATATGGCAGCGGTGGTAGTATATGGATATGGATCGGTGGTGGTATATGGATACGGATTGGTGGTGGTATATGGATACGGATTCGAAGCGGTGGTGGTAGATGGCAGGGGCGATGATGATGGTGCGGTGGCGGCGTGACAACTTATGACCAGAACTCGAAACTCTAAAAGACTAGACGCTAAGACCAGCAACTAGACACGACGATGCAACCGCAAATTCAACAAAGCAAAACCCTAAAAAGATTATGCAAAGGCTCAGATTGGTTCGGATATGATGAACTAACCCTAATTTTTTTTGTGTGGTTTTTTCGTGGACTGTAGGTATGAAGAACAGACTCGATCTAAACTACGAAAAACTATAAAATCTCACCGAGCAACCTGGAAATCTGATACCACTTGATAGAGGCAAAGGTGTCCCGCCTTCGATGAGATGATGGATATCGCTGGTGGAAGTCGACTTTGACTATCCGACTCACGAACGGCGAGGACGCCGCGCTTTAGCAATCGCTAAACCAACTCCGAGAGGTTATTGACCACACCGAGCACGATCAACTCGACCACGAGGGTCTGCTTTCGCGAGCAAACGAAGAACAAGCAAGAAACTGAGATTGCAATCTGGATATTGCGAATATAAGATGAAAGCTTTATTGATCAAGGTAGGGTTCTGTGACGCCTTTGTCTGGTCGTTGAACACAAACGAAGTACGTGAAGTTGCAGCTATGGCGAACTTTAATCTAAACAAAACCCAAGGTCTAAACGGTGCCCTAAGGGCTGTATATATGGAGGAAGAGGGGGGGAATTTCGTGGCCCTTGGTGGAGGGGTCCGAAATCAACCCTATCTCTTCTTTCCCCACACATACGGACTCTAAAAATAGCCTATACTTATGTATTTCGAAATTACATGGGCCTGGCCCAATAATAAGGTGACGCGGCACCTAGAATAGCCTTGGGACGAACTTTATGAAGTGGCATCTTGTATATTTCGGCCAAGGCTTCATGCACCCCATTATGGTGGCTTCAAATTCCTGAAATCATCAGTTGTAACTCCGTTCTTGTTCCCCTTGCGCATGCCATCATCTCCATGCTTGTTCTTGCTCCAATGTCCATCCTTCTCCAAGCTAGGCCCTTCCTTTGTAAGCCAAACAAATGTATCCAATTTAGGCAGCATCATATTCTCATGAACATTAGAATCATTACCAAGAAACGAAAGTACTTGGTAATTTAGTTGGCGTACGCGAGCTCTAGTAATTGGTCCAGTATGTATAGCAGCAGGGGCTGTGGGTGTAACAATGGTATTGATGTCCTCATCACCGAGCTCAAGCACACCTCACCTCCCAAGGCTGTTCATCCACTGTACTAGTTCATCCTCAGCCCCTTCAGTCAATCCACCAAAAAGCTGGAGTAGGGTATTACACCGCTAGGTGGCCCGAACTAGGATAAGCTGGTGTGTCTCTTTGAGATCGATGCGCTAGGCTGTGAGGATTGCGAGTAGGAAGGTTGGGTAGGTTGAGATCTCCGCACGCACCCTAGAGTTCGAACCTATCAAGGGTTTGCGGAACCCGTAATCCGACATTTGGCGCCCCAGGTAGGGGTGCGTCGGGTATTCTCTTCTGTCGACCGGTCCACCGCTACTCCATCGACACCATGGCCGATGCCCCGAGAGCCCATGTTGAGCACTGGGTTGTTCGGGCTCCTTTGACAGCACATGCCGACGAGGAAGACCTCCACTCCGCGCTGCTCGCGGCCCGCGCTCTGCCTAGTGTCGTCGGCCGCGGGAGGCGCGGGCCGCAGCCCCCTCCTCTTGCACCACGTCGCAACCGCGCCGCCGCGCGGTCTTCCAGCTACGCCGCGGCAACAGCACCATACACTCGCCGGGAGCAGGCGAACATGTGGGCCGCGATCATCGTGGCTTGAGAACTGTTGAGGTGCAGGCTGGCGGAAAGCGGCTGCGACGCCCTGCTGGAGTGAGTTGCTAAGTTGCTGGATGTAGCATGAGGGGCGCAGCAACATCTCGCACCCGCCCACGCCCTGCCATGGCGGGGCGCAAGGCCACCTCGCCACACCCGCGCCCTCCTGTGGCCTCAAGAGCCTTCTCGCATCGGGTTTACCACGGCATGGCCTACATCGCTCGACCATGCCACTCGGGCGGGCGACTCGAGCAACCTACCCCGGGCAGCTGGGTACCGCCCTTGGTCACCAGGACCTGACGACGATCGCAGGGGGCGGAAGCGCGAGGCAACTGGGCAGCGACTCAGGTGCGGCCAGCCCGAAGCCTACGTGCCCGTCGCAGTGGACCTTAGGTACGCACCAGGAAAAGGCCCCAGCCGATCCCCCCATGCCAGGCTGGGTGCTAGAGGTACATGAAGCCAAGGCTCTTCGCGAGCCGCTGTAGGGCTCCACCAACGCCTTCGACAACAACAACCACTGGGTATAGCTAATGCCTCAGGAGCATCCTTGCGCTAACCATGGATCGCAGGTGAACTAGGGCGCAACCACTGCCAGGGCTCCCAGGGCGGCGGCCCAGCCGCAGGAGCATGAAGGACCTTGGGAGCGGCATGGGGGAGCCTGTGGCTGTGGCCTCCCTCGCGCAAGCTGGAGTAAGACATCGCCGGAGGTAGGTCCCCACCGGGAAGGCACCGGCCAGCCCTTCCCCTTGGTGGAGGGCCTACGATCGCCGAGGGTGCCGCCAGTGTCCCCCTTTCCCCTTGGTCTCGTCCTGGTTTTTGGACGCCCCAACGGTGGTCGGGGGAAGCGCAGGGTGGTGTCCTCGTCGGGCGACATGAAGCGGGGCTCCATCCTATGAAGTTATCTGCTTGTGACACTCTCACGTAATAATGAGTGGGGTGTACACGCACCGAGTCTCCCGAGCGCGCCTGGGCCTCACGGGGCTCCCACGCACGCCCAAGTGGAAGCACCATGCTCAGGCTGGTCGCCGACACTGCCCCCATTGACTACGCCCACGCCCTGGAAGCACTTAGTCTGCACAGAGAGAAGACCTGAAGACTAGCTAGGCGCCGGATGCGGCCGTTTGCTTTCACCTCTCTTTTTGTACCCAATTCGCTGGCTTTCCGGAATGAACTTAGCTCTTGTGCATTTAGCCATTTACTAAAAGAAAAATGGGGGGAAGTTTTCTTGTCTTGCGTCATTCTCTCGCTTTCTTGTTTCATGTTATTGTGTGGGGCTCATGCCTGCTGCCTCCCCGAGCGCCATGAAGCGGGGCTGGTTGCGGTGCGCGCGCGTTGAGCATGATCGGGCCGGCCCCGAGCATGCAAAGGCTTCCCCCCGGGGACTAGGGATGCGGCCACCAGGCGTGCACCTTGCTGTGGCTGGGCAGTTCGTCCCTCGCACAACTCTCCAGGACAGGTCAGCAGGCTCCTCGGCAGATCGACTCGCGAGCCTACGACAGTCGACCACGAAGACAAGCGTTGCTGCGCATCGTGGCTCACCCGAGATCCACAAAACCAAAGATAAGTCATAACAACCACCTGCCTGGGCTGCAGACCAGAGGGTCGCACCACAGTGCTACTTCAAAAGCATTTCATAATCATATACATTGCAAGGCCCCTTTAAAAATGCTCTCACGGAAGGCGCCCAAGATTTGTTCATACAGTGTTAAAGCAAAAGAAATGCGGCCTAGCTAGATGTGCCCTCTTCATCACCTCCATCCGCTTTGCTCGCGCTGATCGTGTCGCCTTGACCAGCCCCTTCACATCACAAAGATGCGCCACCTTCTCCGCAACAAATCACCATTGTGTCATCCTCCGAGCAAATTCTCCACCAGCGGCCCACATGTTCATCCACCCACTTGGCCACCTGTCTCCGAGTAAATCGCAGCACGGGGCCAGTACAGCCCTCAAGTCAAAGTGGAATCACGACGAGAAGGTTGCTGAACACATGCGAGAACGCTACCAAGAAGACCCTAGTTCCTCTCTCCAACCAGCTCACGAAGCTCGCGCCCGATCCTCCAAGCGGTCATAATCTTGATGAAGAAGTTGAGGTGGCTGGTGTAGTCGCTCGTAGATCAGAGCGCCTCATTGCAGATGGTGCCCAAGGCATGGTTAGCTATGATTCGAGGTCTCGAGTATCGAACTTGCCGGGCGCCCAGCCTCCAAAGAACGGTTCGCTTATTCGCAGCCCTCTCTCGCAAGGGTCGAGGTATCCTTGACCGCGGGTCAAGGGCGATAACTCGCGCGGTAGAGGCTAAGGCAGATTCAAGGAGGCCGAGCCTCCTTGGCGGTCTTCTCATGCCGCTCCACGGATTCCAGCTTCACCTTCGTGGTGGCGGTCCGCCTCGAGCTCAGCTTTGAGCAGCTCCAGCCTGTGCAAAGGTTTTCACCAGTCCGCATACCTTCGCCGCCCTCTTCTCAAACTCCAGCTGGACCCGGGCCTCTCGGGCGGTGATGGCATCCTGAGCCACTGTCGCCTGGTGCTCCCTCACTTCCAGCCGCTCCGACGCCAGGCTATGCTCCACAGCCTCTAGCACTAGGTCTTCTTGACGCCTCAGAAGCTCCGCCTCGACGAGAGGCGCTTCACCCAGCGACGCGGCCAGGAGGGCCCACCGCGCTTTTATCTCCTGCTCAAGGGCGGCATTTGAAGACAGGAGCTCCCGCTCTTGCTCCTCGTCTGCCTCACGACTGTGGTTAGCGGCATTGTCCTCCTCTAGGGCGCGGGCGCAAGCCTTGCGAGAAGTTGCGAGGGAGGCCGCCGCACGCGCGTCGGCCTGATCACGTTGAAGCTGCCCAATGCTGATGGCGACCTTCAGCTGGTGCCATTCATGTGCCAACCGGAGGCCCTCTGCCTCGTGATGGGTGTCGACATCGGCCAGCTCTCCACCAAGCCGGATCATCGCGCAGACGCTCGCCAAGAACTCAAGCGGATAGCATCAAGGCCTACAGAACGCCAAAGGCGCGCAAGCCTTTCTTCGGCCCTGGCAGCCACCGAAGGGGCGTGGGATGTCTTGACTGCCTCCGGCCGAGGGCTGGCCGATGCAGCTCCACAACCCGAAGACGAAGACGTCCCAAGCAGCACCCGACGCTGTAAGTGATCGATCGGGAGAGCTGTGGCGCACTGTCACCCCCAGGCCGGGTTTCGAAAGAAGGAGGTAGGAGTCTCGAGTCCGGGGCCCCCTTGCGGTGCCCCAGCAGCCAGGGTCGGCCCCGTGCCTAGGGCGGACCCTGGGCATGGGGGGCTATGCATCGAGATCGAGCCAGGATCCTCGGAAGGACGCCTCTCCCAAGGCTTCACCATCACAGGGATCCTGCGAGGCCCTAGTCAGAAAAGAGCATGGCACACAGGGAATCACAAAATGAGGTACTTACTCATCCACAACCATGTACTTCCTCAGCTACAGCAGTCGGCGAGCGTCACCACTGCAGCTCGGAGACTCCTTCCTCTTGCGGAGCACTTCAAGATTCAGGTGAAGCGAGCCGGCCCTCGAAGGACGGTCCCTAGGAGCAGGAGCGCTCGACGGGGCGCCCTGAGCAGTAGCCTCCGGAGCAGGAGCACTCGGCAGGGTGCCCTGGGCGGTAGCCTCTGGAGCGGGAGCGCTCGGCAGTGTTCTTCAGGCGGCAGCCCTGGGGCATCGGGAGGCGCCTCCATCAAGAACCACCTTGAACCATTACCCCGAGCCTCGGGAGCCTCGCCTCCGAGCATCGGGTTGCGCTGACCCCATGGTTGTCCCTTCCTGGGTCCCAAGAGTCTCGGCCTTCGGAGCACTTGATGGCGCAGGACCTCCGGAGGTATCCTCGATAGCGGCTGGTGGCGTGCACCTCCTCGCTACCACACTTGGCGCGTGAGCCACATGATCAAGTAGAAGGGGAGCCACGAGGATGGGATTCTCACGAGGCCCCTCAAGGCCCGCTGGGAGTAACCCCCGAAGGCCACCTTGTTCGAGCATTGGTAGAGGAGGCAGCCATTTCCTGGAAGATCGGCAGGTCTGGAGTTGTCCATCAGACGCTCAAGCACCTTGTTCAGGATCTTGGAAGGCAGCGTCGGCTCTTGGAGCCTCATGGAGTCCTCGACACCGGTGAAGGCCACCATTGGCGCTATCACCCCCAGCTTCTGCACCCTATCCAGACACGGGAAAGCCGACCATCGATGAGCTTTATGCGCCTCACCGAGCTAGGCACGACCGGCGCCGAGGGGTCGAAGGTGGGATCGCAGGCGTCGACATCAACAACAACCATTGCTTCCGGAACCCCTTTGCCTCTGGTGATAGCTCGAAGACGATTCCCGAGCCAGCCATTGCTGCAACAGCTTCGACGGACACGCACTCTGAGCGCTGGCGGGCTTCGACCAAGCGGAGCAAGAAGAAATGGTGAAACAGGGCCACGGAAGGAGCAATGCCAACCATGGCCTCGCAAAGGAAGGCGAAGACAACAAGGAGGATGATGGAGCGGGATCCGTGCAGCAGGTGGATCTGGGAAAAGCGAGATTATGGCGTTGAAGAAAGGAGAGAAAGGGGGAATCTGGCCTGCGAAGAGGGCATGAAGATGGATGGGAACCTCAGTGGCGCTCAAATCATCCACAAGCCAAGACGCTGGTCGGGCGGCCGTCGCTTTCCACTCGTTGGAATCTGCTGCGAGAGCGGGGCGGGCCTTGTTCAGCCCCTCCTAATTGATCACCGCTGACTGCTCGAGAGCCGGCTCCAAGGCCGGCGGGGGTCCAGCCAAGGCGCGCGATCTCCCCTTCTTCTTCCTCTACTGCGGGGCCATGGCTGAAGCTAGGAAGGGGGAGCGGCGTTGGCACCAGATATGTGTGAAAGATTGCACGCCTGGGAAGAGAAGGAGCGAGGGCCAAGCACGACAATCTACAGGGGCGGACTGCTCTGGCATCAGGCGGCCGCCAGGCTTGTCGGATTTCAAGCCAGCGTGGGAAAGTGGAGACACCCATGTCCCATCAGTCGCCACGCGTCGTTCAAGGCCGCAAGCGGTTAGGGCCCGCGGTGCTCCGCACTTGCCCTTGGCTTCGCCTAGAAGCCAAGTCTGAGCATGCCTTGGGGCCGGGGGCTACTGTCGGCGTTCTGGATACGAGGGTACCCGGACTTACCTGCCTGCGGCCCATTGCGTGGCTCCATTGACGGCCTGGTACGGCCCAGCTTCAGCATCAAAAACTCAAGACCCTCGCGAAGGGCCAAGCCTCACAAGGCGGGCGACGCCAAGACCTCCAAGGGGATTGGCCTCCTCAGGCTGGCTCCCGAGGAGCAGACACTTCTATGCAAGGTGCACCTCACGAGGCTCACCTGACGTGAGTTGTGGCGACCAAGGCCAGGCGGGCGCCAGGAGGGCGCAGAGTACCAGTTTCCTCTTTGGTGCGAAGGAGGCAAGCAGCTGGCGCGGAGTCCCGAGGAATCAGCCAAAGGTTTCCATTCTAGTGCAACAAGACCCAGACCGCCAGGACGGCAGGACGGAGGTCATCGCCGAGCCCACTGCAGCGTCACGACCAGAGGCTTTTGCAGGCGAAGACCACTTTAGTCAAGATAGGATGTACTTCTTGTCCCCTTCAAATCTGGCCGTTGTGGGATCCCTTCCAGCCAACATTTGGGAAGAGGACCAAGGCCACTACAAATAGGACTTAGCCACCACCATAGAAGGGGGACAAAGGGGGAGAGATGGATTCCCCCCTCACCACTTCACCAGCTCACCCGAGCTCAAGAACACCTCACCTCCCAAGGTTGTTCATCCACTGTGCTAGTTCATCCTCAGCCCCTCGAGGCAATCCACCACAAAGCTAGATTACACCGCAAGGTGGCCCGAACCAGGATAAACTGATGTGTCTCTCTGTCCCTTTGATCTCGACGCGCTAGGCTGTGAGGATTGCAAGTAGGCAGGCTGGGTAGGTTTAGATCTCCGCACGCACCCCAGAGTTCGAACCTATCAAGGGTTTGCGGAACCCGAAATCCGAAAGATGGCGAACGGGTGATAGCTTCCTCTTGTGGCCTTCACAAATTTTCTACAGTTAATGTGCACTAATACAACTGCCATATGAAAATTTGAAAATTCCAGGGGTCATTTGACCTTTTAAAGACATTTAAGTGATTTTCTAGCCATTTAATGATCGTAATTCAAATTTGAACTACATCTACATGCAACGGCTAACCATAACGGTTAAAAATATCATATTTGTGTACTTGTGTGCGAGTTAATTCCATGTGCAGTAAATTGGAAAAAAAATTCAAACATATTGGCCTGGACACATGCATGGAGTGCCATGGCATTGAAATTCCAAAAAGATAAAAAATGATCAAAAACACATGAAACCTTGCTTGATGTAATGTCATGCCACCAAGATGATGTGGTAAATTTTTTGGCATGTTTGACAAAAGTTTGGACACACACCCCTCACAAACCGGTGCATCTCGCTTGAAGGCTCGTGGTTCCAAGAGGGAACAATGCATGTTTGATGATGAACAGGCGATAGCTTCCTCTTATAGCCATCAAATTTTTTCTACATTTCACATGTACTATTACAACTGTCATCTGAAAATTTGGAAAATTCCAGTGGTCATTTGACCATTTAATACATTCAAATGATTTTCTAGCCATTTAATCAAGGTACAACGAGGTGTTATACAAGCGGTTTTTAACCCTTTTCCGTGACGGCACTTGGAACCGTCGCCAAGTGAGTGTGGGCGACAGGGGGTCCTTCCCACACGACCCAGAAACTGTCGGCGATAGGGAGCCTTGATGCATACAATTGCCCCTATATAACCGTTTCCGATGTCTCGCATATCCGAAATGCTTCATCCTTGCTACTTGTTTGTGCTCGCATTGCCATGCAGTCAGAGTTTGATGGTTTTACCTAAAACCAGGCAGATTCCAGGCACGGGAGTTTTCTAGGCACGCACTAAATCGGCTCTACGCTTATTTATGCCCGCACATCACAAACAGTTCATGATTATAAACCGTATGATAGGTAGACATTCACACATATTTAGTTTTCCCACACCGTACATGATAGTGTTTGACATCACACACGCTTTGCAAACTGCAACTGTGTGCATTGTTACAAACATTTCCACTCCGTGAACCGTGTTGGATTATGATGTATATCGCACACACTGTGCTTTATTAACCGTGTGCGCCGTAATGACATGCACACCGTAATTTCGCCCTAATTTCATTGCTGTTATTTAAAATTGTACCTAATTTAAACTTGAAAGTAGGCTATAGCTTTATTCATATCCATCAGGTTCAAACAACCAATGCATTATTCAATTCACAGGTACATATGTTTAAGAATTGCATAAGCACCAAATAAAGAATGATGAGCTAGGGTTCTATACTTGTACTATTACAGATGGTAAAGAAAGAGGCGACAGACATTCTGGTTGCTCTCCTGGATGCAGAAGTCATGCACGACTCTAGTCCAATTCCTTGTGATGGTCGGCCGCCAATCATGTAGTTTGAGAGGTAATCTTGAGTAACCTGCTTCAGGATCCACTTCAAAGGAAAAGAGATTCAGACATTGTCATCTAACACAACTCATTACGGGCAGTAAAAAGAAGGCTACAGGGTTCGTACTTACCATCCTGCAGTTCACTGTTGTCTTGCATATAGTGTAAACATATAGTTCGATTGACATCTTTTGACCCATTTAAATAACAATCTTTATCAGTTTCCTCACTTGATGCTAGTTCATGAATATCTCATTGCCCCATACGCAGAAAGGGTCGAAGTGTGGATCTTTGGCAATGACATGTGTACCTAAAAGCACCAAGTCAATATTAGAAGCTAAACAACAATTGCAAAATGATGAAGTACAACACTCCCTCCCTCCCATTATATAAGATTTTAAACACGTACAGAACATTAAGGTAACACGAACATTAAGGTAACACCCTTCATTGTTGCTATGTAGCCTGGGAGTGCATATTTAGACATTTAGTACAATGCATGTTGCTATTTAGCCTCAGATACATTAAATATGGCCCTAGTTAACCTACTGATAAATGGGTTACAGATGTTTTCAGTGAAATGACCGATTCGACGATTAATCCCTTATCCGCCCCCAGGCTATATGGTACCAGCTATAGAGATCCTGAACAGTGAGTACATATAAGCAATGCGATGAAACTAATCTTGATGGAAAAAACAGCACTGTTCTCAGTATTGTCCTATATGAGTACATATAAAGGCATGTTAAGCACAACAGGCTAAGCATCAACCAAACATATCCATGGTAGATAACATAATCTACAAATGATAGCTTCAGTGTGCAGGTTTAAGCACAATAGTTAAGCAAAACAAGAAGTGGAAAGGTGTGTTAACTGCATCAGGCATAACATTTATAAACAAGCAAATAGTCATTCAAACTGGTATTGTCCAGGTCTAAAGTACACTAGTTATTGTTAAAAAGCGAAAAGGCATGTTAACTGCAATATCCTTAATATCAAACAAATATCAGAATTCATAGTGGTATTGTTGAAACTGTTATTGATGTAATTGAATTGCATGACAAATAGTTGCACATATAGAGCATCACATTGTGAAGAACTGAAATAAACAAGGCATAAGGCCATCTCTAGATGATCCTTTAAAAGTTAAAGGACTAAAACAATTAGTGGATATATATATATATATATATATATATATATATATATATATATATATATATATATATACTCCAGCAATTTTTGGTCATTTCTAGTCAATCCCTAAACTTAATGTTGTAAACTTCAATTTGATCAAGTTCAAAGCAGCTTCAACCTAACGTAGCATGCATTCAAAAATAAACATAGATAGTTTTGCATAATCGAACATAAAACATAAATTTAAACTAAGCTAAACTACTTTCGGTCAAGTAGAGGTCGAGCCAATCCTTCCTCGTCAGCACGGTGTGCCACGAGCCGGTCCGGCTAGTGCCGCCATCGGGTCGTTAGGGAAGGCACTCCTCCACTCGTCGATGTTGATCTCCTCATCCTCGTCGCCCACCTAGACACCCTCTGCGCCGCCATCCTCTCCGCCTTCGACCTCGTCATCGAAGGAGAGAGCGATAACCTCGCCGCCCTCCGCACCATGGTCCTCGCCGCTTTCAACTCGCACATCGGAGGAGAGCGCGATAATCTCGCCGCCCTCCGTGCTGCCATCCTTGCCGCCTTCGACCTCGTCATCGGAGGAGAGCGCGATAACCTCACCGCCCTCCGCACCGGCAAAGATCTCCCGCTCCGCCCACGAGCCCGAAAGTGCCGCCGCGGAGCTCCTTGCATGTAGGCCTCGCTGGCCGCCTCGGACTTGAGGCGCTCCCATGCCTCGCGGTCCTTGAGGGAGTCCTGGATTAGGGGGTATCCAGATAGCCGGACTATATGCTTTGTCCAGATTGTTGGAACGTGAAGATACAAGACTCAAGACTCTGTCCCGTGTCCGGATGGGACTCTCCTTTGTGTGGAAGACAAGCTTGGTGATCCGGATATTATATTTCCTTCCTTGTAACCGACTCCATGTAAACCCTAGCCCTCTCCGGTGTCTATATAAACCGGAGAGGTTGGTCCTTAGAGGGACAATCACAATCATAATCATCATAGGCTAGCTTCTAGGGTTTAGCCTCTACGATCTCGTGGTAAATCTACTCTTGTACTACTCATATCATCAATATCAATCAAGCAGGAAGTAGGGCTTTTCTCCATCGAGAGGGCCCGAACCTGGGTAAACATTGTGTCCCTTGCCTCCTGTTACCATCAGCCTAAGACGCACATATCGGGACCCCCTACCCGAGATCCACCGGTTTTGACACCGACATTGGTGCTTTCATTGAGAGTTCCTCTGTGTCATCGCTGCAAGGCTCGATGGGCCCTTCAATCATCGTCAACAACACGGTCCAGGGTGAGATTTTTCTCCCCGGACAGATCTTCGTGTTCGGCGGCTTTGCACTGCGGGCCAATTCGCTTGGCCAACTGGAGCACATCGACAGCTACGCCCCTGGCCACCAGGTCAGATTCGGAAACCAGAACTACATGACCGATATCCGCGGAGACTTGATCTTCAACGGATTCGAGCCTGCGCCAGGAGCGCCGGACAATCACGATGAGCATGACCTAGACCTGGTGTCGGATAATGCTCGGGATATCACCCTTGCAACGGCCCCGGACCTAAATTCGGAGCAGACCGCATTGCCCAAGGACGGGTGGATGGACTCGCCTGCTGGCAGATGCTCATCGGTGGTAGAGCCGAACACAGCCTCACCCCTAAAGAAGCCAAGGACGCTGACCCCGGACTCAGATCCGTCAGAGGTTCCAAATTGCGGCGCCTCGAGCCCGCCGAGCCTGGTTGGGCTCGTAATGGAGTTCACCGCATGATATCTTTCCAAAGACTCGCCTTTGGCGACGTGGTCAACTCTTTAAAGTCTCTCTTTGTCGAGACTTCGCCGAACTATGTCCCTCGAGTGGGAAGCGGGCGACGGCGAATTCGCCGCCCACCCACCACCCACTTCATAGCCACCGTCATATGATATATATATATATATATATATGGTGGACACTCCGAAGAAAGCGAATGGCGACGAGGCAATGGAGGATAACCCCTCAGGACCCCGCCACAACAATACTTGCACAGAGATGAAACCAAACCGGATGGTGCCAAAGATGAATACAACCCCGAGCAGCCTGCCTTCAAGCAGGCCGGACTGTCCACGGTCGGATACTTGGAAAGAAACAACTATATGCCCCCTCCGAAGACGAGGTAAGCCTCAGCAATGACGAATTCGGCGTGCCTGAGGATCCAGTGGAACAAGTTCGCTTCAAGCGACGGCTCATGGCCACGGCGAGGAGCCTGCAAAGGAAGCAACAGCAGCTTAAAGATGACCAAGATTTGCTCGTGGACAGTTGGACCAAGGTCTTGGCCACCGAAGAATACGGACTCGACCGCCCCAACAAAGGGCACACATGACATAATTTGCTACCTCAACCTAAGCAAGAGAACCCAAGGCACACACCCCGACGTCAACACACCACAACGGTCCACGAGAATACGAAGGAAACATGAGGTGGCATCCTCAAGCCTCGGTGCAATCGTCATAAACATCAATTCAGGGAAGTTGGTGCCGAATTCAGCGGTCCCCAGTCCGGTCAGCGGAAAAAGAACAACTCAAGCCTATCCGACCCGAGCAGCGTACTCGATCAACCATGTGAAATTCATGGTACTCCTAGAAGGATGGCCAAACATACCAATAGAGAATGCCGGATCCTTAAAACAAAGCGGCCGGTCGTATGCCGGAAACAATAAAGGGAGGTCTTCAACAACGAAAGACCAATCAGACATAGCGAAGTCAAAAGAAGATCCTCCACAACATAAAAGTACGGCCGATCTTCCCTGATCACATCGACCGTCCGGACAATATCAACCACAGCAATTTAATTGCACTACCTCTAGACCCATTAGTCTGGGGGCTCCATCTCACATAAAGCCCCCGCGGGTATGAAACCACAAATAACACCTTCTAAAAGATGCCAGGTGCAAAGGCCAGGTTTTATTGGCCCACCACTCTAACGGTTGTCTTTGGATCACCAAACAAAAATACCACGCCAAAGAATAAGTCTTCGGCACTTTCCCCTCATACAGTAATTACCATATGTTAACGGGACGAACCACGTTGACTAGATTCCATGTGGTAAACCATTAGGCCAGCCCTATGTGATATAGTCACATCTATGGGCAAGGCCGAACCCCACCCTTAGAGCGGAAATCATACCGCTGCCGGAGTAGCGAGTCGTGCTTGCCTATCAAATTTTGATATGGCAGCCAACTATCCGGACACCAACTAAGGAGTCCGCGCTATTTTACGGAATAACGGCTGGGTTAACCAGTTCGATCAGCACCCTCGGTCCAACCACAAGAGGACGCTCACTGCCCTCAAGTATTTGCCTTTACAAACTAACTTTGGCGCAGTAATGTGATTGGCGATGTGGAATCAGCCCGACATACAAGGGCAGAACACACGTTTAATCCCCCAAAGAAGGCAGTCCGGATTCACTTCAGATCCACTCACGGCCTCCTCTAGTCCGGCCATGACAGGTTTTGCCAAAAATACCTCTTTTCATAATCATAAATCGTACTCATATGCATAGACATATCATCCTACTACAGCGCGTAGATTTAAATAACACTTACCGGCTGTCATTCTTCATTAGAAGCCACTTTTCGCCTCAACGGCACCCAGACGTCAGATTAGGGCCCCACTATGCCGTGGGCTTCGAATACTCCTAATACGACAAAGTCCAGCCACACCTCCCGGTCGCTCGCACCTCAACTTATAGCACTATATGCATCAGCCCAATCATGTCTTTGGTCATTAGTTCGGCTTGCCTGCCCCATGTTATGGTACCTTACGCCCGCCTATCGCTAAGGTAGCACCGGGAGAACTACTGCGATTGTGTCCCGGTTCTTCCGGACGAGCACCTCAGTAGAGAAAGCCGAAAACTGAGATACGGCGAGAGCTGGTCACCTGTTCAAGAGGTTGTAAAATCCTTAACGTTTTATTCTGCACAATGCCATTATAAATGCAAAGTGCGAAGGATCGGTCTTACGATCAGGCGCCGATAGAGCCCCCAGTTCGGCCTTCCGAACACTAGGGGCTGTGCCGACCATACTCGAACTCCTATGGCTAAGTGAGAGTGGTAAAGCCCTATAGTCTGATTGCCTGGTTCGTAGCGAGGAACACCTCCTTAAAAGGACCCAACAATGGGATAAAGAGTGTTCAGATAGGTCCCTAACACCTCGCATTTTTACGTAAAGGTTTACGACAAAGCCAACTCTCGGGTTTTATGTACACAAAACGGCCGCACAGAAAGAACAAGCGTTCACATAAACAGGGAATAAATAATAAAAGTGTCATTTTCCCGCATTGCAACGGCACAACGGCCTTCAGGTAAATATAGTGTCTTTAGCACACTTGTCCGCCACAAGGCGGGCCCCTTTCAGGACACCCTCATAGTATAACTCGGGCTTGCGATGCTTCTTATTCGCGGTGGCCCTTCACCATCAATTTCAAGATCAAGCTTCCCTAGTGCACCTTCGCTGGCAAACGCCATGCGCGACACCTCTATGCAAATCGATCGCTGATGACATCGAGCCGAGGGCAAGCACCAACAATCCGCTTCACGAGTCCGGTAACGGCTTGAATTGGCTCATGGGCCACAAAGCGGATAACCAAGTCCTTCATGGCTAGTTCGGCCGCCTAGTGCAGTTCGACCAGCTGCTTTAGATGATCGATAAAGGGCACCAGATAATTCGGCGCCAAATTCTGCGACCAGAAATCCCTCTCCGCGGACTTCTTCTCCTTAGTACGGTAGAACTGGGAAGCATCTGATATGCTACGTGGCAGGTCCGCAAACACACCTAGAGATACAAGGATTCAGCTTGTAGCTTAGAGCCACATTACTATGAAAAAATGTCCCTGAATACAAAAGGCCATACCAGCCGCAACCTTCCGTGCCTCCTGAATATCCTTTAGAGCACCGCGGGCTTCTGCCCGAGCATCCTCCGTGGTTTGGAGAGCTTGAGCAAGTTCGGATTCTTTTCCGGCCAAACTCTGCTCCAAGGCATCACTTTTCTTCACAGCCTCCGGAGCTCTCGCCAGCTTCGATGACCCCGGCCTCGTGTTTTCACGGTTACTGCTCGGCAGCAGCCTTCTTGTTGGCATCGGCCACAGTTTTCTTCAAAGGCCTCAAATTCGGCACTCGCTCCTATAGCATACAATACAAATACTTTTCATCAGGCACAATTACTCATTCGTGCCGAATTCAAGACAAAGTTTCAACATACCTTGCTTGTCCTCCAATTGCTTCTTCACACGGCCAAGTTCCTCTTCGGCCCGTTCTAGACTCTGCTTCAGATCGGACACCTCCGCATTATGAGCGGCGGTCTTCTCTGCAAACGCCTGTTTTCAAACAAAGGGATATACGTCATTAACAAAGGCTCCTACAAAAGCGGACGATTTGATCCCCTGTCCGGCTTTTTCTCTCTCTTTCGCCGGACAGTGCATCAGGGGCTACTACTCATACTGTGACAATCTCCAAAAGTTTTGCAAAAATATACCTCAAAGGCCTTCATAAGGCCAAGGCAGGACTCATTCAGCCCGCTCTCGGCGGAATCTTTTCAATCACCGCACCCATGAGGGTCTGATGTTCATCGATGATATACACGCTCCTTAACGCTGTCGATAGACCGCCCGATAGCTCTGCTGGGACAGAGGTTGCTGGCGGAGTAGGCAAGCCTCCTCCCATCAAAGGTTGCTGCTCGCCCGATCTTGGAGCCTTAAAGGTCTCTGTGACCGTGTCCGCCGTGGTCCGAACTCCGAGATCGCTTCGCCGCCGACACGCCTGGGGCCATCGCCCCGCTGTCCGGCCCGTAGATATCCTCATGGTCTAGGTCCCGTTGAGACGACACCTCAGTATCGCGCCTAGACATTGGGGAAGGGGCCTCCAGAAGCGTCTCGCTCGCCAAGGCATCTGAGCTCAATCCTCCGATGAGCACCGTCCGCGCGAGACTCGCCAGTTGTATTTAAATATGGCGACAGTTAAAACTACTATACCCAAACAACCCCGGACGCATATGTGTGTTCGGATTTCGTATACTTATGACTTTTCCAGTAAGGGGGCCCCGATCCCACTGGGTTGTTACCGCAGCCGTGGTGGATGCCTCCGAGGAACCTCTCCCTCTTGGCGATTCAGCCTCCAAGGATGAGGAGGCCGCCTTCTTCTTTTTCTCTCGTGGGGACTCATCTTCTTCGCCCCCACTACTAGGAAAAGCCCAGCAGCAGCGCTGGTTTGGCACCTCAAGAGCGCTGGTACCGGCGCTATTAATAAGGCGCTATAGTTAACGTAGCAAGAGCGCGTGTTGACACACGCCATCGCTACATTACACACTAATTGCTGCAGCGCTGTTTTGGTAAGGGCGCCATCGGTATTAGCTGCAGCGCTGTTTGGTTGTAAGCGCCATCGTAAGTCAGCGCCATCGCTAAATCCTCGCTACTACTAATTTTATTAGTTTTTTTCCCGCAGATTTGTTTTTATTTGTTTTGCATTTTAATAGGCTTTATACAATAATCTTTAGCATATCATCCACATACAAATGATAGCATATACATACAATTAGTCTCATCAAATCATGTCATCATCATAATCATCATCCAACACAAAGTGGTCTCGATCTCGCCATCAATCTCAAAATAGCGATACAAGTCTCGACATTTGCAAATACATCGTCATCCATCTAAACAATGATATACATGAGAATAGCTATCACTTTGAGTACATGAGTTCAGATCCTCTCTCGCATTAGCGTGAACCTAAACTAAGCATCACAGGTCGCCGAAACCAAAACCGTACACCTAGGCCTTTCACTCCGCCACTTGTCGATATATACTCCTGGCGTAGCACTTCTTCGCCATTTATGATCTATGCACTGCATCATCACATGAGTCGATGATATGCAACATATATAGTTGAGCAACACAAAGAGACAGACTTGGCAAAAATAGAAACAACATATCATAAGCATAAATAACAAAGTTCATCGTACTCCAAATGACCTAACTAGAGTGATTTTCGCTAGTCGAGGAGGACGGTTTAATTACATCACAAATAAAGTTTCACCGCATAACTCAAAGTTTTGTCATAAAAGAAACTATGGACTAAACGGACACATTGTCATATATCGACAATCACTCCAGATGTCGTGCCATCCATCCAAGTCGGGAGATAGTCATCGAGCTTTGTGAAAGGCTTCATGTCGAGACGCCGAGAGGCTATCCATGTTCGGACGCCTTCCGCCGACATTTGTCCTTCTCGCATGGAACATCCCTGTTTTTCCGACGACCTCATTCATGATGATTTGGGCAAGTTCGCTGGATGTTATAGAACTCAGCTCAAGTCGATGATCCTCAATATCTCCTATGTCCTTTGCCCATTGCGTAATATGGGCATCGCTAGATCTAGGTGCCATGTGAAGGTTCCGTGATCCCGCCGGTACTCCAAAGATGTGGTGTAGGACATAGAATCCATCATTAAGAGAATCGCTCGTTGCTGGATGCAGCAAGTCGGTCTTATGGCTGAAGGCGTGCTCGCCGCCTTTTTTCTTCTTGTCCCTAACATCTCCACCCCTTGCTTGGTAGTAAAACATAGCACCGCCGAGAACATCTTTGATGTGGGTGTAATCCTTTTGTGAATGTTCTTCGACGAGTCCAAGTAAAGAGCGTGGGAGAATCGGGGTAGAGGATGATGAGGACGGCGCGCCTGGCTGCAAGAAAATAAGTACACCTCAAATTAATTAGCCTCCACCGTGCAAATGAATTATTGAAATCAAGGAAGGATAGCAGCGCGGATGACTTACACGGATGATAAGGCACGAGAATCGCCTTGTCCTTATTGGCGCAGCATGAAACCGACGATGTAATCCTCGCAGATTCACGATGCTGTGCATGCACTCCCAAGAAGGCTTCGCATGTAGTACGGGTCAGCGACACGAGATATGAGCTATCCGCTCAACCCCAATGATGTAGCTCATGTGCAAGGCATAAAGGCGACAAAAGTAAAATCCAGCTTCTTCACGTGAAACATGTCGAATATGTAATCGAATCGAGGAAGAACTTATCCGCGGGAAGCCATTGACGCATTTACATTTGTCTGCGGAACATTAACCACGAGAGTGGGTATCCCGGATCTTTCGAGGCGATGAGGCCTTTCTACCCGCAGCACATCGTCATGAAGTCTCCTCGATCGCCGAATCTGGCCCGTAGCGCTGTTTCGTAGGATTGGTTTACCGATATGCCATTTATCCGCATCGGGATATCTATACGGTCCCGGCCGAGGCTGCCGAGGCGGCTGGATCATAGAATCAGCTTTTTTGCCTTTCCTCGCTCTCTTCCTAGGCTTCTTTACCACCGGATGGTCGCCAATAACGCGTTGAGACGGTAATTCGTGCATCGACTCATGATGCTCAAACCTCGAGGAGGCGCCAGATAGACATACTGTTCAGCGCCATCCTCATCCTCATCCTCATCCATGGCGACGCCATCAGCCTCTAATGGAGCCACCTGCTACCCCGCCCGCTATCACCCAACCCGACACCCGACGCTAATTGGGTAGGTGGGTGTTGATGTTCATACCTTGCCGAGGCTGCGTGCTCGTGGGTGTGCTCCCGACCGCCTGCACGGCGCGACTTTTGGCCACAACAGACCCACCCATTGCAACAATCACAAGCCGCCGCTGGGTCTCGCCGTCATCCCCCACTAGTATTAGAGGAGGAATTTCGTGGCCCGGCTTGACATCGCCACGGAAACCTTGAAGACGCTCGGGGTATCGGCCGGTTGTGGAACAATGGTTCCTTCGCTCCATTATCGCCCCTTCCCCACGCCCACCTTCGCTCGCCGATGGTGTACAATATGGTGCACGGGTTTCGCTGCCTGCAAATAAAAGTCTCGCGACGTGAGACATCCGAAAGGCAACGAAAACGGGATTATACATTTATATTGAAGGGGGCCGTGGAAGATACCGTGAGGGCGCCGAGCTCAGCTAAAGAGGAGGCACCACCGAGCACGCCCGGTGCGGCAGCTGGTGCGTAGCCGGTGCAGGGAGCAAAGGGAGCAGTGCGGGAGCAGGTGCAGGAGCAAAAGGGAGCAAAAGGGAGCATGTGCTGCCAAGAAGTCGCAAGGGAAAGTCCTCTCGCATTTTTTTTGGATTTTCCTTGTCCAAATGTGAACGCCCGTCACCAAGGAAGTAGATAAATCTGCAATCATTGCTTTTGCGGCAGCTATCGCTGTTGCGATCGTTCGAGATGATTTCTTTCAACCGCAATCTCAACCTTCTTGTCGATGCTTTCTTCGCTTAACCTCCGTCTTTCCTTTTCTCCTCCGTGGTCTCACGGTAGTACTTCTTCCACGTGGCGCCGCCTCCGACACCGCACGCGCCCATACGACGGTCGAGTATCCAGCGGTTGTCGCTTCAATATGTTCAACGCCTGTTGAATGGAGTGTCCCACTTGGCCTCGCCAATGCCTCGACGGCGAAGTCGCCGCCGTAATCCGTGTTGCTCTCTCGCAAAAGGCACAAGGATCGCTTATAAATATGACTAACGGTGCAATGAATTGATCGAAACTAAAATTACCAAGAGTCTCATGAACTCCGTAATGACCGTGTTGTCTCATAAACCTTCTTTGATGGGTCCCAACGGTGGCGGGCCCTCAGACGCCACGCCTCGCGGGACGGTGAAATCCGCCAAGGGTCCGATGCCTGACTCGCGGCTTCGCGCCCTCCTTGGCCCATTTGGACCTCTTTCCGCCAGAACCACGGCTTCCGAGGTGGTGGGTCCCAATGTTCCTCTTTGAAGCCCCTTCATGTACTTAGACTTTTCTTTGGCAGCTTCGCCTCGCAAGCCTCCTTGAATATTTGAAATCGCTCTTCCGTGATTGTCGGACTTTCCTTTACAATCTCGGAGTAGGGTTCCCGTCGCTGATCTTTGCTTTCACTCGATTTTTCCAGCGCCAACGCTGCTAAACTTGGTCATGGCGTGTTTGTTTATCTTCTTCATTGCCGGGTCATTGTCCGGATCTTCATAATCCTTCTCATTCCGCCCGGAACAAGAATATCCGTGAAACTTCTTTAGGAGGGAGCCTCATATTTTCTATCTTCTTTAGATTCTCATCGCTGATGGTGGCGGTTGTCCGTATGATGCAGCCTATTTGATTGCCGTAGCACGCTGCTGCTTCCTCGGGCGCCTTTGGCTCAAAATTGCCGTTGTCCACCTCCGTGACCACCAGCCTAGTAGTCCCGAGTGTGTTAGGAAGCCGTTGCCTCTTCGCTCGGTGCTACACCGGATCCGCTCCTCGAGGCAGCACCGTCTCGCCCGGTGTCGGGCCTCAAAGACCGGTCTCGCGACGGTCTCAAAGACCGGTCTGCGTGTCGGTCTCGCCCCGATGTCGGGCCCAAAGAACAACATCTGCTGATCGTCGGTAAAGCTAAAAATTCGCTCGCCGCCCGTAGACGCCGCCGCAATCACCGTAACCCTGTCCTTCATCGCTGCTAGCCATGTTTCCTATGATTAAATCTAGTCAATTAATTCTAGACCTAATAAAATGAATAATGACATAAAGGACTATTGTTTTGAAGGAATGTTGACTCCTTCTTGGTGCGGCAAATTCGGCACTCGATATGTCCTAGTTTAGAAGCACAAGTCATGCGAAATTCACGGAAATTTCGCATGACCTTTGCTAAAAGTGGACAAATCGAGAACCTGAAATTTGCCGAATGTAAATGAATCAACATTCCGCAAAAACATAGGCCACTCAGATCATTCCCTGAAATAACAAAGCCACCACTTGGGCACAATCGAACAACTTCAATGAAAAGATATGACATGACCACTTCAATGAAAAATAAAATTTGCCTAAATTCTTTTCCTTGAAAAATAGTGGTCTTTGAAAATCAAAACCTTTGCCAATCTACTTAACCTAGCTTCTTAATCCAACGAACCTAATTAACCTACCTATTTAACCTAGTTGGTTAATCTTGTTTACCCAGATAATTAACCCTAATTAAACTAGTTAACGCAGCTAGTTCTCCGTCAAAGCCTAAAATAAATTTCTGCACTAATTAACAGGATAATTAACCTAATTAAACTAGTTAACCTGACTAGTTCTCTGTCATAGCCCTAACTAAGTTTTTGCACTAACCCAGATAATTAACCTAATTAAACTAGTTAACCTAACTACTTCTCTGTCAATGCCCTAACTAAATTTTTGCCCTAAAACCTAGATAATTAACCTAATTAAAAACTAGCTAACCTATGCATGAGAGAGAGAGGAGGGTGGGGCTTACAGATGATGGCTCGTGGTGGCGACGGAGGCAAGGTGGTGGCGAGGGAGGCAGAGGCGCCTCCGTGACGGCGAGGGAGGCAGGGGCGCTCCGAGACGGCGAGAAAGGTGGCGCCGACGGCGGCTCCGTGGCGCTGACGAGGTCGCTGTCTGCGGGCGCTGGGGCGGCTCCGTGTCGCCGACGGCAAGACGGCTCTGGCGGCGCGCGGTCGTCGGCGGCGGCGAGGCGGGGGCATTTAATCGGGAGACGGCGGCTGCTGGGTGGGGTTTGAGGGATTTGGGGAAGTGGTGGTCGCGGGGAAACGGTTTTTGGCTATGTCAACTTAGCGGTAGCGCTGCTTTGCAAAACGCGCTATAGCTAACTTAGCTATAGCGCTCACCTAAACGCCGCTGCTGCTATAGCTAATTTCCTATTCTGCTTCTATAGCGGGGTTCAGGGCACGCTACGCAGCTACATTAGCTATAGCGCATCTTTGGAACAAACGCCGCTATGCCTTCCTCCGATTTTTCACTTTTTCGCTTATTTTGCTTTACATTTTATTTTCCCTTTCTCCTTTTTTCTATTTCTTTCATTTTCATTTAAATTTCTATTTGTTTATCATCTTATTTTATTTTTGTTAGTAGTAGCGCTTTCGACGGAAACGCTACCGCTAACTCGTGATGTAGCAAGAGCGCTGCCTCTAAGATCGCCATCGCTATGCGTAGCCTAGCATTCTACCAATGGGAATTTTAGTAGTAGCGCTTTTGGTCAACGGGCGCCATCGCTAAGTCTGTGCCTCGTAGCGCTGTTTCGGTAGCTCACATCGCTAAATAGCACTAGCGCTGTTTTTTGAACCGCGCTGCTGCTAAGATTCTGTGTATAGCCTTTTCCCTAGTAGTGCCCTCTTCGTCTTTGGAGGAGGGGTGGTCGCTGGAGTCTTTGGATTTTGTGTCCAAAGCATCGCGACGACGGTGGCCACTCCGGGTCTTCTTGGCCTTCTTAGGAGCCTCTCTCTTTGGTGCCTTGTAGGGTATTTGGGACCAGCATCTTCGCTGAAGAGGTCGGCCTGTTCCTCCCAAGAAGCAAGGTGACAGTGTATCTGCTTCCACCTTCTTCGCCCATCCCCGGGATTATTGTAAGACATGATGAAAGCACTTCCTCGTATGCCAGCTAAAACACGGATGGACAAAGCATAGCAACAACTTACCGGACTTGCGGAGTGGGATAATTGATACCCACGGTCCTCGGCGGAGCCCGGCCATGATTTGCCGGACTTCAAGAGCACCTTCCAAATATCCTTGTGGGAGGAACCGTACAATTCCCGAAGGGTCTGGTGCTCGGTTGGGTCGTATTCCCACAAATTGCAGGCTCGACGCTGGCAGGGGAGGACCAGGCGAACTAACATCACCTGGACTACGTCGACAAGTTTGACGTCCTTGTCGACCATACTGACGCGCTCGAGCAGTGACACTCGTCGGACGAGGATTCAGCTCAGCCCTTTCGGCCAGACATGAGCCGCAGCGGGGCTCTAGATCTGAACTCGGGAGCCACAACCCACTTTTTGCCGCGTGGTTCAGTGATAGAGAACCATTGCCGCTGCCACTCCTTGATGGAGTCGTTGAAGGCACCCGTCGGCCAAACGACCTTGGGCATCTTGCTCAGCATGGCGCCGCCGCACTCGGCATGCTCGCCACTCACCACCTTGGGCTTCACATTGAAAATCTTCAGCCACAGGCCGAAGTGAGGCGAAATCCGGAGAAAAGCCTCACACACGATGATGAACGTCGATATGTTAAGGAAAGAATTGGGGGAAAGATTATGAAAATCAATCCCGTAATAATACATGACTCCGCGAACAAATGGGTGAAGGGGAAACCCGAGTCCGCGGACAAAATGAGGAAGAAACACAACTCTCTCGTGGGGCTCCGGAGTAGGGACGATCTGTCCCGCCGGTGGGAGACGGTGGCCGATCTTCTTGGCCAGGTACCCGGCCTCTTGGAGCCTCTTGATATCCTTCTCCTGGACGGTAGAGGCCATCCATTTGCCTCCCGCCTGGATCCGCATATCTTTGGAAAACCTCTTCGATGGAGAAGAAGAGTGCTTGGGCGCTTAGGGCTCGAAAGCAGAGGGAATGGACAAGCGGAAGGAGAAGGCGGGTAAAGAGGAAGAGACCTTATCTCTTTATAGAGACAAGAAAGCTTTTGCGCCCCCCACTTGCCTGGTGGAACCCGCTTGTTCTCCACTCACCGCAATTAGCGGTGCGGTTGGATTACCCATACCCATATTGATGAGAATCCCGCAATAAGGGGACACGATCTCTGTAACGGCAAAACATGCAGAGGAAACCGCCTCGCGATATGCGCTGAGGCTGGTTGTGGGAAAACGGTTCGAATAACAACCCGACCATGGCGTCATGTCATGTTGTCTAAAAAATTGCCAGCAAATTAGATTTATGTTATGCCCCCTACGGTGGCATGTGAAGATCATTCTGCAGATCTGGACACGGTTCAAGTGTTCGATAGTTACTTTGGAGTATTCGAGATGGAACCCGCCTTGCAATGGCGAAGAAAAAACTGCACGCCGAACTCATCGTCATTGAAGCCTGGTTCAGGCGCTACTGAGGGAGTCCTGGATTAGGGGGTATCCGAACAGCCGTACTATATGCTTTGTCCGGACTATTGGAACGTGAAGATACAAGACTCAAGACTCCGTCCCATGTCCGGATGGGACTCTCCTTTGAGTGGAAGACAAGCTTGGCGATCCGGATATTATATTTCCTTCCTTGTAACCGACTCCATGTAAACCCTAGCCCTCTCCGGTGTCTATATAAATCGGAGAGGTTGGTCCCTAGAGGGATGATCACAATCATAATCATCATAGGCTAGCTTCTAGGGTTTAGCCTCTACGATCTCGTGGTAGATCTACTCTTGTACTACTCATATCATCAATATCAAGCAAGCAGGAAGTAGGGTTTTACCTCCATCGAGAGGGCCCGAACCTGGGTAAACATTGTGTCCCTTGCCTCCTGTTACCATCAGCCTAACACGCACAGATCGGGACCCCCTACCCGAGATCCGCCGGTTTTGACACCGACAGTCCTCCCGTGCCATAGCCGTGCTCACCACCCCTGGCTCTGGCAAAACGAGGTGGACTAGACATGCGCCAAAGGGGAAATTGAGCCTAGCCGCCTAGCCGTGGTAGAGAACCTGCCAGGGGTCTTCCTTCATGGCCGCGAGCTCGGCCGTGTGGAAGCTACCGAGCCACCGGCGGGTGGGGGTCTCTCGATCTGTAATCTCGGCGACCCACATCCCCCACCACCGTTGCCGGACCCCCAAGGTAGGACCTCGTCGGCTGTCGGGTCCGAGGGAGGATGGGGAAGTCCTCTAACCGGCGTAGGGGCACGGCGGCAGGTGGATTGGGGGATTGGCAACGGCGGATCGACAAAGAGCTCGTGGAGGATGAGGGGGACACCTCGGCAGCCACCTCTCTTGCGCCATTGGCTCCTTGAGCTCCCGGCACACAGGAAGAGGTTGAGTGCATGTTTTGTGGAGTGTGTGGTGTGTGTGGAGGGGGGGTTAAGGTGGTGTTTGAGGAAATACCGCGGCAACTGAAACTTTACTAGGCAGGAGTAACAAGGCAGGGGCTACTTAAAATTTGGATCAAGTGCGAGCATATTTTTTTGAGATTGCGAGGGATGCAGAGGTGGGAGTATTTGGGGAGCGATCTAGTGTGCTTGACACGCCGACTGTGGACTGTAGCCGACGCACCTTCGTGCATAAGCCATAGGTGTCGGTGTCAAAACCAGCGGATCTCGGGTAGGGGGTCCCGAACTGTGCGTCTAGGCGGATGGTAACAGGAGACAAGGGACACGATGTTTTACCTGTGTTCGGCCCTCTTGATGGAGGTAAAACCTCGCCCCGCTTGATTAATATTGATTATATTGGTAGTACAAGAGTGGATCTACCACGAGATCAAGGAGGCTAAACCCTAAAGCTAGCCTATGGTATGATTGTTGTGATGTATGTTGTGTCCTACGGACTAAAGCCCTCTGGTTTATATAGACACCGGAGGAGGCTAGGGTTACACAGAGTCGGTTACAATGTTAGAGATCTACATATCCAGATTGCCAAGCTTGCCTTCCACGCCAAGGAAAGTCCCATCCGACACGGGACGGAGTCTTCAATCTTGTATCTTCGTAGTCTTGGAGTCCGCGGACGATGATAGTCCGTTGTCCCGACACCCCTAGTCCAGACTCCTCAAGAGCTCTCAACCAGGCTTCAATGACGATAAGTCCGCGCGCGATAATGTTCGGCATTGCAAGGCGGGTTCCTCCCTTGAATAATCCGAGAAGATCATGAACACCTGTGATAGTGTCCGGCTCGCAAAATAAATTCCACATTCCACCGTAGAGAGAATAATGCACATAAATCCAATATGTCGACGATTTGGCGCATGACATCACACCACTACCAGCCTTTACTTGAATCGCTTTTTATTATACCACCTCAAAGACGCTTAGCGGCGGTTTCCGGCACGCCTTGTCGGGCAGTAGATCGTGCTCCCTTATTTCGGGATTCTCATCAATACAAGCGCGGTAACCCAACCGCGTCTGCCGCCACGCCTCCTTTATCGAAGGTGAATCCCGAACGGTCACGGAGACGGCTCTTGGTATTTTCCCTTTATAAGGGACCAAGGCCCGCTTTTTTCTCAATCTTCCACCGAATCCTCTCCTTGCTCCAAGTTCCAACACCCGTGAGCCCCAGATTCAAGCGCTTGGATCCTCAACAATGTCCGCCCGATCTTCGTGGTCGGTGGATGCCCTCCTCCGCCACGGAGGAGGACGGTCAAAGCTGCGGAGGCCAAGTGCCTGCCCCACGAGATTCAAGACAGTTGCCCGCCCGAGGGCAGGCCGCACCACCCCGAGCTCGTGAGTACGCTGCCTTCAGATCCCACCTCCGCGGGGTTTAGGCTTTCGACGGACCCCTTCATGAGAGGGCTCATGTTCTACTACGAGCTGGATTTTCACGACTTGGCTCCGAGTCCATCCTCAATATTTCCGCATTCATTATTGTCTGTGAAGCCTTCCTCCATGTCACCCCCACTTCGCCTATGGTCAAGACCTTCAATGTGGAGCCAAGATGATCGGGGCGCAAGCAGAGTGCGGCGGGCGGCTATAAGCAGGAGGGCCAATGCCCTGGCCCGAGGGCTCCTTCCAAGAGGAGCTCGCCAGGTCAGCAGGAGTGGTTCTATGTCACCGCTCCAAGGGCAGCAAGCAAAGCCGCCGCCGCTATTCCTCCCGGACCTCCACGCCGATTGATGTCGTGGGTCAACCAAGGGATCAATTGGGGTCGTTCAAGATGTGCCTCATTGCTGGGCCGGATTCGAGACCTCCAAGCGAGGGGATCAACTGCTGTGGTGATGCAGTCATGCTAGTCAGCGCCTTCTCCCCGCAAACGCCATCCTCTCGCGGTTATGGGAGTTCAATCCAGAGGGGCCACGAACTCTCCAACACTTCATGGGTATAACGCCCGTGGAGATGTACATGTTGTTCTTCTGACCGCAGTGGCGGTCCGAATTAACCGAGGATGCAGTGCCTGCTGCAATCGCCGGATACATGTAAGTAGCTCGAGTCCGGACGCTCTGCTTGTTTGTTTTTCTGAAATTCGCCTTCTAACCCATTATTCTTCATCGAGTGGGTAGCGCGATCGGCCGATAAGGTGTCCGCCCCCTCCCAGAGACCGTGACGGAGCCCGTGGCTGGTCGAATGTTGGAGGTCGCGCCAGAAAGGGGGGGCGATGGGGAAAATAGAAGAGCTATCACCTCGCCTAAGGGGCGCTCAAGAGGGGGATCGACAATCCTCCTTCCGTGGGGAGAGAGGACCGCCCAAGACCCGAGGCCAAAGCCCTAAGCGGGGAAGAAATCTTTACCAAGGGTCTGCGTCCGGGAAAGTCTGACGCATAATCATCTCTAAAGGATCAGCCTCCAATGAGCCGTGCGTAAAAAAAAGGGGGGTTCATTAATGAGAAAATACCCTATTTGTGGTTCCGTGGATGACCAAATTTTTACCTCGCAGTTCGGATCTGCGCCTTCTCGATGAGTTCGCTTCGGGGATCTTCGTCCGAGATGATGGAGAGCGAACGCCCGTCTCGCTGCACCGACGGATAGGGCGACGAGCTCAAGTATCATCACGGAGGGTATCCAGAGTCCGGAGGGGCCGGAGAGTTCGGGCGCCCACTAGTGTCCGCAGGGGAGTCAAGAATCTGCTTGAGAGGGCGTCCATCTTAGAAGATCACCGTGCTTTGATGCGTATGGTGATTGGAAGGATTTCGTCCACCGAAAGCGGATTGCATAATGCCGTCAGGAGTTTACTGACGGGATTTGATGTACGCAAGAACGACGCACCTTTTTGACAGTTTGGCACATAGAAGTGCGCCCTGTATAGATAGTAGCCCCTGAGACTAGGTAGGTTGTCGAAAGCGACAGCGTACCGAGGATCAAAATCCTAGGTAATGAATGTCGTCGTCCCTATGCAGGTGGCAGATAGTCCGGGGCTAGCCGGACTAGTGGAGTTGCCAAGTTAATGCGGCAACTTGACGTGGCGAACGCGACATCGCTATTGTCAACCGCGATTTGACGAGTCGCAAGGTAAATGAATTCTCCGCAGTCACTTATTTAAGGGAGTCAAAGCCCACCTCTGATAATGTATATGCTGTGATACAGACGGTGCTGCTGCTGTGGAGAGCCTTCGGGCCGAGCTTGCTCAAGCCAAGGAGCAAGCCCGAAGGAGTGATGCGGCTGCCTTGAAGGCAGCCGAGGAGTTGAAAGCCGAAAAGGCTGCACACTGCCTAAGCAGGGAAAAGATGGCCGAATTGGCCGTGAAATTAAAAGATGCTGCCGACCGCAATGAGGCTCTTGAAAAGGAGCGCTTATCGGATCAGGGAAACCTAGGAAAGGCCACCGCCGAGGCCAAGGATGCCCGTTCTGCAATGCGGGCTATGAAGGAGGAGCTGCGCCAGTCGAGATATTGTGGCTGGCAAGCCGTTTCTGCTGCGCCGCTGGTTTACGGATCAAAATATGCCCAACTTGGCCAGCTTGGGGTCCGGAGGATCCATATATGGACTTAGAGGCAAGTGCGGCCGATGCCGCTGAGCACTTTCAGAGCCGAAGGATCACAAGACGGAAGAGCTATTTTGGTCTCAATTCCATAGTCCGAATCGCTCACTTCGCTATCGATCGGTTGGCCGAATGGGCTGAGCTAAATAGATTGTCCGGACTTGCCATGACTGATATTGTGGCTCATGTCTGGCCAGAGAGACCCAAGGCGACGAGCTATTTTGGCTTATTGCAGCAATTTCTTGGAGCGGTGCCGCACATCAAGGAGATGAAGCGGTCGGCCTGCATAGAAGGCGCGTGGATGGCCCTTGCCCGTGTGAAGACACATTGGACAGAGATGGATGCCACCGCTATTGTCGCCCAGGGTTCAGACGAAAGCCGGTTACCCGCCGAGCACTATTTTGGGGAAGTTATGCGTGGCGCCAGGTAATAGAGTCGCAGGTTTCAAAAATGTCACGCTCAGATGAACGTTTTATCTTGTTAGACAATGATTATGATGTAACCGCTTTTTATACTTGTGCGTTCCAAGTATTAAAATATCTCCTATGCGGCTGTTTATGTATACATTTGTATAACCTGAAAGATTGCAGTCTTCGGCTCCAGCCCCCACGCACAAGGTGCGGCGGTGTTCGCAAAAATAGCGATTTTCACACTTAATCCGACGCCTCGTCCTGTGAAGGAGGTGGTAGCGAGCTAACGAGGCAATCCGGACTATGATCCTTTATCACTTTCACTTAGCCAATGGAGTTCGAGGGTGGGGCTACGATATAGTTCTTGGGGCACCACGATTCTCAATTCGGGCGCTGTGTGCTCGACCGAAACGGTCCTTCCAAAGCGGGAATTCTAAACATTCCGTAGTCGATCGAGTGGTTGACCAGTCTCTCGCAGATCATGACAACAGGCGGCTTTCATCGAGGTGCTCGCCAAATTAACCGGGGCACAATAGCAGTAGTTCTCCGGTGCCGCGTTAGCCGATGATACGGAACGAAGGCAGCAAAACACGTGAGCCGGGCAAACCCAACATTTGACCAAAGACATGATTCGAGCTAATGCATATAAGGCCTAACTCGAGACGCCGAACACTCCCTAAGGAGTTCGGTCTTTGTGGTAATGGGCGAACAATGCCCTAAGCCCCTAGTGTCTGTGCACGCACGAAGCATGGCCCTCCGACGCGCCGATGCCAAAACGTCGAGCTCCACTTTGGTTATAATAAGAAACCAAGGGATTATAACAACAAGAGACATTAAAAAGGTTTACGCAGGTCTTAATCTGAAAAGAATCCTTGCGACGGGTCCTACTGCACGTCTGCGCCTGTGTCTCCATTGTGCCGTTATCCTGGATGGGTGTGCACGTTGTTCATCTGTAAAAAGAGAGGAACTTTAGCTTGAAAGGAACTTGTGCAGAAAATATATACGAAGGAAGAAATATAAATAAGTAAAGCGGAGTCTGTGTGAGTTCGCTATTGTTTGTGCGCGTAGCCCCTTGTAAAGGGATGTGCGGCTAGGGAGCCCCTAGCCTATTTATGTTGGACTCGTCTAACCGTGTCCGGGGTCTTTAAGTGACCCTCGCACCGAAATGATGCCACGTGGACCGGGCATCTTGAGTGTAAGAGACGCGTAATGTGGTATGGCGTTGAAATGGACAAAAGCCTCTCGTCCCAAGAGTGCTTGATAGCCACTTTTAAATGGGACGATATGAAAAATTAGTTTTTCGCGTCGATAGTTGTTCGGTGATCCGAACACGACTTCTAGTAATAGGGAGCCTGTGCACTTGGCGTAAGTGCCTGGCGTCACTCCTTTAAAGGAAGTGCGGCTATGTCGAATTTTAGTAGGGTCTATCCTCAACTCATGGATTGTGTTTGGATACAGCAGGTTTAAGTCGCTGCCTCGGCCCATCGTGACTTGAGTAAATTGTAGTCCGTCGATTATAGGATCCAATATCGTGGCAGTCCATCCTGCATTTTAACGCTCGAATAATCCGGTGGTCGAAAGTGATTGGTTTTGATGTCCAATATCTATGTTCCGCTTATTGGACCGTGCGAGACCCATTTTAACGGTGCCGACTGTTTTTTCAGATATCACATGAAGTGAATTTACTGTTTTCACCTCTTGTGGGAAATTCTTTTGTTTTCCGTGCTCGCTGGTAGGGTTTATCGCTCGCTGACGCGCCGAGCCCCTTGAGTTCGGCGCTTAGTCGGTCGGACTGTTTGAAAACCCAACAATATCTGTGGGTATGGTTTGCGTGCCTTCCGGGTACCGTGGATTTGACATATCCGACCCGTAATCTTGTTTGTTGGATAGCTCATCGCTGTTATCCTTAAAAGGCGGTGTTTTGTTGTTTGGTCGCGAGCTTTTGAATCCAGCGTTAATCGCCGTGTTTTGGGCTTTTTCTTTATTCCGCGCCGCTCTTTTCTGCAAGCAGTGATTTTCCGCTTCCATCTCGATTTCGATGTACTTGGGTCGCTGGTGCTGCATCTTGCTAGCTGCTGTCCTCTCCCGCACAAAAGCGGTCATGAGGCTTGTTAGCACGACATTGTCCTCGGCTTCTCTTGGCCGAGGTGTCTGGCGAGCCATTCGTCTCAGACGCTGTGTTTAAAAGCTGCTAAGGCTTTGGCGTCCCGGACAATGACTATTTGGTTCTTTTTGGTGAGGAACCTATTCGAAATTTTGCTACCGACTCTCTGGGCTGTTGAGTTATATGACTTAGATCGCCTGATCCGGAGGGCCGACATAAGTTCCTTGAAAATTTGCTCTAAACGCGCCCTCGAGCTCTTCCCAACTTCCAACAAGAGTTTTCGGGAGGCTTTTGAGCCAATGACGGCTGGCCTTTGAGCTTGAGGGTAGGTATTTTATGGCGTGGAGATCATCTCCTCCGCCATGTGTATGTGTAGTATATAATCTTCTATCCGCATCTGTGGTCTGTTGTTCCGTCAGAGGCCTCTATGTTTATGGGTTTAAACCCGCTGGGAATTCGTGATCCAAAGACTCGCTGGTGAAACATAGTGGGTGTGTGGCGCTCAGATTTGGGTGCACCGATGTCTTCGGGCACTTGGTGTGTTGTATTGCCTCCCGGGCCCTCTTCTTTGGCCCGAAATGGATCTGGCTGGGCCATCTGTCCTTCCGTGGTCGTTAGTCGGTTTATATGCGGCGCCGCTTTCAGATTTTGGCCTATCATCGGCCGCCTATCCGCCAGCGCCTCTTTGTTTTTTGTTGTGGGGGCTCTATGGCCTCCTCATCAAACCTCGCAAGAGCTTGCGCTTCGGTAGTTTTTGATTGATGGCCATTGCCGATTTGTTCATGGGTTTTGAGCACTTTGCTCCACCTCATTCTCGAGTGTATCTTCCGCTGTTTTGAGCTTTCGTTTTTCCTTCTTCAAGCTTTTTGCGGTGTTGACGAGTCTTTTCCGAAGATTTTTATTCTCCGGCGGTGTGTCCGGCGTGAGATCATCCGGACTATTTTTTCCGCCGGGCCCGGACTGATTGTCTGACTCATCTTGTTCGGACGGTTGCTTGTCGTCGTCCACTTGTTTGCCCTGCTGTATTGCTGGGTCATTAAGAGCGTTGTTGTTGTCGAGGCGGGACTTAGGGCGGCGTCTGCGTCGCCGTTTTCGTTGTTTGTCGGCGGGATTATCTTCTGCCGCGCCCCTTTGGTCCTCGTTGTCGCTTCCTTTTGGGGTATCCACCATGTATACGCTATATGACGAGGTGGTCTTTACGCGCCTTATAGGCGCTTAGTTCTTGTTCGCTCCGCATCGCCGCCCATGCCGCCGATGTCTTCGGAGTCGTAATTCAGCATGTCGGTTAGGTCATCGACGGTGGCTACAAAGTGGGTGGTGGTGGATCTGAATTTCTTCGTCGTCCGTATCCCAACCATCCCGCCATAATCCGCCTCGGACTCTCCAGATAGCGAGAGATGCTTTAGCGATTTAGGATGTCGCCAAAGGGCGAGTGTTGGAAGATGTCCGCGGCGGTGAATTCCATAACCGCGCCCAATCGATTCGACAAGGGCGCTGGAGGTCCGGAGTCCGCAAGGGTCCGGCACTCGAGTCGCGAAGTTTCGCGAGGGACAAGGCTAGTGTTCGCCCATCGCCGTGGAAGTTGAAGCCCCGAGGTGGCGCCCAACCACCGTCCTCGATCTTATGATTGGCTCCGAGCTAAGAGCCGAGCGACTCGTGCAGCGGCTACCAAGGCACTGCTCGCGGAAGAGCTAGATCATGCCCATCGTAATAAAGGTGGCGCGCTTGGCTGTGGCTCGAGCCCATCGAAGATCAAGTCTCCATGGACGTCGGCCGTGAAGTTTAGGCTTCCGAATCTGACCTGACGGCCAGGGGCGTAGCTGTCGATCTGCTCCGGATGGCCAAGTGAGTTAGCCCGCGAAGGCGGCCAATATTGAAGATCTGTCCGGGAGAAAAGTCTCACCCGGGCACCGCTATTGATTGAAGATGCCATCCCGCCTATCGGTGACGACACAGAGGAACTCTCAATGAAAGCATCAATGTCGGTGTCAAAACCGGCGGATCTCGGTAGGGGGTCCCGAACTATGCGCCTAGGCGGATGGTAACAGGAGACAAGGGACACGATGTTTTACCTGTGTTCGGCCCTCTTGATGGAGGTAAAACCTCGCGCCCCGCTTGATTAATATTGATTATATTGGTAGTACAAGAGTGGATCTACCACGAGATCAAGGAGGCTAAATCCTAAAGCTAGCCTATGGTATGATTGTTGTGATGTATGCTGTGTCCTACGGACTAAAGCCCTCCGGGTTTATATAGACACCGGAGGAGGCTAGGGTTACACAGAGTCGGTTACAATGTTAGGAGATCTACATATCCAGATTGCCAAGCTTGCCTTCCACGCCAAGGAAAGTCCCATCCGGACACGGACGGAGTCTTCAATCTTGTATCTTCGTAGTCTTGGAGTCCGCGGACGATGATAGTCCGGCTGTCCGGACACCCCTAGTCCAGACTCCTCAAGAGTCCTCGAACCAAGCTTCAATGACGATAAGTCCGCGCAAGATAATGTTCGGCATTGCAAGGCGGGTTCCTCCCTTGAATAATCCAGAGAAGATCATGAACACCAGGATAGTGTCTGGCTCTGCAAAATAAATTCCACATTCCACCGTAGAGAGAATAATGCACATAAATCCAATCTGTTGACGTATTTGGCGGCATGACATCACACCACTACCAGGCCTTTACTTGAATCGTTTTTTATTATACCACCTCAGCATGTTTAGCGAAGCGGTTTCCCTGGCACGTCTTGTCGAAGCAGAGATCGTGCTCCCCTTATTTCGGGATTCTCATCAATACAAGCGTGGGTAACCCAACTGCGTCTGCCGCCACGCCTCTATCGAAGGTGAATCCGAACGGTCACGAGACGGCTCTCGTATTTTCCCCTTTATAAGGGACCAAGGCCCGCTTTTTCTCAATCTTCCACCGAATCCTCTCCTTGCTCCAAGTTCCAACACCCAGAGCCCCAGATTCGAGCGCCTGGATCTCAACAATGTCCGCCCGATCTTGTGGTCGGTGGATGCCCTCCTCCGCCATGGAGGAGGACGGTCAAAGCTGCGGAGGCCAAGTGCCTGCCCCACGAGATTCGCGACAGGTTGCCCGCCCGAGGGCAGGCTGCACTCCACTCCCGAGCCCGTGAGTACGCTGCCTCAGATCCCACCTCCGTCGGGGTTTAGGCTTCTCGACGGACCCCTTCGTGAGAGGGCTCATGTTCTACTACGAGCTGGATTTTCACGACTTGGCTCCGGAGTCCATCCTCAATATTTCCGCATTCATTATTGTCTGTGAAGCCTTCCTCCGTGTCACCCCCCCACTTCGGCCTATGGCTGAAGACCTTCAATGTGGAGCCGAAGATGATCGGGGGGCGTCAAGCAGAGTGCGGCGGGGCGGCCATAAGCAGGAGGGCCAATGCCCCGTGGCCCGAGGGCTCCTTCCAAGAGGAGCTCGGCTTGTGGCCGCAGGAGTGGTTCTATGTCACCGCTCCGAAGGGCAGCAAGCAAAAGCCGCCGCCGTCATTCCGCCCGGGACCTCCACGCCGATTGATGTCGTGGGTCAACCAAGGGATCAATTGGGGGCCGTCCGAAGATGTGCCCTCATTGCTGGGCCGGATTCGAGACCTCCAAGCGAGGGGGATCAATCTGGTTGTGGTGATGCAGGTCATGATAGTCAGGCGTCTTCTCCCCTGCAAACGCCATCCTCTGCGGTTATGGGAGTTCAATCCAGAGGGGCCACGAACTCTCCAACACTTCATGGGTATAACGCCCGTGGAGATGTACAAGTTGTTCTTCGGACCGCAGGTGGCGTGTCCGGAATTAACCGAGGATGCAGGCCTAAGCTGCAATCGCCCGGATACATAGGTAAGTAGCTCAGAGTCCGGACGTTCTGTTTGTTTGTTTTTCTGAAATTTGCCTTCTAACCCATTATTCTTCATCAGGAGTGGGTAGCACGATCGAAGCTGATAAGGTGTCCGGCCCCCCTCCCAGAGACCGCACCGGAGCCCGTGCTGGTCAGAATGTTGGAGGTCGCGCCAGAAAGGTGGGGGCGATGGGGAAAATAGAAGAGCTATTACCTCGCCTAAGGGGCGCTCAAGAGGGGGATCGACAATCCCTCCTTCCGTGGGGAGAAGAGGACCGCCCAAGACCCGGAGGCCAAAGCCCTAAGCGGGGAAGAAATCTTTACCGAAGGGTCTCGTCCGGGAAAGTCCGGACGCATAATCGCTCTAAAGGATCAGCCTCCAAATGAGCCGCGTAAAAAAGGGGGGTTCATTAATGAGAAAATACCCCTATTTGTGGTTCTGTGGATGACCGAAATTTTTACCTCGCAGTTCGGATCTGCGGCCTTCTCAGATGAGTTTGTCTTCGGGGGATCTTCGTCCGGAGATGATGGAGAGCGAAACGCCTCCGTCTGCTGCACCGTCGGATAGGGCAGACGAGCCTGAAGTATCATCACGGAGGGTGTCCCAGAGTCCGGAGGGGCCGGAGAGTTCGGCGCCCACTAGTGTCCGGCAGGGGGAGCTGAAGAATCTGCTTGAGAGGGCGTCCATCTTAGAAGATCACCGTGCTTTGATGCGTATGGTGATTGGAAGGATTTCGTCCGCCGAAAGCGGATTGCATAATGCCGTCAGGAGTTCACTGACGGGATTTGAGGTACGCAAGAACGACGCACCTTTTTGACAGTTTGGCACATAGAAGTGCGCCCTGTATAGATAGTAGCCCCTGAGACTCGGTAGGTTGTCGAAAGCGACAGCGTATCGAGGATCAAAATCCTAGGTAATGAATGTCGTCGTCCCTATGCAGGTGGCAGATAGTCCGGGGCTAGCCGGACTAGTGGAGTTGCCAAGTTAATGCGGCAACTTGACGTGGCGAATGCGGACATCGCGCTTGTCAACCGGCGACTTGACGAGTCGCAAGGTAAATGAATTCTCCGCAGTCACTTATTTCAGGGAGTCAAAGCCCGCCTCTGATAATGTATATGCTGTGATACAGACGGTGCTGCTGCTGTGGAGAGCCTTCGGGCCGAGCTTGCTCAAGCCAAGGAGCAAGCCCGAAGGAGTGATGCGGCTGCCTTGAAGGCAGCCGAGGAGTTGAAAGCCGAAAAGGCTGCACACTGCCTAAGCAGGGAAAAGATGGCCGAATTGGCCGTGAAATTAAAAGATGCTGCCGACCGCAATGAGGCTCTTGAAAAGGAGCGCTTATCGGATCAGGGAAACCTAGGAAAGGCCACCGCCGAGGCCAAGGATGCCCGTTCTGCAATGCGGGCTATGAAGGAGGAGCTGCGCCAGGCTGGAGATATTGTGGCTGGCAAGCCGTTTCTGCTGCGTCGCTGGTTTACGGATCAAAAATATGCCCAACTTGGCCAGCTTGGGGTCCGGAGGATCCATATATGGACTTAGAGGCAAGTGCGGCTGATGCCGTTGAGCACTTTCAGAGCCAGAAGGATCACAAGACGGAAGAGCTATTTTGGTCTCAATTCCATAGTCCGAATTGTTCACTTCCGTTGACCGATCGGTTGGCCGAATGGGCTGAGCTAAATAGATTGTCCGGACTTGCCATGACTGATATTGTGGCTCATGTCTGGCCAGAGAGACCCAAGGCGACGAGCTATTTTGGCTTATTGCAGCAATTTCTTGGAGCGGTGCCGCACATCAAGGAGATGAAGCGGTCGGCCTGCATAGAAGGCGCGTGGATGGCCCTTGCCCGTGTGAAGACACATTGGACAGAGATGGATGCCACCGCTATAGTCGCCCAGGGTTCAGACGAAAGCCGGTTACCCGCCGAGCACTATTTTGGGGAAGTTATGCGTGGCGCTCGTGTAATAGAGTCGCAGTGCTCAAAAAAATGTCACGTTCAGATGAACGTTTTATCTTGTTAGACAATGATTATGATGTAACCGCTTTTTATACTTGTGCGTTCCAAGTATTAAAATATCTCCTATGCGGCTGTTTATGTATACATTTGTATAACCCGAAGATTGCGATTTGGCTTCAGCCCCACGCACAAGGTGCGGCGGTGTTCGCAAAAATAGCGCGTTTTCACACTTAATCCGGACGCCTCGGTCCTGTGAAGGAGGTGGTAGCGAGCTAACGAGGCAATCCGGACTATGATGCTTTATCACTTTCACTTAGCCGTGGAGTTCGAGGGTGGGGCTACGATATAGCCCTTGGGGCACCACGATTCTCGAATTGGGCGTGTGTGCCTGACCGGGAAACGGTCCTTCGTCAAAGCGGGGAATTCTAAACATTCCGGTAGTCGATCGAGTGGTTGACCAGTCTCTCGCTGTATCATGATGATCGGTTTTCGGCTTTCATCGAGGTACTCGCCCAGCCGAATCGGGGCACAATAGCAGAGTTCTCCGGTGCCGTTAGCCGATGATACGGAACGTAAGGCAGCAAAACACAGGAGCCGGGCAAACCCAACATTTGACCAAAGACATGATTCGGAGCTAATGCATATAAGGCCTAACTCGAGACGCCGAACACTCCCTAAGGAGTTCGGTCTTTGTGGTAATGGGCAGAACAATGCCCTAAGCCCCTAGTGTCCAGGTACGAGCATGGCCCTCTGACGCGGCCGATGCCAAAACGTCAGGCTCCACTTTGGTTATAATAAGAAACCAAGGGATTATAACAACAAGAGACATTAAAAAAGGTTTACGCAGGGTCTTAATCTGAAAAGAATCCTTGCGACGGGTCCTACTGCACGTCTGCGCCTGTGTCTCCATTGTGCCGTTATCCTGGATGGGTGTGCACGTTGTTCATCTGTAAAAAGAGAGGAACTTTAGCTTGAAAGGAACTTGTGCAGAAAATATATACGAAGGAAGAAATATAAATAAGTAAAGCGGAGTCTGTGTGAGTTCGCTATTGTTTGTGCGCGCAGCCCCTTGTAAAGGGATGTGCGGCTAGGGAGCCCCTAGCCTATTTATGTTGGACTCGTCTAACCGTGTCCGGGGTCTTTAAGTGACCCAAGATCAAATGATGCCACGTGGACCGGCATCTTGAGTGTAAGAGACGCAGAATGTGGTATGGCGTTGAAATGGACAAAAGCCTCTCGTCCCAAGAGTGCTTGATAGCCACTTTTAAATGGGACGATATGAAAATTAGTTTTTCGTCGAAAGTTGTTCGTGATCCAACACGACTTCTAGTAATAGGGAGCCTGTGCACTTGGCGAAGTGCTGGCGCCACTCCTTTAAAGGAAGTGCGGCTATGTCGAATTTTAGTAGGGTCTATCCCCAACTTATGGATTGTGTTTGGATACAGCAGGTTTAAGTCGCTGCCTCCGCCCATCGTGACTTGAGTAAATTGTAGTCCGTCGATTATAGGATCCAATATCAGGCAGTCCATCCTGCATTTTAACGCTTCAAATAATCCGGTGGTCGAAAGTGATTGGTTTTGATGTCCAATCTCTATGTTCCGCTTATTGGACCGTGCGAGACCCATTTTAACGGGTGCCGCACTGTTTTTTCGTATTATCACATGAAGTGAATTTACTGTTTTCACCTCTTGTGGGAAATTCTTTTTTTTTCCGATGCTCTGCTGGTAGGGTTTATCGTCTTCGCTTGACGCGTCGAGCCCCTTGAGTTCGGCGTTTAGTCGGCCGGACTATTTGAAAACCCAACAATATCTGTGGGTATGGTTTGCAGGCCTTCCGGGGGTACTGTGGATTTGACATATCCGACCCAGAATCTTGTTTAAGTTGGATAGCTCATCGCTGTTATCCTTAAGAGGCGGTGTTTTGTTGTTTGGCCGCGAGCTTTTGAATCCAGCGTTAACTGCCGTGCTCTTTGGGCTTTTCTCTTTATTCCAGCGCTGCTCTTTTCTGCGCCGTGATTTTCCGTTTCCATCTCTGATTTCGGATGTACTTGGGTCGCTGGTGCTGCATCTTGCTAGCCAGCTGTCCTCTCCCGCACAAAAGCGGGTCATGAGGCTTGTTAGCGCGGACATTGTCCTCGGCTTCTCTTGGCCGAGGTGTCTGGCGATCCATTCGTCTCAGACGTTGTGTTTAAAAGCTGCTAAGGCTTTGGCGTCCGGACAGTCGACTATTTGGTTCTTTTTGGTGAGGAACCTATTCCAGAATTCTATGCTACCGACTCTCCGGGCTGTTGAGTTATATGACTTAGATCGTCCCGCATCCGGAGGGCCGACATAAGTTCCTTGAAAATTTGCTCTAAACGCCCCTCGAGCTCTTCCCAACTTCCAACAAGAGTTTTCGGGAGGCTTTTGAGCCAATGACGGGCTGGCCCTTTGAGCTTGAGGGTAGGTATTTTATGGCGTGGAGATCATCTCCTCCGCCATGTGTATGTGTAGTATATAATCTTCTATCCGCATCTGTGGTCTGTTGTTCCGTCAGAGGCCTCTATGTTTATGGGTTTAAACCCGCTGGGAATTCGTGATCCAAAGACCTCGTTAGTGAAACATAGTGGGTGTCTTGGCGCCCAGATTTGGGTGCACCGATGTCTTCGGGCACTTGGTGTGTTGTATTGCCTCCTGGGGCCCTCTTCTTTGGCCCGTAAATGGATCTGGCTGGGCCATCTGTCCTTCCAGGGTCGTTAGTCGGTTTATATGCGGCGCCGCTTTCAGATTTTGGCCTATCATCTGCCGCCTATCCGCCAGCGCCTCTTTGTTTTTTGATTGTGGGGCTCTATGGCCTCCTCATCAACCCGCAGAGCTTGCGCCGGGTAGCTCTTTGATTGATGGCCATTGCCGATTTGTTCCGCGGTTTTGAGCACTTTGCTCCACCTCATTCTCGAGTGTATCTTCCGCTGTTTTGAGCTTTCGCTTTTCCTTCTTCAAGCTTTTTGCGGTGTTGACGAAGTCTTTTCCAAGATTTTTATTCTCCGCGTGTGTCCGCGTGAGATCGTCCGGACTATTTTTTCCGCCGGGCCCGGACTGATTGTCTGACTCATCTTGTTCGGACGGTTGCTTGTCGTCGTCCACTTGTTTGCCCTGCTGTATTGCTGGGTCATTAAGAGCGTTGTTGTTGTCGAGGCGGGACTTAGGGCGGCGTCTGCGTCGCCGTTTTCGTTGTTTGTCGGCGGGATTATCTTCTACCGCGCCCCTTTGGTCCTCGTTGTCGCTTCCTTTTGGGGTATCCACCATGTATACGTCATATGACGAGGTGGTCTTTACGTGCCTTATAGGCGCTAGTTCTTGTTCATCTCCGCATCGCCGCCCATGCCGCCGATGTCTTCGAGTCGTAATTCAGCATGTCGGTTAGGTCATCGGCGGTGGCTACAAAGTGGTTGGTGGGTGGGATCTGAATTTCTTCGTCGTTCAGATCCCAACCATCCTCGCCATAATCCGCCCGACTCTCCAGATAGCGAGAGATGCTTTAGCGATTTAGGATGTCGCCAAAGGGCGAGTGTTGAAGATGTCCGGCGGTGAATTTATAACCGCGCCCAATCAGATTCGATTGGCAGGGGCGCGGGAGGTCCGGAGTCCGGCAAGGAGTCCGGCACCTCGGAGTCGCGAGTTTCGCGAGGGACAAGGCTAGTGTTCGGCTCCATCGCCGTGGAAGTTGAAGCCCCCGAGGTGGCGTCCAACCACCGGTCCTCGATCTGGGCGATTGGCTCCGAGCTAAGAGCCGGAGCGGACTCGTGTGCGGCCACCAAGTCACTGTTCGGCGGCAGAGCTAGATCATGCCCATCGTAACAGTGTGGCGCGCTTGGCTGTGGCTCGAGCCCATCGAAGATCAAGTCTCCATGGACGTCGGCCGTGAAGTTTAGGCTTCCGAATCTGACCTGACGGCCAGGGGCGTAGCTGTCGATCTGCTCCAGATGGCCAAGTGAGTTAGCCCGCAGTGCGAAGCCGCCGAATACAAAGATCTGTCCGGGGAGAAAAGTCTCACCCTGGGCACCGTTATTGATTGAAGATGCCATCCCGCCTACCGGTGACGACACAGAGGAACTCTCAATGAAAGCACCAATGTCGGTGTCAAAACCGGCGGATCTCGGGTAGGGGGTCCCGAACTATGCGCCTAGGCGGATGGTAACAGGAGACAAGGGACACGATGTTTTACCTGTGTTCGGGCCCTCTTGATGGAGGTAAAACCTCACGCCCCGCTTGATTAATATTGACGATATTGGTAGTACAAGAGTGGATCTACCACGAGATCAAGGAGGCTAAACCCTAAAGCTAGCCTATGGTATGATTGTTGTGATGTATGTTGTGTCCACGGACTAAAGCCCTCCGGTTTATATAGACACCAGAGGAGGCTAGAGTTACAGAGTCGGTTACAATGGTAGGAGATCTACATATCCAGATTGCCAAGCTTGCCTTCCACGCCAAGGAAAGTCCCATCCGGACACGGGATGTAGTCTTCAATCTTGTATCTTCGTAGTCTTGGAGTCGGCGGACGATGATAGTCCGCTGTCTCTGGACACCCCTAGTCCAGACTCCTCAAGAGGGCGTATTTATGCATCGATGGTGCTCCATGATATTTTGTACTGCATCTCACACGGTTGGTGATAATAAACTGTGTGGGATCTACTTGATTTTTCATTTTGATTTGAATTACATAATGGGGTCACAGTGGCAATGGACAGTGTTTGAATTGCTAGAATATTTATTTGCAGTGAACATGCAACTATATGTGTGTCCTAAAAAAATTGGAATTGTTCAAGGTTCGTTTGGAAATTTTATACATTAAATTGGTTTTCTAGCAATTTCAGGTGCACAATTCAAAATTAAAGCACATGCTCCATTCCATAAAAATGGGTTGCAAAATCAAATGTTTGTACTTGGTTGCAAGCATAGGTCACATGCAAGAAATGATAATGAATGTCAAACACCTTGACATTGTCCCTCAGCCACTAACATTGAGATACATAGTTTTAAAATTCTAGTAAATCGAAAACTCGGCTGAAATTCATGAAACTTGACATAATGTCATGGAACGGCATCAACATGCCGTGGTAAAAATATTTTCCTATTTGGGGTAGGTTTGGGTATCCCTCTACTCACCCACATCCCTCCATTGCTTTGGCTTTGCCGCCTCCAGGTCGTTCCCTTCCCGGGTCTCACCATCGTCCTTCATGTGGGTGTTCTCGGCGTGGCGTGGTCAACAAATAACAACCATCAGAAGAGGGATGTACGTGGAGAGGCTAACGGTTGATGTCTACTACACAACCTTCTTCTTATAGACGTTGTTGGGCCTCCAAGTGCAAAGGTTTGTAGGACAGTAGCAAATTTCCCTCAAGTGGATGACCTAAGGTTTATCAATCCGTGGGAGGCGTAGGATGAAGATGGTCTCTCTCAAGCAACCTTGCAACCAAATAACAAAGAGTCTCTTGTGTCCCCAAAATGCCCAATACATTGTTAAATTTGATAGGTGCACTAGTTCGGCGAAGAGATGGTGATACAAGTGCAATATGGATAGTAGATATGGGTATTTGTAATTTGAAATTATAAAAACATCAAGGTAACTAATGATAAAAGTGAGCGTAAACGGTATTGCAATGGTAGGAAACAAGGCTAAGGTTCATACTTTCACTAGTGCAAGTTCTCTCAACAATAATAACATAATTGGATCATATAACTATCCCTCAACATGCAACAGAGTCACTCCAAAGCCACTAATAGCGGAGAACAAACGAAGAGATTATGGTAGGGTACGAAACCACCTCAAAGTTATCCTTTCTACTCGATCTATTCAAGAGTCTGTAGTAAAATAACATAAAGCTATTATTTCCGTTCAATCTATCATAGAGTTCATACTAGAATAACACCTTAAGGCACAAATCAACCAAAACCCTAATGTCACCTAGATACTCCATTGTCACCTCAAGTATCCATGGGCATGATTATACGATATGCAGCACACAATCTCAGATTCATCTATTCAACCAACACAAAGTACTTCAAAGAGTGCCCCAAAGTTTCTACCGGAGAGTCAAGACGAAAACGTGTGCCAACCCCTATGCATAGGTTCATGGGCGGAACCCGTAAGTTGATCACCAAAACATACATCAAGTGGATCATGTGAATATTCCATTTTCACCACAGATAAGCACGGCAAGACATACATCAAGTGTTCTCAAATCCTCAAAGACTCAATCCGACAAGATAACTTCAAAGGGAAAACTCAATCCATCACAAGAGAGTAGAGGGGAGAAACATCATAAGATTCAACTATAATAGCAAAGCTCGCGACACATCAAGATAGTATCACCTCACGAACACGAGAGAGAGAGAGAGAGAGAGAGAGAGAGAGAGAGAGAGACCAAACACATAGCTACTAGTAAATACCCTCAGCCCCGAGGGTGAACTACTCCCTCCTCGTCATGGAGAGCGCCGGGATGATGAAGATGGCCACCGGTGAGGGATCCTCCTCTCCGGCAGGGTGCCGGAACGGGCTCCCTTGGGGTTTTTGGTGGCTACAGAGGCTTGCAGTGGCGGAACTCAAATCTATTGTTCGCTTCGACGTTTTCAGGGTATATGGGAATATATAGGCGAAAAGAAGTTGGTCGGGAGCCACGAGGGGCCCACGAGAGTGGAGGGGCGCCTCTATCTCGTGGCCTCCTCGAAGCTTCCCTAGCTTGCGTCCAAGTTCCTGGATTGCTTCCGCTCCAAAAATAATGCTCCCGAAGATTTCATTCCGTTTGGACTCCGTTTTATATTCCTTTCTTTGAAACACTGAAATAGGCAAAAAAAACAGCAATACGGGCTGGGCCTCCGGTTAGTAGGTTTGTCCCAAAAATGATATAAATGTGTAAAGTAAAGCCCATAAACATCCAAAACGGGTAATATAATAGCATGGAACAATCAAAAATTATAGATACGTTGGAGGCGTATCAAGCATCCCCAAGCTTAATTCTTGCTCGTCCTCGAGTAGGTAAATGATAAAAACAGAATTTTTGACGTGGAATGCTACCTAGCATAATTCTTAATGTAATTTTATTTATTGTGGCATGAATGTTCAGATCCAAATGATTCAAAATAAAAGTTCATATTGACATAAGAAATAATAATACTTCAAGCATACTAATCAAAGCAATCATGTCTTCTCAAAATAACATGGCTAAAGAAAGTTATCCCTACAAAATCATATAGTCTGGCTGTTGCTCTATCTTCATCACACGAAGTATTTAATCATGCACAACCCCGATGACAAGCCAAGCAATGGTTTTATACTTTCGAAATCTCAAACTTTTTCAACTTTCACACAATACATGAGCATGAGCCATGGACATAGCACTATATGTGGAATAGAATGGTGGTTGTGGAGAAGACAAAAAGGAAGAAGATAGTCTCACATCAACTAGGCGTATCAACGGGCTATGGAGATGCCCATTAATAGATATAAATGTGAGTGAGTAGGGATTGCCATGCAACGGATGCACTAGAGCTATAAATGTATGAAAGCTCAACAAAAGAAAACTAAGTGGGTGTGCATCCAACTCGCTTGCTCACGAAGACCTAGCCATTTTGAGGAAGCCATCATTGGAATCTACAAGCCAAGTTCTATAATGAAAAATTCCCACTAGTAAATGAAAGTGACAACATAGGAGACTCTCTATCATGAAGATCATGGTGCTACTTTGAAGCACAAGTGTGGTAAAAAGGATAGTAGCATTGTCCCTTCTCTCTTTTTCTCTCATTTTTTCTTTTCTCTTTTTTCTTTCTTTTTCTTTTTTTCTTTCTTTTTTTCTTTTTTGGGCCTTTCTCTTTTTTTTCTTTTGGCCTTTCTCTTTTTTTATGTTTTTAAAGTCCGAAGTCTCATCCCGACTTGTGGGGGAATCATAGTCTCCATCATCCTTTCCTCACTGGGACAATGCTCTAATAATGAAGATCATCACACTTTTATTTACTTACAACTCAAGATTACAACTCAATACTTAGAACAAGATATGACTCTATATGAATGACTCCAGCGGTGTACCGGGATATGCAATGAATCAAGAGCGACATGTATGAAAATTATGAAGGTGGCGTTGCCACAAATACGATGTCAACTACATGATCATGCAAAGAGCAATATGACAATGATGACGCGTGTCATATAAACAGAACGATGGAAAGTTTCATGGCAATATATCTCGGAATGGCTATGGAAATGCCATAATAGGTAGGTATGGTGGCTGTTTTGAGGAAGATATATGGTGGGTGTATGGTATCGGCGAAAGTTGCGTGGCACAAGAGAGGATAGCAATGGTGGAAGGGTGAGATTGTGTATAATCCATGAACTCAACATTAGTCATAAAGAACTCATGTACTGATTGCAAAAAACTACAAGTCATCAAAAACAAAGTATTATGCGCATGCTCCTAGGGGATAGATTGGTAGGAAAAGACCATCACTCGTCCCTGACCACCACTCATAAGGAAGACAATCAATAAATAAAATTGTGCTCCAACTTCATCACAAAGCGGTTCACCATACGTGCATGCTTCGGGAATCACAAGCTTCAACACAAGTATTATTTAAGTTCATAATCACCCGACTAGCATGACTCTCATATTACCACCTCTAATATCTCAAAACAATTATCAAGTATCAAATTGATCATAGCATCCAATTCACTTTCAATGATAGTTTTTACTATACCCAACTTGGATGTCTACGATTCTAGGACCAATTTTATAACCATAGCAAATACCATGCTGTTCTAAGAGACTCTCAAAATAATATAAGTGAAGCATGAGAGACTAACAATTTCTACAAAATTAAGCCACCGCCATGCTCTAAAAGATATAAGTGAATCACTAGAGCAAAAACTATCTAACTCAAAAGATATAAGTGAAACACATAGAGTATTCTAATAAATTCCAATCAAGTGGGTTTCTCCCAAAAGGTGTGTACAGAAGGAAGACTGTGGTAAACTAAAAGCAAAATCTAATATCATACAAGACGCTCCAAGCAAAACACATATCATGTGGCGAATAAAAATATAGCTCCAAGTAAAGTTACCGATAAACGAAGACAAAAGAGGGGATGCCTTCCGGGGGCATCCCCAAGTTTAGGCTTTTGGCTATTCTTGAATATCTTGGGGTGACATAGGCATCCCCAAGCTTAGGATCTTGCCAGTCCTTATTCCATAATCCATCAAATCTTTACCCAAAACTTGAAAACTTCACAACATAAAACTCAACAGAAAACTCGTAAGCTCTGTTAGTATAAGAAAATATAACCACCACTTAGGTACTGTAATGAACTCATTATAAATTCATATTGGTGTAATATCTACTGTATTCCAACTTATCTATGGTTCATACCCTCCGATACTACTCATAGATTCATCAAAATAAGCAAACAACACATAGAAAACAGAATTTGTCAAAAACAGAACAGTCTATAGTAATCTGTATCAAACGTATACTTATGGAACTCCAAAACTCCTGCTAAATTAAGAAGTCCTAAGCAATTCGTGTACCAATCCAGAGAAAAACGAATCAGATCAGAATCACATTTCTGTGAATTACCAACACTAATTTACTGGGTGCAAAAGTTTCTGATTTTCAGCAGGATCAACACAACTATCACCATAAGCTATCCTAAAGGTCTTACTTGGCACTTTATTGAAACAAAAGCTATAAAACATGATTACTACAGTATCATAATCACGTGGACAGACAAAAACAGTAAGGGTAAATTTTGGGTTGTCTCCCAACAAGCACTTTTCTTTGATGCCTTTCTAGCTAGGCATGATGATGGCAATGATGCTCACATAAAAGATAAGAATTGAAGCATAATGGGAGCATCATGAAGCATATGACTAGCACATTTAAGTCTAACCCACTTCCTATTCATAGGGATTTTGTGAGCAAACAACTTATGGGAACAATAATCAACTAGCATAGGAAGGAAAAACAAGCATAGCTTCAAGATTTTCAACACATAGAGAGGAAACTTAATATTATTGCAATTCCTACAAGCATATGTTCCTCCCTCATAATAATTTTCAGTAGCATCATGAATGAATTCAACAATATAACCAGCACCTAAAGCATTGTTTTCATGATCTACAAGCATAGAAAATTTACTACTCTCCACATAAGCAAAATTCTTCTTATTCGGAATAGTGGGAGTATCATAAGAGACTCGAATACTATAAATTGTTTCCACATTAAAAGAGTAATGTTCAGAAAAATGGTAATCATAATCATGACAAGTTTTATAAATATAATCATCACTACTTTTTATAGCATAAGTTTAATCACAATAATCATCATAAGTAGCAACTTTGTTCTCATCATAATCGATTGAAACCTCTTCCAAGATAGTGGAATCATCACTAAATAAAGTCATGACCTCTCCAAATCCAATTTCATATTCATCACAATAAGATTCAACATCCTCCAAAATAGTGGGATCATTACCTCCCAAAGTTGACACTCTTCCAAACCGACTTTCATCAATGTAATCATCATACGTAAGAGGCATGCTATCATCATAACAACTTTGCATATCAAAACTTGGGAGGCTAAAAATATCATCTTCATCAAACATAGCTTCCCCAAGCTTGTGGATTTGCATATCATTAGCATCATGGATATTCAAAGAGTTCATACTAACAACATTGCAATCATGCTCGTCATTCAAAGATTTAGTGCCAAACATTCTATTGCATTCTTCCTCTAGCAATTGAGCATAATTATCGGAATCCTTATTTTCACGGAAGACATTAAAAAGATGGAGCATATGAGGCACCCTCAATTCCATTTTTCGTAATTTTCTTTTATAGACTAAACTAGTGATAAAACAAGAAACTAAAAGATTCGATTGCAAGATCTAAAGATATACCTTCAAGCACTCACCTCCCCGTCAATGGCGCCAGAAAAGAGCTTGATGTCTACTACACAACCTTCTTCTTGTAGACGTTATTGGGCCTCCAAGTGCAGAGGTTTGTAGGATAGTAGCAAATTTCCCTCAAGTGGATGACCTAAGGTTTATCAATCCGTGGGAGGCGAAGGATGAAGATGGTCTCTCCCAAGCAACCCTGCAACCAAATAATAAAGAGTCTCTTGTGTCCCCAACACACCCAATACAATGGTAAATTGTATAGGTGCACTAGTTCGGCGAAGAGATGGTGATACAAGTGCAATATGGATAGTAGATATGGGTATTTGTAATCTGAAATTATAAAAACAGCAAGGTAACTAATGATAAAAGTGAGCGTAAACGGTATTGCAATGGTAGAAACAAGGCCTAAGGTTCATACTTTCACTAGTGCCAGTTCTCTCAACAATAATAACATAATTGGATCATATAACTATCCCTCAATATGCAACAAAGAGTCACTCCAAAGCCACTAATAGCGGAGAACAAACGAAGAGATTATGGTAGGGTATGAAACCACCTCAAAGTTATCCTTTCTGCTTGATCTATTCAAGAGTCCGTAGTAAAATAACACGAAGCTATTCTTTCCGTTCAATCTATCATAGAGTTCGTACTAGAATAACACCTTAAGACACAAATCAACCAAAACCCTAATGTCACCTAGATACTCCATTGTCATCTCAAGTATCTGTGGGCATGATTATATGATATGCATCACACAATCTTAGATTCATCTATTCAACCAAGACAAAGTGCTTCAAAGAGTGCCCCAAAGTTTCTACCGGAGAGTCAAGACGAAAACGTGTACCAACCCCTATGCATAGGTTCATGGGCGGAACCCGCAAGTTGATCACCAAAACATACATCAAGTGGATCACGTGAATATCCCATTGTCACCACAAATAAGCACGGCAAGACATACATCAAGTGTTCTCAAATCCTTAAAGATTCAATCCGACAAGATAACTTCAAAGGGAAAACTCAATCCATCACAAGAGAGTAGAGGGGGAGACATCATAAGATCCAACTATAATAGCAAAGCTCGTGATACATCAAGTGTAGCGACCCGACCTCAGATGGTCAAGTCTCTGTGCTCAGGTGTCATCCCTGGATCAGTAATGCTGACACCACACAGTACTTCTAAGGATTTATAACAGAGAAGCAATCACACACTTATTACATCGATGTCCCAAGAGAGGACTTGTTACAATAATATGGCTTAAGGCCATCTAATAACGATAACAGCGGAAGACTTGGAAGATAAGTGAGTCCATCAACTCCAACGGCATCACTGAGTATAGAACCACGACCTAAAAGCACCTTACTCGTAAGTCGAAAAGTCTCGCAACATGAAAGTTGCAGCCAAAACGGGTCTCGCACATGGAATATGCCGCAATGTAACACATAGAGAATAATGAATGGTAAGCCTATACTAGATGCAAATATGGCTGGTGGAAAAGCTCTATGGTTACAGTTTTTGCATAAAGCCAATTTTTCCCTACTTGCAAAGGAATAAATTTATTTAACTATCATGGTGGTTGTTAAACATTGAGAATGGTTGACAAGATCCTCAATCCCAATTAAAAGTAATCATTAACCAACCCAACACTATTAAATTAGAGTAACATGTTGAGATTCACATGATATTCAAGTACTAGATACTCAAGATGTCCATAACCGGGGACACGGCTAATCATGATTAGTTTGTACACTCTGCAGAGGTTTGTGCACTTTTCCCCACAAGACTCGATCGCCTCCGTTTGGGTTCTCGCATTACATGGTGTTTGAGAAACGGATGACCGAGACATAGTCTTTGAGAAGCGCTAGCACCTTACGATGGGTAGACCGGTACACCTACATCCCCTACATCTGCTAGTCTACCACTGTAAGAGTTCGCACGACTTAGTCAACTATGCCAGAGCCCATAATGGCTTGTGGCTGCACACGGAAGTTACTAGCATGAAATATCTTATGATCCCTTTGAGCCTGGGTGGCGGTCCAAAAGAAAACAGGCAAGTCCTCGAAACCCCAGGTGCCTCAATCCACCCAGATGTGTATTTAAGTTGCCACCTTAGATAAACCATTAAATAACAATCTCACATCTGTCATGGATATTCACTCACCCAATCCACGTCTACTAGCATAGCATGGCATAATAAGCAAACGTAGAAGTAACTCCCAAAGGTTTCATAAGTAAAACAGGTAATAGGTACTACCTCATCTACTTCCCATCCCACAATTTAATTAGATCCTAATCATGCAATGTTTGAGGATTGATCTAATGCATAAAAACTGGGTAGTAGAAAGGTATGGTCAAAGTGTTACTTGCCTTGCTGATGATCCGTGAAACCTAGAGATTCGAAGTAACAAGCGGCGCCCTACGGGTGATCTATCGCAGACAAACAAAAAGCATACAATAAGTACTCATCTAATGCACAGGTAAATCTCGAATAAAAGATCTAACCAGAAAGTTCAACTTAAGAACCCTGGTTGTAAAAGAAAATGAACCGAACAAAACAACGGAAAACAAACGGCGGAAGAAAACAACTCGGTTCTAGCAAATTGAAACTAGGTCAAATTTTACAGTAGCAAAACTTGGTTTAAGTTGATTAGGCGGAACGGCGGTTTCGAAACGAAACTCCAGGCGCTTGAATCACCTGATTCTGATAAACGAGCGAGAAGATAAACTAGATCGAAGATCGGATCTGAAATCGCGATCAGAAAATAGCGGAATAAATCCAATTAAAAAGAAAACGATGAACGGTTAAACGAACGGACGTTCGTTAACCGGAAATAACCGGTGATCACGTTCATTAAGACGAACGGTTCGGCGAACGCTCGCTAAATAACAAACCGGAAATAAAAACTAATCTAGGGTTTTGGAAAAAAACCTAAACATCAAAAAATAAAAATAAACCGGAACGGTTTATTAGAAAACCGAACCGGGCGAGGGGCGGCGCGGGCGTGGTGGCTACCTCGACGAGGGCGGCGGCGGGCGGCGGCTTGAGCGGGCGACGGCGACGCGGTGGCGGCGGCGGCGCGTGGCGTGGGCGGCGGCTGGGGCGGCGGGCGGGCTTCTTGGCCAAGCAGCTGGTGGGGGCGGTGTGAGGAGGAGAGGGGGCTTGGGTATTTAAAGGGGGAGGGTGGCTTGGGGAGGGCAAGCAAGGGGAGGAGGAGGAATCCTCCTCGGATTGGCCGGGCGGCGGCGGCGCTGGCTTGTGTGTGGGCGGCTGACGCTGGAGGGCGGCGGCTTGGCTGGGTTGGCTCGGTGGGCCCTTAGCCCGATCAAGCGCTGCGATATTTTTTAAAAAATACGCATGCAGAACGAAAAATAAGAAAAGAAAATCTAAACGAACTCCAAAAATTACAAAGTAAATTTGCCCTGACTCCTAAAAATGAGTCGAACAAAATGAACTTTTACTCGGGGCCTAAAATGCAATTTTTGAAAATACGCATTTTTCCCTAATGCAAACAAATGCATATAAACTCCGGAAAAATCCAATTTGATTTGTTTATTAAATCTTCATTTTTCCTAAATTTTGGGAAAGTCATTTTATTCCCCCTCTTATTTTTGATATTGGAAAAAATAATTGAAGATAAAATAAATAAAATCAAATGATCCTCTTTTCATAACTTGAGAAAAACTCAAATATGAAAAATTACGAAATCTCCAACTCTCTCCGAGGGTCCTTGAGTTGTGTGAAATTTCTAGGATCGACAAAAGCGAGAAAACATGTAATGCATGATGATCAAATGTATAACATTCCAAATTGAAAATTTGGGATGTTACAAACCTACCCCCCTTAAGATGAATCTCGCCCTCGAGATTCGGGTTGGCTAGAAAATAGGTGATGGTGGTCCTTGAGCAAATCTTCTTCTCTCTCCCAGGTGGCTTCATCCTCTGAGTGGTGGTTCCACTGAACTTTGCAAAACTTGATAACCTTGCTGCGAGTAACCCTGCTAGCGTGTTCGAGAATCTTGATGGGTTTTTCCTCATATGTTAAATCATCCTTCAACTGAATTGCTTCCAGTGGCACTGTATCTCTTAGCGGTACCTCTGCCATCTCGGCGTGACATTTCTTCAGCTGAGAAACATGGAATACGTCATGAACTCCTGACAGTCCCTCAGGTAATTCCAACTTATAAGCGACTTCTCCCATGCGTTGCAAGATCCTATACGGTCCAACGAAACGTGGTGCTAATTTTCCTTTAACTCCAAAGCGCTTAACTCCTCGAAGTGGGGATACTCTAAGATAAACTATGGCTACAACTTCATATTCTATCTCCTTGCGTTTTGAATCCGCATAGCTCTTCTGTCTGGACTGGGCTACCTTGAGCCTATCGCGAATCAACTTAACTTTCTGTTCAGACTCCTTAATCAAATCTGGTCCAAACAACTGACGGTCTCCAACTTCGCCCCATGACAACGGTGTCCTGCACCTCCTTCCGTATGAAGCTTCGAAAGGTGCCATCTTCAAGCTGGTTTGGTAACTGTTGTTATAAGAAAACTCTGCATACGGCAAGTTATCGTCCCAACTAGATCCATAATCTAGTGCACAAGCTCTCAGCATATCTTCCAAAATCTGATTGACTCTCTCAGTCTGTCCATCTGTCTGTGGATGAAAAGATGTACTGAATTCTAGTCTGGTTCCCAATGTTTCTTGCAACTGATTCCAAAACTTTGAGGTAAACTGGGTTCCTCTATCTGATTCGATACTCCTCGGAACTCCGTGCAAACACACAATTCTGGTCATGTATATCTTGGCCAACTTAGCACTGCTATAGGTAGTCTTGACTGGAATGAAATGAGCTACCTTCGTCAAGCGGTCGACTATAACCCAAATCGAGTCATAGCCTGAACAAGTCTTCGGCAAACCCGTGATGAAATCCATGCCTAGTTTATCCCACTTCCATTCGGGTATCGGCAATGGTTGCAACAATCCTGCTGGCTTCTGATGTTCTGCCTTCACTCCCTGACATACATCACAAACTGCTACATACTCCGCAATATCCTTCTTCATTCCGGTCCACCAGAACGTTTCCTTCAAATCCAAATACATCTTGGTATTTCCTGGGTGAATCGAATAGGGTGAATCATGTGCCTCTTGCAGAATCAACTTCCTGATCTCCGGGTCATTTGGCACATAAACACGGTCCTCAAACCATAGGGTATCGTGTTCATCCTCACGAAATCCCTTTGCTTTTCCTTTGCTCATTTTCTTCTTTATAACCGCAATCTCCTTGCCATTTTTCTGAGCTTCTCTGATTCTATCCATCAAGGTAGACTGAATCTCCAATGCTGCTACATAGCTTCTCGGAACTATTTCCAAACATAGCTCACGAAGATCTTCTGCTAACTCCAAATCATGTGTGGCATAATTTAATTCGTGAGGTTTCAGTTGTCGTGAAGCATACGAAACAACTCTTCCTTCCTGCATAAGCACTGCTCCAAGTCCTCGACGTGAAGCATCGCAATACACCTCATAATCCTTGGTCTGATCTGGCAAAATTAACACTGGTGAGGTAACCAATCTTTTCTTCAACTCCTGAAAACTTGCCTCACAATCCTGAGTCCATATGAACTTGGTATTCTTTTTCAGCAACTCCGTCATAGGCTTTGCAATCCTTGAGAAATTCTCAATGAACCTCCGGTAGTATCCTGCGAGTCCAAGAAAACTCCGGATCTCTCCAACTGTCGTTGGTGCTTCCCATTTGGTTACGGTCTCAACCTTTGTGGGGTCAACTGCTATCCCTTCTCCGGATATAACATGTCCAAGAAATCCAACTTCCTTTAGCCAAAACTCACATTTGCTGAACTTGGCATATAACTGATGTTCCCTTAGTTTCTCCAAAACCAATCGCAAATGTTCCTTATGTTCCTCCTCATTCTTCGAGTAAACCAAAATATCATCAATGAACACCACGACAAACTTATCCAAAAACTCCATAAACACTTTGTTCATCAGGTTCATAAAATAGGCAGGTGCGTTAGTCAGTCCAAATGACATAACGGTATACTCATACAGTCCATATCTTGTGGTGAACGTTGTCTTAGGTATGTCCTGCTCTCGAATCTTCAATTGATGGTACCCTGATCGCAAATCGATCTTGGAAAACACTTTAGCTCCTTGCAAACGATCAAACAGATCATTTATCATTGGTAGTGGGTACTTGTTCTTGATTGTTACTTCATTCAATCCACGATAATCAACAACCATCCTTAACGATCCATCCTTCTTCTCCACTAAAAGTACGGGTGATCCCCAAGGCGACGAACTTGGGCGTATATAACCTTTATCTAATAGCTCCTTAATCTGCTTCTTGATTTCCGCCAAATCCTGTGTGGGCATCCTGTATGGTCGCTTCGATATTGGGCCATGCACCGCAAAAGCTCAATCAAAACTCAATGTCTCTATCCGGTGGCATTCCCGGCAATTCCTCGGGAAATACATCGGGGTAATCCTTCACCACTGGTACCTCTTCTGCACAACCCGGATAAGGAATTTACTTGATTCCTATTTGGTCCATGTCGTGATACATACTTAATCCTTCTTCCTTCTGGCGTCGTGAGCAAAATCGTCTTACTTGCGCAATCGATGTTTCCTCCATACCTCGACAGCCAATCCATACCAAGAATCACATCCAAACCTTGGGATTCCAGAATGATCAAATCCGTCAGGAATACATGCCTTCCTATACTCAATGGCACTTGAAAACATCCTTGTCTGGCCATGTACTCTGCTCCTGGTGAACTTACTAGCATAGGGGTTTTAAGAATCTGAGTAGGCAGGCTATACTTTTCTACAAATCCCCTTGATATGTATGAATGTGATGCACCAGTATCGAAAAGAACAAGTGCAGTAAATGACTTAACCAAAAACTTACCGATTACTGCATTGGGCTGAGCTTCAACCTCCTCCACATCAATGTGGTTCACCTGTCCCCTGTTGAAAGGGTTTAGCTTCTTTCCAGAGCTTCCATTTCCACCTTGGCCTTCGGGACATTCATTTGCATAATGTCCGGTCTTGGAACACTTGTAACAGGTGACTTGGCTCAGGTCTTTCTTGGCTGGGGTTGATGGTGTGGTCCGGTTCTGACCGTTGCATCCTCCATTCCCATTACCATTCTTGTGGCCATTATGTTTGTGCGAACTACCTCCTCCATGGGTATGCTGAAACTGAACTCCCTGTTTAGGGGTATAACGGGCTTCATGGGCTCCGAGTTATACTTCCCTACCCATACTTCCTCTTGCGATTCTCAATCTGCTGCTGCTTCCCTTCAATCATGATGGCGCGGTCTACCAACTCCTGGTAGTTATTGAAACTTGCTACCATCAACTGCATGCTTAACTCATCATTCAGTCCTTCCAAAACTTCTCCGCTTAGCTGCATCGTAGTAACGCCGTGCAGGGCATAACGTGCTAACTTACTAAAATCATCCACATATCTTGTGTGTCCTTCCTCCTTGGCGTAAGTTGCGAAACTCATGCTTCTTCATGGCCATAGCTCCTGCTGAAACATGGGCAAGGCGGAAAGCTTGCTGAAACTGATCCCATGTGGCGGTGTCTCACAGGTAAGTGGCTGTGAAATTCTCCCACCATGCTGCTGCGGGTCCGTCAAGCTGATGTGCAGCAAACTTCACCTTCTCACCATCTGTACATCCTGCAGTGGTCAACTCCCTTCCTATCTTGCGGAGCCAATCATCTGCTACAATCAGCTCGGTGCTATTGGAATACACCGGCGGATTCAACCTAAGGAAACGAGTCAAGTGATCCGCAGGTGGTGGTGGTGGTGGGTTGTTGTTGTTGTTTCCTTGGTTCTGTACCAATGTTTGAATCATGGTATTCTGCTGCTGAATCAACTGAGTGATCTCTGGTGGGAAAACAAACTCGGGGTCGCGTCTCGGAGGCATCTGAAGGGTTTAGAAAAGATGAGAAATTAAGAATAGAGTGAGGTCTAAGGAGAAAACACTACCCAAATGCTCATGAGACAAATGCACACAAAATCACTTCATTCATTTCAAACAAAGGGCATACAACGATCTAACTATCGCAAAAGTGCTTGAACTATAATGTTTACATGGAGGGAATACTACTAATGTATGGGGGTCATCTATTAATTTGAACCGGTGGAAGACTCCATGATGTCTGCTCCAGCTTCGTCTTCAAAGTCGGGTTCACTTGGATCCGAATCGGTGTCATCGATGATGATGTAGTTGCTCGGACAGTCGACGTACTTGTCTTCATTCTAGAGCGCTAATTTCTTCTTGAGTTCTTCAATCGCATGCTTAAGATCGCTATTGTGCCTTACTAGAGCTACGATCTCGTCCATGTAGTCCTTGCGTGTAGACTTCAGCTCTCCTTCAAGTTCGATGATCCTTCCCTTCGCATTCTTCAATTCTATCATATCATTGCACATCTGGTTCTCCTGGCGTCAAATGTGATGGTTTAGCTCTTGGATGAAAGCTGCAATGGATCTATCCTTCTTGGTACTGACTATCTCCCATTGTTCATCTCGGCGTCCGCAAATCTGGTAGATAGTGTCCTTGAGGTCTTCTTGGTAAACTTCTCCAATGCGTCCCATGGTGATATGAGCTACCATGCTCTTTCCCAGACTCCAGGTTGGTGCACTGAAAACACTATCTATGGGTTTGGTGATTGGCGCGAATGTCCTTCCCGGAACGTGAGCTTGAATCTTCCAGCCCTCCTCTTCATGCAGAGTGGCATTGAAAGTCCCGGTGAAGCTTGGTAATCCAATGTTCAGGTACTTGGCGACTTCCTTCAAGTGGAATCCAAAAGGTGTGCCTTCATCTGGTTGAGCGTACTTGATCTTTGCGTCTGTCATCCTAAAAGAGTAGAAAAGATGAGGAGTTAGAAAATGAGAAGAGAATAGTTATCTATGGCTTTAACTTAGTGGTCGTGTCCTACAGTCAGCGTGTGCTCTGATACCATCTCTGTAGCGACCCGACCTCAGATGGTCAAGTCTCTGTGCTCAGGTGTCATCCCTGGATCAGCAATGCTGACACCACAAAGTACTTCTAAGGATTTATAACAGAGAAGCAATCACACACTTATTACATCGATGTCCCAAGAGAGGACTTGTTACAATAATATGGCTTAAGGCCATCTAATAACGATAACAGCGGAAGACTTGGAAGATAAGTGAGTCCATCAACTCCAACGGCATCACTGAGTATAGAACCACGACCTAAAAGCACCTTACTGTAAATGTTCGAAAAGTCTGCAACATGAAAGTTGCAGCCCGAAAACGGGTCTGCACATGGAATATGCTGGCAATGTAACACATAGAGAATAATGAATGGTAAGCCTATACTAGATGCAAATATGGCTGGTGGAAAAGCTCTATGGTTACAGTTTTTGCATAAAGCCAATTTTTCCCTACTGCAAAGGAATAAATTTATTTAACTATCATGGTGGTTGTTAAACATTGAGAATGGTTGACAGCATCCTCAATCCCAATTAAAAGTAATCATTAACCAACCCAACACTATTAAATTAGAGTAACATGTTGAGATTCACATGATATTCAAGTACTAGATACTCAAGATGTCCATAACCGGGGACACGGCTAATCATGATTAGTTTGTACACTCTGCAGAGGTTTGTGCACTTTTCCCCACAAGACTCGATCGCCTCCGTTTGGGTTCTCGCATTACATGGTGTTTGAGAAACGGATGACCGAGACATAGTCTTTGAGAAGCGCTAGCACCTTACGATGGGTAGACCGGCACACCTACATCCCCTACATCCGCTAGTCTACCCTTTGTAAGAGTTCGCACGACTTAGTCAACTATGCCGAGCCCATAATGGCTTGTGGCTGCACACGGAAGTTACTAGCATGAAATATCTTATGATCCCTTTGAGCCTGGGTGGCGGTCCAAAAGAAAACAGGCAAGTCCTCGAAACCCCAGGTGCCTCAATCCACCCAGATGTGTATTTAAGTTGCCACCTTAGATAAACCATTAAATAACAATCTCACATCTGTCATGGATATTCACTCACCCAATCCACGTCTACTAGCATAGCATGGCATAATAATAAAATAGGTAATAGGTACTACCTCATCTACTTCCCATCCCACAATTTAATTAGATCCTAATCATGTAATGTTTGAGGATTGATCTAATGCATAAAAACTGGGTAGTAGAAAGGTATGGTCAAAGTGTTACTTGCCTTGCTGATGATCCGCGAAACCTAGAGATTCGAAGTAACAAGCGGCACACTCCGGGTGATCTATCGCAGACAAACAACAAGCATACAATAAGTACTCATCTAATGCACAGGTAAATCTCGAATAAAAGATCTAACCAGAAAGTTCAACTTAAGAACCCTAGTTGCAAAAGAAAACGAACCAAACAAAACAATGGAAAACAAACGGCGGAAGAAAACAACTCGGTTCTAGCAAATTGAAACTTGGTCAAATTTTACAGTAGCAAAACTTGGTTTAAGTTGATTAGTCGGAACGGCGGTTTCGAAACGAAACTCCAGCGCTTGAATCACCTGATTCCGATAAACGAGCGAGAATATAAACTAGATCGAAGATCGGATCTGAAATCGCGATCAGAAAATAGCGGAATAAATCCGATTAAAAAGAAAACGACGAACGGCTAAACGAACAGACGTTCGTTAACCGGGAATAACCGGTGATCACGTTCGTTAAGACGAATGGTCCGGCAAACGCTCGCTAAATAACAAACCGGAAATAAAAATCGATCTAGGGTTTTGAAAAAAAACCGAAACATCAAAAAAAATAAACCGGAATGGTTTATTAGAAAACCGAACCGGGCGAGGGGCAGGCGCTGGCGGCTACGTCGACGAGGGCTCGTGGGCGGCGGCTTGCGCGGGCGACGGCGACGCTGGTGGCGGCGACGGCGTCTTGGCGTGGGCATGGCGTGGCGGGCGGCGGCGCTGGCTGCTCTTCTGACTTCTGGCGGCGGGGCGGTGTGAGGAGGAGAGGGGGGCTTGGGTATTTAAAGGGGAGAGGGTGGCTTGGGGGAGGGGGCAAGCAAGGGGAGGAGGAGGAGGAATCCTCCTCGGATTCGGCCGGTGTGTGGCTGTGGCGCCTGTGCAAGACGTGCTGTGAGGGCGGCGGCTTGGGCGGCTGGTGGGCCCTTGGCCCAGTCGGTCGCTGCGTATTTTTTTTTATTTTTTTATAAAATACGTGTACAGAACGAAAAATAAGAAAAGAAAATCTAAACGAACTCCAAAAATTACAAAATAAATTTTCCCCGACTCCTAAAAATGAGTCAAACAAAATGAACTTTTACTCGGGGCCTAAAATGCAATTTTTGAAAATACGCATTTTTCCCTAATGCAAACAAATGCAAATAAACTCCGGAAAAATCCGATTTGATTTGTTTATTAAACTTCTTTTTTCCTAAATTTTGGGAAAGTCATTTTATTCCCCCTCTTATTTTTGATATTGGAAAAAATAATTGAAGATAAAATAAATAAAATCAAATGATCCTCTTTTCATAACTTGAGAAAAACTCAAATATGAAAAATTACGAAATCTCCAACTCTCTCCGAGGGTCCTTGAGTTGCGTGAAATTTCTAGGATCGACAAACGCGAGAAAACATGTAATGCATGATGATCTAATGTATATCATTCTAAATTGAAAATTTGGGATGTTACATCAAGATCGTATCACCTCAAGAACACGAGAGAGAGAGAGATCAAACACATTGCAACAGTTACATACCCTCAGCCCCGAGGGTGAACTACTCCTCCCTCGTCATGGAGAGCGCCGGGATGATGAAGATGGCCACCGGTGATGGATCCTCCCCTCCGGCAGGGTGCCGGAACGGGCTCCCAAGAGGTTTTTGGTGGCTACAGAGGCTTGCGGCGGTGGAACTCCCGATCTATTGTTCGCTTCGATGTTTTTAGGGTATATGGGAATGTATAGGTGAAAGAAGTCGGTCGGGGGAGCCACGAGGGGCCCATGAGAGTGGAGGGCGCGCCTCGGGGGTGGGTGGGCGCGAACCCCTATCTCGTGGCCTCCTTGATGCTTCCCTAGCTTGCACTCCAAGTCCCCTGGATTGCTTCTGTTCCAAAAATAATGCTCTCGAAGGTTTCATTCCATTTGGACTCCGTTTGATATTCCTTTTCTTCGAAACAATGAAATAGGCAAAAAAAACAGCAATACTGGTTGGGCCTCTGGTTAGTAGGTTAGTCCCAAAAATGATATAAAAGTGTAAAGTAAAGCCCATAACATCCAAAACGGGTAATAAAATAGCATGGAACAAACAAAAATTATAGATACGTAGGAGACATATCAACGGTAGGGACCCACATGGTTCATGGCCACACGCAAGCAAGTGCCTCTTATTACACGAAAAAATGAATCCTCCCCCTGACAGCTGGGACCCACCAGCTATATCTTCGCACGAAAGGAAGTGCCTCCTTATTAAGAGAAAAATAATGATTGCTCCCCATGAAAACTGACGCCCACCAGAGATGGGGGCTGACTTGTGGCTCTACTAAGTTGACACATACGTAGGGCTTTGTCAACTTGGTCAAGAAACGATTCTATCAGCAGCGACCGTTGGATGTCAATCCAATGGCTGTGCTGCTTCTTCAACCTCTAATTTTCATGCTCCGGCCGCCCAAACCAGCACCGGCGGGACCGCGTGCTCCTGCCTCTCATGGACAGTTGTGCTGCTGCGCAGGCCTCACCCACCCTCCTACTCCCACCGCTGGCTAGACCATCCCTCTACACACCCACACCCCCTGTGATTCTACGGTGATGGCAGCCTCACACCATAGCCGAACTAGTCAATCGTCATACTTCCCTCTGCGTCTTCCCCGACTCCAGGTCGTTCCCTTCTTGGGCCTCGCTGTCGTCCACTACCTAGGTGCTATCCACGCGGCATTGATCAACGTGGTCAGCGAACGATAGCCATCAGAAGAGGACTATAAGCAGTGATGCTGATAGCTGGACCCACCAGCTACATCTTTGCACAGAAGGAAGTGCCTCCTTATTACACGCAAAAAATGGTGCCTACCCTTGACAGCTTGGACCTACCATCTATATCACCGCACGCAAGGAAGTGCCTCCTCATCCTCCCTGACACTTGGGACCCACCTAGTCGAAGCATACGTAGCGTTGTCTGTCTGGTCGCAAACATGTATGTACATACTGGTGCATCGGTCTGTCTGCCATGATGAAGCGTGGCATAGTAAGGAGCGGTAGCAGTTTAGGCAGTCTAGTCTGAATGGTCTGAATCTCTCTATTTAATCCACATATAAAACATGCAAGCATAGCTTCATTCTCCTCAACAATACCACATCTAATCATGCCAGTTTGTATTTCCTGATAATATTCTTCTACAGAATTTTTTTCTTGTCTTAAACGCTGCAATTTTTGAAGCAATTCACATTCATAATATGGTGGAACCCAACGAGTACGCATAGCAGTTTTCAAAGCAGCCCAAGTAGTTGGAATAGGATATAATCTACAATGTTCAGACCACCATACACATGCAAAACTAGTGAAAGCACAAACAGCAGCAGCAACCCGTCTCTCCTCGGGATATTGTAAACATGTAAAACGTTGTTCAGTTTCTAACTCCCAAGTAAGATATATATCATGAACATATCTACCCTCAAATGGTGGAATATTCAATTTCAGTTTCGGAATATGGTCATTATCTCGTACCTGAGGTGGTAGTGCAGGCCTACCGTTGCGAATATATACCTGAGGTCGACATGCTGGTGGTGGTGATGGTGGCTGCACGTAGTTCTGATTTTGATCAACCTCATCCTCATAATATTCCTCCACCTCTGCAGTAACAGCAAGAGCTACAGAAGCACCAACAGCAGTAGCAGCGGCACCAGAATTTTGTCCTGGCTCAATAGGAACACACTGTGCTCGTCCATACTGATTCGGAAGGGGGCGTTGTTGTAGTAGTTGTTGTTGCAGAGGTGCGATAGGTGCAGCCGGCGTTGGTTGTGGGAGACGTTTGAGTAATTCATCGAACTTGGTGTCCAACTTGGTGTCAATTATCTTCTCAATGTCATCCATCCTCTCCAATGCCTTTCCAAAGGTGGCCATCACGTCTTCCACCTATTGACCCAACATTTGATGAAACTTATCATGAAGGTCCTTGTTCGTCATGTTCTCCCGGTCAATCTCGTCGGCGTGTGTTCCTGCCATAGTTAGCACCAATAGAAACAGACAACTATATGATCCTACAGACTACTGGAATATGGTGGTGGTGGGGAGTCACAAATCCTTCAAGCAAATCTCAAATTCTTACCAGTTCTTACCCAAAGAGCGGTGGTGATCGCCACCGTTGTTGTCAAAACTCTCAAAGCTTGGATAGAGCGATTACGGGGAGAGTCAAGCGCACGGCGTAGATGTATGTGGAGCTGGGAAGGCTTATAATATGGTAGCAAAAGGGTTGACAATAATCAATTCAGAGATGCAAAGTTGAATAAGCGCTCAGCAGCAGTCTTGTCTTTGGTCTTAGGCTAGACTGTGCTAGAGACGCGAGCCTAGAACACTAACAAAATCACGACTCTGCACGAAAACAAGGGAGAAGCACACTCTGAAAAAAAATTCACTCTTTTTTTTGCGCTCTTTTTTTGCGCTCCTTTTTTTTTGCCGAAAATCACTATAATGGCGAGTGTCTCAAAACTCTTCCCAGGTCAAGAGAACAGGATAGGCAAGAAAAAAATTTCGACCAAATTTTTTTTTTCGACTGCCCGGACCCAAAAAACTGGAAACGGGTCAAAAAAACTTTCTATAACGGCGACTGTCTCAATACGCTTAGAAACACCTAAATATAGGATAGCCAGAAATTTTTTTGTCCAGTGCGTTTTTGGAAAATTTTGGGCCTAAACGGAGGGTGGTTTCCGGACTCCTTTTTTTGGAAACCAACCTCTTCTACGGACGGCAAAAGATTATTGGAATCCGAAACCTACTCAGACAAGGAAACACGAATCGGAAATTAGATGGATCTCGAAAACAAACCTAATCTGCAAGGAACTTGGATTGGTGGTGGATATATGGTGGTGATATAGGGCAGCGGTGGTGGTATATGGCAGCGGTGGTAGTATATGGATATGGATCGGTGGTGGTATATGGATACGGATTGGTGGTGGTATATGGATACGGATTCGAAGCGGTGGTGGTAGATGGCAGGGGCGATGATGATGGTGCGGTGGCGGCGTGACAACTTATGACCAGAACTCGAAACTCTAAAAGACTAGACACTAAGACCAGCAATTAGACACGACGATGCAACCGCAAATTCAACAAAGCAAAACCCTAAAAAGATTATGCAAAGGCTCAGATTGGTTTGGATATGATGAACTAACCCTAATTTTTTTGTGGCTTTTTCGTGGACTGTAGGTATGAAGAACAGACTCGATCTAAACTACGAAAAACTGTAAAATCTCACCGAGCAACCTGGAAATCTGATACCACTTGATAGAGGCAAAGGTGTCCTGTCTTTCGATGAGATGATGGATATCGCTTTGGTGGAAGTCGACTTTGACAATCCGACTCTGAGCGTGCGAGGGCGTCGCGCCTTAGCAATCGCTAAACCAACTCCGAGAGGTTATTGACCACACCGAGCACGGTCGACGACCACGAGGGTGCATTTCTGCGAGCAAGCGAAGAACAAGCAAAAACTGAGATTGCAACGGATATTGCGAATATAAGATGAAAGCTTTATTGATCAAGGTAGGGTTCTATGACGCCTTTGTCTGGTTGTTGAACACAAACGAAGTACGCGAAGTTGCAGCTATAGCAAACTTTAATCTAAACAAAACCCAAGGTCTAAACGGTGCCCTAAGGGCTGTATATATGGAGGAAGAGGGGGGGAATTTCGTGGCCTTTGGTGGAGGGGTCCGAAATCAACCCTATCTCTTGTTTCCCCACACATATGGACTCTAAAAATAGCCTATACTTATGTATTTCAAAATTACATGGGCGTGGCCCAATAATAAGGTGACGCAGCACCTAGAATAGCCTCTGGACGAACTTTATGAAGTGGCATCTTGTATATTTCGTCCAAGGCTTCATGCACCCATTATGGTGGCTTCAAAGTCCTGAAATCATCACTTGTAACTCCGTTCTTGTTCCCCTTGCGCATGCCATCATCTCCATGCTTGTTCTTGCTCCAATGTCCATCCTTCTCCAAGCTAGGCCCTTCATTTGTAAGCAAAACAAATGTATCCAATTTAGGCAGCATCATATTCTCATGAACATTAGAATCATTACCAAGAAACAAAAGTACCTGGTAATTTAGTTGGCGTACGCGAGCTCTAGTAATTGGTCCACTATGTATAGCAGCAGGGGCTGTGGGTGTAACAATGGTATTGATGTCCTCATCACCGAGCTCAAGCACACCTCACCTCCCAAGGCTGTTCATCCACTGTACTAGTTCATCCTCAGCCCCTTGAGTCAATCCACCACAAAGCTGGAGTAGGGTATTACACCGCAAGGTGACCTGAACTAGGATAAAATGGTGTGTCTCTTTGAGCTCGATGCGCTAGGCTGTGAGGATCTCGAGTAGGAAGGTTGGGTAGGTTGAGATCTCCGCACGCACCCTAGAGTTCGAACCTATCAAGGGTTTGCGGAACCCGTAATACGACATTTGGCGCCCCAGGTAGGGGTGCGTCGGGTATTCTCTTCTGTCGAGCGGTCCACCGCTACTCCACCGACACCATGGCCGATGCCTCGAGAGCCCATGTTGAGCACTGGGTTGTTCGGGCTCCTTTGACAGCACATGCCGACGAGGAAGACCTCCACTCCATGCTGCTCGCGGCCCGCGCTCCGCCTAGTGTCGTCGGCCGCGGGAGGCGCGGGCCGCAGCCCCCTCCTCTTGCACCACGTCGCAACCGCGCCGCCGCGCGGTCTTCCAACTACGTCACGGCAACAGCACCATACACTCGCCGGGAGCAGGCGAACATGTGGGCCGCGATCATCGTGGATCGAGAACTGTTGAGGTGCAGGCTGGCGGAAAGCGGCTGCGACGCCCTGTTGGAGTGAGTTGCTAAGTTGCTGGATGTAGCATGCAGGGGCGCAGCACCATCCTGCACCCTGCCCACGTCCCAAGCTATGGCGGGGGCGCGCGCTCACCCTCGCCACACCCGCGCGCCCCCTCCCAGGGCCCCTGAAGAGCCTCTCGGCATCGGCCTACCTCACGGCACGGCCTGCACTGCTTCGAAAATGCCACCTCGGGGCGGGGCGATTCCGAGCAACCTACCCGGGGCATGCTGGGTACCGCCCTTGGTCACCAGGACGGCAGCGATTGCAGAGGCGGAAGCCGAGGCAAGCTGGGCAGCGACCAGCGCTGCCAGCCAGCCTCGTGCCCATCGCAGTGGACCTTAGGTACGCACCAGGAAAAGGCCCCAGCCGATCCCCCATGCCAGGCTGGGCGCTAGAGGTACATGAAGCCAAGGCTCTTCGCGAGCCGCTGCAGGTCTCCACCAACGCCTTCGACAACAACAACGACTGGGTATAGCTAATGCCTCAGGAGCATCCTTGCGCTAACCATGGATCGCAGGTGAACTAGGGCGCAACCACTGCCAGGGCTCCGAGGGCGGCGGCCCAGCCACAGGAGCATGAAGGACCTTGGGAGCGGCATGGGGGAGCCCGTGGCCAGGGCCTCCCCCGCGCTGCGCGGAGTAAGACGCTTCTCGGAGGTAGGTCCCCCACCGGGGAAGGCACCGGCGAGCCCTTCCCCTCGGTGGAGGGCCTACGATCGCCGAGGGTGCCACCAGTGTCCCCCTTTCCCCTTGGTCTCGTCTTGGTTTTCGGACGCCCCAACGGTGGTCGGGGGCGGCGCAGGGTGGTGTCCTCGTTGGGCGACATAAAGCGGGGCTCCATCCTATGAAGTTATCTGCTTGTGACACTCTCACGTAATAATGAGTGGGGTTGTACATGCACCGGAGTCTCCTGAGCGCCGCCCTGGGGCCTCACGGGGGCTCCCACCCACGTCCAAGTGGAAGCACCATGCTCTGCGCTGGCCGTCGACACTGTCCCCCATTGACTATGCCCACGCCTAGTGGAAGCACTTAGCTCCGCGCTAGAGAGAAGACCTGAAGACTAGCTAGGCGCCGGATGCGGCCGTTTGCTTTCACCTCTCTTTTTGTACCCAATTCGCTGGCTTTCCGGAATGAACTTGGCTCTTGTGCATTTACTAAAAGAAAAATGGGGGGGAAGTTTTCTTGTCTTGCGTCATTCTCTCGCTTTCTTGTTTCATGTTTTTGTGTGGGGCTCATGCCTGCTGCCCCTCCCCCGAGCGCCTCGCGAGCGGGGGCTGGGTGCGATGCGCGCGCGTTGAGCATGATCGGGCCGGCCCCGAGCATGCAAAGGCTTCCCCCCGGGGACTAGGGTTGCGGCCACCAGGGCCGCACCTTGCCGTGGCCCGGCAGTTCGTCCCTCGCACAACTCTCCAGGACATGTCAGCAGGCTCCTCGGGAGGATCAGACCCTCGCGAGCCTACGGCAGGCTGGCCACGAGAAGACAAGCGTTGCTGCGGCATCAGGGCTCACCCGAGATCCACAAAACCAAAGATAAGTCATAACAACCACCCTGCCTGGGGCTGCAGACCTATAGGGTCGCACCACAGGTGCTACTTCAAAAGCATTTCATAATCATATACATTGCAAGGGGCCCCCCTTTCAAAATGCTCTCACGGGAAGGCGTCCAAGATTTGTTCATACAGGTTAAAGCAAAAGAAATGCGGGCCTAGCTGGATGCGCCCTCTTCATCACCTCCATCCGTCTTGCTCGCGTGGATCGTGTCGTCTTGATCAGCCCCTTCGTCATCACAGCATGCGCCACCTTCTCTGGCAACAATCGCCATTGTGTCATCCTCCGGAGCAAATTCCTCCACCAGCGCGTCCACATGGTCATCCACCCACTTGGCCAGTCTGTCCTGAGTAATCGCAGGCACGGGGGCTAGCACAGCCCTGAAGTCAAAGTGGGAATCACGGTCGAGAAGGTTGCTGAAGACATGCGAGAACGCGCGCCCAAGAAGACCCTAGTTCCTCTCTCCAACCAGCTCGCGAGCTCTCGCGGCCCGATCCTCCAAGCGGGTCATAATCTTGATGAAGAAGTTGAGGTGGCTGGCGTAGTCGTTCTCGTGCAGATCAGGAGCGCTCTCGTTGCAGATGGTGCCCAAGGCACGGTTAGCTATGATTCTGAGGTCCTGGAGTATCGAACCTTGCTGGCGCTCCAGCCTCCAGCAACGGTTCGCTTCATTCGCAGTCCTCTCTGCAAGGGTCGAGGTATCCTTGACCTACGGCTGAAGGGCAAATAACTCGGCGCGGGTAGAGGCCAAGGCGGATTCGAAGGAGGCCAGAGCCTCCTTGGCGGTCTTCTCATGCCGTTCCACAGATTCCAGCTTCACCTTCAGGGTGGCGGTCCTGCCCTCGAGCTCGGCTTTGAGCAGCTCCAGCTCCAAGCGGTGCTCTTCAGCCAGGTCCGTGCATACCTTCGCCGCCCTCTTCTCAAACTCCAGCTGGACCCGTGCCTCTCGGGCGGTGATGGCATCCTGAGCCACTGCCGCCTGGTGCTCCCTCACTTCCAGCCGCTCCGACGCAAGGCTATGCTCCACAGCCTCTAGCACCAGGTCTTCTTGACGCCTCAGAAGGTCCGCCTCGACGAGAGGCGCTTCACCCAGCAACGCGGCCAGGAGGGCCCACCGCGCTTTGATCTCCTGCTCGAGGGCGGCATTTGAAGACAGGAGCTCCCGCTCTTGCTCCTCGTCTGCCTCACGACTGTGGTTAGCGGCATTGTCCTCCTCTAGGGCGCGGGTGCAAGCCTTGCGAGAAGTTGTGAGGGAGGACGCCGCACGCGCGTCGGCCTGATCACGTTGAAGCTGCCCAATGCTGATGGCGACCTTCAGCTGGTGCCATTCGTGTGCCAACCGGAGGCCCTCTGCCTCGTGATGGGTGTCGACGTCGACCAGCTCTCCACGAAGCCGGATCATCGCGTGCATCGCCTCGCCGAAGAACTCGAAGCGGATAGCACTACGCTCGCGCGTAAATGCCAGCACGTGGCCAAGCCTTTCTTCGGCCCTGGCAGCCACCGAAGGGGCGTGGGACGTCTTGCCTGCCTCCGGCCGAGGGCTGGCCGATGCAGCTCCACAACCCAAAGACGAAGACGTCCCAAGCAGCACCCGATCGCCAGAAGTGATCAGTGGGAGAGCCGTGGGCGCACCTGTCACTCCCCAGGCCGGGTTTCGAAAGAAGGAGGTAGGAGTCTCGAGTCAGGGGCCCCCTTGCGGTGCCCCAGCAGCCAGGGTCGGCCCCGTGCCTAGGGCGGACCCTGGGCATGGGGGGCTGTGCGTCGAGATCGAGCCAGGATCCTCGGAAGGACGCCTCTCCCAAGGCTTCACCATCACAGGGATCCTGCGAGGCCCTAGTCAGAAAAGAGCATGGCACACAGGGAATCACAAAATGAGGTACTTACTCATCCACAACCATGTACTTCCTCAGCTTCAGCGGTCGGCGAGCGTCACCACTGCAGCTCGGAGACCCCTTCTTCTTGCAGAGCACTTCAAGATTCAGGCGAAGCGAGCCGGCCCTCGAAGGACGGTCCCTAGGAGCAGGAGCGCTCGACGGGGTGCCCTGAGCAGTAGCCTCCGGAGCAGGAGCACTCGGCAGGGTGCCCTGGGCGGTAGCCTCTGGAGCGGGAGCGCTCGGCAGTGTTCTCTGTGCGGCAGCCCCAGGGGAATCAGGAGGCGCCTCCCCCTCAGCAACCACCTTGGAACCATTACCCCGAGCCTCAGGAGCCTCTGCCTCTGGAGCATCGGGTTGCGCTTACCCCATGGTTGTCCCTTCCTGGGTCCCAGGAGTCTCGGCCTTCGGAGCACTTGATGGCGCAGGACCTCCGGAGGTATCCTCGATAGCGGCTGGTGGCGTGCACCTCCCTGCTACCACACTTGGGGCGTGTGCCACATGATCAAGTAGCAGGGGAGCCACGAGGATGGGATTCTCACGAGGCCCCTCAAGGCCCGCTGGGAGTAACCCCCGAAGGCCACCTTGTTCGAGCATTGGTAGAGGAGGCAGCCATTTCCTGGAAGATCGGCAGGTCTGGAGTTGTCCGTCAGACGCTCAAGCACCTTGTTCAGGATCTTGGAAGGCAGCGTCGGCTCTTGGAGCCTCATGGAGTCCTCGACGCCGGTGAAGGCCACCATTGGCGCTGTCACCCCCAGCTTCTGCACCCTGTCCAGCTGCTTCCAGACACGGGAAAGCCGACCATCGATGAGCTTTGCGTGCCCCCAGCCGGAGCTAGGCACGACCGGCACTCGAGGGGTCAGAAGCAGGGGACTGCACATACCGGCATCAACAAATAACCATTGCTTCCGGAACCCCTTTGCCTCTAGCGATAGCTCGAAGACGATTCCCGAGCCAGCCATTGCCGCAACAGCTTCGACGGACACGCACTCTGAGCGCTGGCGGGCTTCGACCAAGCGGAGCAAGAAGAAATGGTGAAACAGGGCCACGGAAGGAGCAATGCCGACCATGGCCTCGCAAAGGAAGGCGAAGACAACAAGGAGGATGATGGAGCGGGGATCCAGGTGCAGCAGATGGATCTGGTAGTGCGAGATTATGGCGTTGAAGAAAGGAGAGAAAGGGGGAATCTGGCCTGCGAAGAGGGCATGAAGATGGATGGGAACCTCAGTGGCGCTCAAATCATCCACAAGCCAAGACGCGGGTCGGGCGGCCGTCGCTTTCCACTCATTGGAATCTGCTGCAAGAGCGGGGCGGACCTTGTTTAGCCCCTCCTAATTGATCACCACCGACTGCTCAAGAGCCGGCTCCAAGGCCGGCGGGGGTCCAGCCAAGGCGCGCGATCTCCCCTTCTTCTTCCTCTGCTGCGGGGCCATGGCTGAAGCTAGGAAGGGGGAGTGGCGCTGGCACCAGATATGTCCGAAGGATTGCGCGCCTGGGAAGAGAAGGAGCGAGGGCCAAGCACGACAATCTACAGGGGCGGACTGCTCTGGCATCGGGCGGCCGCCAAGCTTGTCGGATTTCAAGCCAGCGTGGGAAAGTGGAGACACCCATGTCCCATCAATCGCCATGCGTCGTTCGAGGCCGCAAGCGCTTATGGCCCGCGGTGCTCCGCACTTGCCCTTGGCTTCGCCTAGAAGCCAAGTCCGAGCATGCCTTGGGGCCGGGGGCTACTGTCGGCGTTCTGGATACGAGGGTACCCAGACTTACCTGCCTGCGGCCCATTGCGTGGCTCCATCAACGGCCTGGTAAGGCCCAGCTTCAGCATCAAAAACTCAAGACCCTCGCGAAGGGCCAAGCCTCACAAGGCGGGCGACGCCAAGACCTCCAAGGGGATTGGCCTCCTCAGGCTGGCTCCCGAGGAGCAGACACTTCTATGCAAGGTGCACCTCACGAGGCTCACGGCGTGGTATGGCGACCAAGTCGGCGGGCGCCCGGTGGCGCAGATACCGATTTCCTCTTTGGTGCGAAGGAGACAAGCGGTGGCGCTTGAGTCGAGGAATCAGCCAAAGGTTTCCATTCTGGTGCAACGAGACCCAGACCGCCAGGACGGCAGGACGGAGGTCATCGCCGAGCCCACTGCAGCGTCACGACCAGAGGCTTTTGCAGGCGAAGACCACTTTAGTCAAGATAGGATGTACTTCTTGTCCCCCTTCAAATCTGGCCGTTGTGGGATCCCTTCCAGCCAAGATTTGGGAAGAGGACCAAGGCCACTATAAATAGGACTTAGCCACCACCATTGAAGGGGGACAAAGGGGGAGACATCGATTCCCCCCTCACCACTTCACCAGCTCACCCGACCTCAAGAACACCTCACCTACCAAGGTTGTTCATCCACTGTGCTAGTTCATCCTCAGCCCCTCGAGGCAATCCACCACAAAGCTAGATTACACCGCAAGGTGGCCCGAACCAGGATAAACTGATGTGTCTCTCTGTCCCTTTGAGCTCGACGCGCTAGGCTATGAGGATTGCAAGTAGGCAGGCTGGGTAGGTTTAGATCTCCGCACGCACCCCAGAGTTCGAACCTATCAAGGGTTTGCGGAACCCGAAATCTGAAAGATGGCGAACGGGTGATAGCTTCCTCTTGTGGCCTTCACAAATTTTCTACAGTTAACGTGCACTAATACAACTGCCATATGAAAATTTGAAAATTCCAGGGGTCATTTGACCTTTTAAAGACATTTAAGTGATTTTCTAGCCATTTAATGATCGTAATTCAAGAACTACATCTACATGCAACGACTAACCATAACGGTTAAAAAAATCATATTTGTGTACTTGTGTGCGAGTTAATTCCATGTGCAGTAAATTGGAAAAAAAATTCAAACATATTGGCCTGGACACATGCATGGAGTGCCATGGCATTGAATATCCAAAAAGATAAAAAATGATCAAAAACACATGAAACCTTGCTTGATGTAATGTCATGCCACCAAGATGATGTGGTAAATTTTTTGGCATGTTTGACAAAAGTTTGGACACACACCCCTCACAAACCGGTGCATCTCGCTTGAAGGCTCGTGGTTCCAAGAGGGAACAATGCATGTCTGATGATGAACAGGCGATAGCTTCCTCTTATAGACATCAAATTTTTTCTACATTTAACATGTACTATTACAACTGTCATCTAAAAATTTGGAAAATTCCAGTGGTCATTTGACCGTTTAATACATTCAAATGATTTTCTAGCCATTTAATCATAGGTACAACGAGGTGCTATACAAGCGGTTTTTAACCCTTTTCCGTGACGGCACTTGGAACCGTCGCCAAGTGAGTGTGGGCGACAGGGGGTCCTTCCCACACGACCCAGAAACTGTCGGTGATAGGGAGCCTTGATGCATATAGTTGCCCCTATATAACCGTTTCCGATGTCTCGCATATCCGAAATGCTTCATCCTTGCTACTTGTTTGTGCTTGCATTGCCATGCAGTCAGAGTTTGATGGTTTTACCTAAAACCAGGCAGATTCCAGGCACGGGAGTTTTCTAGGCACGTACCAAACTGGCTCTACGTTTACGATGCCTGGCACATCACAAACAGTTCATGATTATAAACCGTGTATGATAGGTAGACATTCACACATATTTAGCTTTCCCACACCGTACATGATAGTGTTTGACATCACACACGCTTTGCAAACAGCAACTGTGTGCATTGTTACAAACATTTCCACTCCGTGAACCGTGTTGGATTATGATGTATATCGCACACACTGTGCTTTATTAACCGTGTGCACCGTAATGACCTGCACACCGTAATTTCGCCCTAATTTAATTGTTGTTATTTAAAATTGTACCTAATTTAAACTTGAAAGTAGGCTATAGCTTTATTCATATCCATCAGGTTCAAACAACCAATGCATTATTCAATTCACAGGTACATATGTTTAAGAATTACATAAGCACCAAATAAAGAATGATGAGCTAGGGTTCTATACTTGTACTATTATAGATGGTAAAGAAAGAGGCGACAGACATTCTGGTTGCTCTCCTGGATGCAGAAGTCATGCACGACTCTAGTACAATTCCTTGTGATGGTCGGCCGCCAATCATGTAGTTTGAGAGGTAATCTTGAGTAACCTGCTTCAGGATCCACTACAAAGGAAAAGAGATTCAGACATTGTCATCTAACACAACTCATTACGGGCAGTAAAAAGAAGGCTACAGGGTTCGTACTTACCATCCTGCAGTTCACTGTTGTCTTGCATAAAGTGTAAACATATAGTTCGATTGACATCTTTTGACCCATTTTAATAACAATCTTTATCAGTTTCCTCACTTGATGCTAGTTCATGAATATCTCATTGCCCCATACGCAGAAAGGGTCGAAGTGTGGATCTTTGGCAATGACATGTGTACCTAAAAGCACCAAGTCAATATTAGAAGCTAAACAACAATTGCAAAATGATGAAGTACAACACTCCCTCCCTCCCATTATATAAGATTTTAAACACGTACAGAACATTAAGGTAACATGAACATTAAGGTAACACCCTTCGTTGTTGCTATGTAGCCTGGGAGTGCATATTTAGACATTTAGTACAATGCATATTGCTATGTAGCCTCAGATACATTAAATATGGCCCTAGTTAACCTACTGATAAATGGGTTACAGATGTATTCAGTGAAATGACCGATTCGACGATTAATCCCTTATCCGCCCCCAGGCTATATGGTACCAGCTACAGAGATCCTAAACAGTGAGTACATATAAGCAATGCGATGAAACTAATCTTGATGGAAAAAACAGCACTGTTCTCAGTATTGTCCTATATGAGTACATATAAAGGCATGTTAAGCAAAACAGGCTAAGCATCAACCAAACATATCCATGGTAGATAACATAATCTACAAATGATAGCTTCAGTGTGGAGGCTTAAGCACAATAGTTAAGCAAAACAAGAAGTGGAAAGGTGTGTTAACTGCATCAGGCATAACATTTATAAACAAGCAAATAGTCATTCAAGCTGGTATTGTCCAGGTCTAAAGTACACTAGTTATTGTTAAAAACGAAAAGGCATGTTAACTGCAATATCCTTAATATCAAACAAATATCGGAATTCATAGTGGTATTGTTGAAACTGTTATTGATGAAACTGAATTGCACGACAAATAGTTGCACATATAGAGCATCACATTGTGAAGAACTGAAATAAACAAGGCATAAGGCCATCTCTAGACGATCCTTTAAAAGTTAAAGGACTAAAACAATTAGTGGATATATATATATATACTCCAGCAATTTTTGGTCATTTCTAGTCAATCCCCTAAACTTAATGTTGTAAACTTCAATTTGATCAAGTTCAAAGCAGTTTCAACCGAAAGTAGCATGCATCCAAAAATAAACATAGATAGTTTTGCATAACTGAACATAAAACATAAATTTAAACTAAGCTAAACTACTTTCGGTCGAAGTAGAGGTCGAGCCAATCCTTCCTCGTCAGGTACGGTGTGCCACGAGCCGGGTCCGGGCTAGTGCCGTCATCGGGGTCGTTAGGGAAGGAACTCCTCCACTCGTCGATGTTGATCTCCTCGTCCTCGCCGCCCACCTAGACACCCTCTGCGCCGCCATCCTCTCCGCCTTCGACCTCGTCATCGAAGGAGAGAGCGATAACCTCGCCGCCCTCCGCACCATGGTCCTCGCCGCCTTCAACCTCATCATCGGAGGAGAGCGCGATAATCTCGCCACCCTCCGCGCTGCCATCCTTGCCGCCTTCGACCTCGTCATCGCAGGAGAGCACGATAACCTCACCGCCCTCCGCACCGATCTCCCGCTCCGCCTCCATGAGCTCCGAGTGCTGCTGGCGGAGCCCTTGCATGTAGGCCTCGTCAGCGGCCTCGGACTTGAGGTGCTCCCATGCCTCGCGGTCCTTGAGGGAGTCCTGGATTAGGGGGTATCCAGATAGCCGGACTATATGCTTTGTCCAGACTGTTGGAACGTGAAGATACAAGACTCAAGACTCCGTCCCGTGTCCGGATGGGACTCTCCTTTGCGTGGAAGACAAGCTTGGCAATCCGGATATTATATTTCCTTCCTTGTAACCGACTCCATGTAAACCCTAGCCCTCTCCAGTGTCCATATAAACCGGAGAGGTTGGTCCTTAGAGGGACAATCACAATCATAATCATCATAGGCTAGCTTCTAGGGTTTAGCCTCTACGATCTCGTGGTAGATCTACTCTTGTACTACTCATATCATCAATATCAATCAAGTAGGAAGTAGGGCTCATCTCCAACGAGAGGGCCCGAACCTGGGTAAACATTGTGTCCCATGCCTCCTGTGACCATCAGCCTAAGACGCACAGATCGGGACCCCCTACCCGAGATCCACCGGTTTTGACACCGACATTGGTGCTTTCATTGAGAGTTCCTCTGTGTCATTGCTGCAAAGCTCGATGGGCCCTTCAATCATCGTCAACAACACGGTCCAGGGTGAGATTTTTCTCCCCGGACAGATCTTCGTGTTCGGGCGGCCGCCTTTGTGGGCCAATTAAGCAGCGGCTGGAGCACATCGACAGCTCGCCGCCACCACCAGTCGATTCGAAACCTGAACTACATGACCGATATCCGCGGAGACTTGGTCTTAAATGGATTTGGGCCTACGCCAGGAGCGCCGGACAATCACGATGAGCACGACCTAGACCTGGTGTTGGACAATGCTCAGGATATCACCCCTGCAACGGCCCCGGACCTAAATTCGGAGCAGACCGCATTGCCCAAGGACGGGTAGATGGACCCCGCCCCGCGGGCCGCACGCTCATCGGTGGTAGAGCCGAACACAGGCCTCACCCCTAAAGAAGCTAGTGACGCGGACCCCCGGACTCATATCCGGCTGTAGGTTCCAGTCTGTGCGCTCCCGAGCCCGCCGAGCCTGGTTGGGCTCTGGTAATGGAGTTCACCGCTGCGGATATCTTCCAGCACTCGCCCTTTGGCGACGTGCTGAACTCTTTAAAGTCTCTCCCTTTGTCAGGAGACTATCGGCCGAACTATGTCCCGCTCGAGTGGGAAGCGGGCGACGAAGGAATTCGTTGCCCACCCACCACCCACTTCATAGCCACCGTCGATGACTTAACCGACGTGCTTGACTATGACTCCGAAGACATCGATGGTATGGACGGCGATGCAGGAGAGGAACAGGAACCACCGCTCACGGGGAGGTGGACGGCCACCTCCTCATATGATATATATATATATATGGTGGACACTCCGAAGAAAGCGAATGGCGACGAGGCAATGGAGGATAACCCCTCAGGACCCCGCCACAACAATACTTGCACAGGAGATGAAACCAAACCGGATGGTGCGAAAGATGAATACAACCCCGAGCAGCCTGCCTTCAAGCAGGCCGGACTGGCCACGGTCGGATACTTGGAAAGAAACAACTATATGCCCCCTCCAAAGACGAGGTAAGCCTCAGCAATGACGAATTCGGCGTGCCTGAGGATCCAGTGGAACAAGTTCGCTTCAAGTGATGGCTCATGGCCACGGCGAGGAGCCTGCAAAGGAAGCAACAACAGCTTAAAGCTGACCAAGATTTGCTCATGGACAGGTGGACCAAGGTCCTGTCCACCGAAGAATACGGACTCGACTGCCCCAACAAAGGGCACACACGACATAATTTGCTACCTCAACCTAAGCAAGAGAACCCAAGGCACACACCCCGACGTCAACACACCACAACGGTCCACGAGAATACGAAGGAAACATGAGGTGGCATCCTCAAGCCTTGGTGCAATCGTCATAAACGTCAATTCAGGGAAGTTGGTGCCGAATTCAGCGGTCCCCAGTCCGGTCAGCGGAAAAAGAACAGCTCAAGCCTATCCGGCCTGAGCAGCGTACTCGATCAACCATGTGAAATTCATGGTACTCCTAGAAGGATGGCCAAACATACCAATAGAGAATGTCGGATCCTTAAAACAAAGCGGCCGGTCGTATGCCGGAAACAATAAAGGGAGGTCTTCAACAACGAAAGACCAATTAGACATAGCGAAGTCAAAAGAAGATCCTCCACAACATAAAAGTACGGCCGATCTTCCCTGATCACATCGACCATCCGGACAATATCAACCACACTAATTTAATTGCACTACCTCTAGACCCAGTAGTCTGGGGGCTCCATATCACATAAAGACCCCGCGGGTATGAAACCACAAATAACATCTTTTAAAAGATGCCAGGTGCAAAGGCCAAGTTTTATTGGCCCACCACTCTAACGGTTGTCTTCGGATCACCAAACAAAAATACCACGCCAAAGAATAAGTCTTCAGCACTTTCCCCTCATACAGTAATTACCATATGTTAACGGGACGAACCACGTTGACTAGATTCCATGTGGTAAACCATTAGGCCAGCCCCATGTGATATAGTCACATCTATGGGCAAGGCCGAACCCCACCCTTAGAGCGGAAATCATACCGCTGCCGGAGTAGCGAGTCGTGCTTGCCTATCAAATTTTGATATGGCAGCCAACTATCCGGACACCAACTAAGGAGTCCGCGCTATTTTACGGAATAACGGCTGGGTTAACCAGGCTCCGATCAGGCACCCTCGGTCCAACCACAAGAGGACGTTCAGCTGCCCTCAAGTATTTGCCTTTACAAACTAACTTTGGCACAGAACAGGATTGGCGTTGTGGAATCAGCCCGGACATACAAGGGCAGGAACACACAAGCGAATGCCCCCCAAAGAAGGCAGTCCGGATTCACTTCAGATCCACTCACGGCCTCCTCCAGTCCAGCCATGACAGGTTCTGCCAAAAATACCTCTTTTCATAATCATAAATCGTACTCATATGCATAGACATATCATCCTACTACAGCGCGTAGATTTAAATAAGACTTACCGGCTGTCATTCTTCATTAGAAGCCACTTTTCGCCCTCAACGGCACCCGTTCGTCGTATTAGGCCCCACTATGCCAGGGGCTTCAGAATACTCCTAATACGACAAAGTCCAGCCACCCTCCCGGTCGTTCGGCACCCCAAACTTATAGCACTATATGCATCAGCTCCGAATCATGTCTTTGGTCATTAGTTGGGTTTGCCCGGCTCCCATGTTATGGTACCTTACGTTCCGCTCTATCGGCTAAGGTAGCACTGGGAGAACTACTGCGATTGTGTCCCGGTTCTTCCGGACGAGCACCTCGAGAGAGAAAGCGGCTGACCGTCATGATCGGCGAGAGCTGGTCAGCTGTTCGAGAGGTTGTAAAATCCTTAAAGATTTATTCCACACAATGCCATTATAAATGCAAAGTGCGAAGGATCAGTCTTCCGATCAGGCGCCGATAGAGCCCCCAATTCGGCCTTCCGAACACTAGGGGCTGCGCCGACCATACTCGAACTCCTATGGCTAAGTGAGAGTGGTAAAGCCCTATAGTCTGATTGCCTGGTTCGTAGCGAGGAACACCTCCCTAAAAGAACCCAACAATGGGATAAAGAGTGTTCAGATATGTCCCGAACACCCCCGTACTTTTTACGTGGGGGCAGAAGCCGACGACAGGCCAACTCTCAGGTTTCATGTACACAAAACGGCCGTACAGAAAGAACAAGCGTTCACATAAACAGGGAATAAATAATAAAAGTGTCATTTTCCCGCATTGCAACGGCACGACGGCCTTCAGGTAAATATAGTGTCTTTAGCACACTTGTCCGCCACAAGGTGGGCCCCTTTCAGGACACCCTCATAGTATAACTCGGGCTTGCGATGCTCCTTACCCTGCGGTGGCCCTTCAGTCATCAATTTCTCAGCATCAAGCTTCCCCTAGTGCACCTTCACGCGGGCAAACGCCATGCGCGCACCCTCTATGCAAACCGATCGCTTGATGACATCGAGCCGAGGGCAAGCACCAACAATCCGCTTCACGAGTCCGAAGTAATGGCTTGGAATTGGCTCTATGGGCCACAGGCGGATAACCAAGTCCTTTATGGCTAGTTCGGCCGCCTAGTGCAGTTCAACCAGCTGCTTCAGATGATCGATAAAGGGCACCAGATAATTCGGCGCCAAATTCTGCGACCAGAAATCCCTCTCTGCAAACTTCTTCTCCTCAGTACGGTAGAACTGGGCAGCATCTGATATGTTGCGTGGCAGGTCCGCAAACACACCTGGAGATACAAGAATTCAGCTTGTAGCTTAGAGCCACATTACTATGAAAAAATGTCCCTGAATACAAAAGGCCATACCAGCCGCAACCTTCTGTGCCTCCTGAATATCCTTTAGAGCACCGCGGGCTTCTGCCCGAGCATCCTCCGTGGTTTGGAGAGCTTGAGCGAGTTCGGATTCTTTTCCGGCCAAACTCTGCTCCAAGGCATCACTTTTCTTCACAGCCTCCTGGAGCTCTCGCTCAGCTTCGATGACCCTGGCCTCGTGTTTCTCACGAAGCGCCTGTTCGGCAGCAGCCTTCTCGTTGGCATCGGCCACAGCCTTCTTCAGTGCCTCAAATTCGGCACTCGCTCCTAGAGCATACAATACAAATACTTTTCATCAGGCACAATTACTCACTCGTGCCGAATTCAAGACAAAGTTTCAACATATCTTGCTTGTTCTCCAATTGCTTCTTCACACGGCCAAGTTCCTCTTTGGCCCGTTCCAGACTCTGCTTCAGATCGGACACCTCCGCATTATGAGCGCCGGTCTTCTCTGCAAACGCCTGTTTTCAAACAAAGGGATATACGTCATTAACAAAGGCTCCTGCAAAAGAGAATGATTTGATCCCCTATCCGGCTTTTTCTCTCTCTTTCGCCGGACAGTGCATCAGGGGCTACTACTCATACTGTGACAATCTCCAAAAGGTTTGCAAAAATATACCTCAAAGGCCTTTATAAGGCCAAGGCAGGACTCATTCAGCCCGCTCTCGGCGGACTGAATCTTTTCAATCACCGCACCCATGAGGTCTAATGTTCATCGATGATAGACACACTCCTTAACGCTGTCGATAGACCGCCCGACAGCTCTGCTTGGACAGAGGTTGCTGGCGGAGTAGGCAAGCCTCCTCCCATCAAAGGTGGCTCCTCGCCCGATCTTGGAGCCTTAAAGGTCTCCAGGACCGTGTCCGGCTGTGGTCCGAACCCGAGATCGCCCCCGCCGTCGACACGCCTGGGGGCCATCGCTCCCGCGTGTCCGGCTCCAGAGATATGCCCCATGGTCCAGGTCCCGTTGAGACGACACCTCAGTGTCGCGCCTAGACATTGGGGAAGGGGCCTCTAGAAGTGTCTCGCTCACCAAGGCATCTGAGCTCAGCGAATCCTCCGATGAGGACTGTCCGGCGCGAGACCTCGCCAGGCTGTACGAAATATGGCGACAGTTAAAACTACTATACGCAAACAACCCCAGACGCATATGCGTGTTCGGATTTCGTATACTTACGACTTTTCCAGTGGCTAGGCCCTGGGATCCCACTCTAGGCTATTACCGGCAGCCGTGGTGGATGCCTCTGGGAGGGAACCTCTCCCCCTCTTTGGCGATTCAGCCTCCAGGGATGAGGAGGCCGTCCTCTTCTTCTTCCCCCTGTGGGGGACTCATCTTCTTCGTCCCCCACTTCGTCTTCGGAGGAGGGGTGGTCGCTGGAGTCTTTGGATTTTGCGTCCGAAGCATCGCGACGACGGAGGCCGCTCCGGGTCTTCTTGGCCTTCTTAGGAGCCTCTCTCTTCGGTGCCTCGTAGGGCGCTGGGACCAGCATCTTCGTCAGAAGAGGTCCGGCCGGTTCCTCCGGTAGTGGGGCAGGACAGTGTATCCGCTCCACCTTCTTCGTCCATCCCTGGGATTATTGTAAGACATGATGAAAGCACTTCCCTCAGGACGTGCCAGCTAAAACACGGATGGACAAAGCACAGCAACAACTTACCGGACTTGCAGAGTGGGATAATTGATACCCACGGTCCTCGGCGGAGCCCGGCCATGATTTGCCGAACTTAAAGAGCACCTTCCAGATATCCTTGTGGGAGGAACCGTAGAATTCCTGAAGGGTCTGGTGCTCGGTTGGGTTGTATTCCCACAAATTGCAGGATCGACGCTGGCAGGGGAGGACCAGGCGAACTAACATCACCTGGACTACGTCGACAAGTTTGACGTCCTTGTCGACCATACTCTGGACGCGCGTCTGGAGCAGTGACAGCTCATCGGACGAGGACCAGCTCAGGCCCTTCTCGGGCCAGGACATGAGCCGCAGCGGGGCTCCGGATCTGAACTCGGGATCCACAACCCACTTTTTGCCGCGTGGTTCAGTGATAGAGAACCATTGCCGCTACCACTCCTTGACGGAGTCGTTGAAGGCACCCGTCGGCCAAACGACCTTGGGCATCTTGCTCACCATGGTGCCGCCGCACTCAGCATGCTCGCCACTCACCACCTTGGGCTTCACATTGAAAATCTTCAGCCACAGGCCGAAGTGAGGCGAAATCCGGAGAAAAGCCTCACACACGACGATGAACGTCGATATGTTAAGGAAAGAATTGGGGGAAAGATCATGAAAATCAATCCCGTAATAATACATGACTCCCGAACAAATGGGTGAAGGGGAAACCCGAGTCCGCGGACAAAATGAGGAAGAAACACAACTCTCTCATGGGGCTCCGGAGTAGGGACGATCTGTCCCGCCGGTGGGAGACGGTGGCCGATCTTCTTGGCCAGGTACCCGGCCTCTTGGAGCCTCTTGATATCCTTCTCCTAGACGGTAGAGGCCATCCATTTGCCTCCCGCTCTGGATCCGGACATCTTTGGAAAACCTCTCTTCGATGGAGAAGAAGAGTGCTTGGGCGCTAGGGCTCGAGCAGAGGGGAATGGACAAGCGGAAGGAGAAGGCGTGGGTAAAGAGGAAGAGACCTTATCTCTTTATAGAGACAGTAAAAGCTTTTTGCGCCTCCCCACTTGCCTGGTGGAACCTGCTCGTTCTCCACTCACCGCAATTAGCGGTGCGGTTGGATTACCCATACCCATATTGATGAGAATCCCGCAATAAGGGGACACGATCTCTGCAACGGCAAAACATGCAGAGGAAACCGCCTCGCGATATGCGCTGAGGCTGGTTGTGGGAAAACGGTCCGAATAACGACCCGACCATGGCATCATGTCATGTTGTCTAAAAAATTCAGATTTATGTTATGCCCCCTACGGTGGCATGTGAAGATCATTCTGCAGATCTGGACACGGTTCAAGTGTTCGATAGTTACTTTGGAGTATTCGAGATGGAACCCGCCTTGCAATGGCGAAGAAAAAACTGCATGCCGGACTCATCGTCATTGAAGCCTGGTTCAGGCGCTACTGAGGGAGTCCTGGATTAGGGGGTATCCGTACAGCCGTACTATATGCTTTGTCCGGACTATTGGAACGTGAAGATACAAGACTCAAGACTCCGTCCCGTGTCCGGATGGGACTCTCCTTTGCGTGGAAGACAAGCTTGGCGATCCGGATATTATATTTCCTTCCTTGTAACCGACTCCATGTAAACCCTAGCCCTCTCCGGTGTCTATATAAACCGGAGAGGTTGGTCCCTAGAGGGATGATCACAATCATAATCATCATAGGCTAGCTTCTAGGGTTTAGCCTCTACGATCTCGTGGTAGATCTACTCTTGTACTACTCATATCATCAATATCAATCAAGCAGGAAGTAGGGTTTTACCTCCATCGAGAGGGCCCAAACCTGGGTAAACATTGTGTCCCTTGCCTCTTGTTACCATCAGCCTAAGACGCACAGATCGGGACCCCCTACCCGAGATCCGCCGGTTTTGACACCGATAGTCCTCCCGTGCCATAGCCGTGCTCACCACCCCTGGCTCCGGCAAAACGAGGTGGACTAGACATGCGCCGAAGGGGAAATTGAGCCTAGCCGCCTAGCCGTGGTAGAGGACCTTCCAGCGGTCTTCCTTCATGGCCGCGAGCTCGGCCGTGTGGAAGCTACCGAGCCACCGGCGGGTCTGGGTCTCTCGATCTGTAATCTCGGCGACCCACGTCCCCCACCGCCGTTGCCGGACCCCAAGGTAGGACCTCGTCGGCTGTCGGGTCCGAGGGAGGATGGGGAAGTCCTCTAACTGGCGTAGGGGCATGGCGGCAGGTGGATTGGGGGATTGGCAACAACGGATCGATAAAGAGCTCGTGGAGGATGAGGGGGACACCTCGGCAGCCACCTCTCTTGCGCCAATGGCTCCTCGAGCTCCCCGGCACACAGGAAGAGGTTGAGTGCATGTTTTGTGGAGTGTGTGGTGTGTGTGGAGGGGGGTTAAGGTGGTGTTTGGGGAAATACCGCGACAACTGAAACTTTACTAGGCAGGAGTAACAAGGCAGGGGCTACTTAAAATTTGGATCAAGTGCGAGCATATTTTTTTGAGATTGCGAGGGATGCAGAGGTGGGAGTATTTGGGGAGCGATCTAGTGTGCTTGACATGCCGACTGTGGACTGTAGCCGACGCACCTTCGCGCGTAAGCCGTAGGCGTACTATGCATCGATGGTGCTCCAGGATATTTTGTACTGCATCTCACACGGTTGGTGATAATAAACTGTGTGGGATCTACTTGATTTTTCATTTTGATTTGAATTACATAATGGGGTCACAGCGGCAATGGACAGTGTTTGAATTGCTAGACTATTTATCTGCAGTGAACATGCAACTATATGTGTGTCGTAAAAAAATTGGAATTGTTCAAGGTTCGTTTGGAAATTTTATACATTAAATTGGTTTTCTAGCAATTTCAGGTGCACAATTCAAAATTAAAGCACATGCTCCATTCCATAAAAATGGGTTGCAAAATCAAATGTTTATACTTGGTTGCAAGCTTAGGTCACATGCAAGAAATGATAATGAATGTCAAACACCTTGACATTGTCCCTCAGCCACTAACATTGAGATACATTGTTTTAAAATTCTAGTAAATCGAAAACTCGGCTGAAATTCATGAAACTTGACATAATGTCATGGAACGGCATCAACATGCCGTGGTAAAAATATTTTCCTATTTGGGGTAGGTTTGGGTATCCCTCTACTCACCCGCATCCCTCCATTGCTTTGGCTTCGCCGCCTCCAGGTCGTTCCCTTCCCGGGTCTCACCATCGTCCTTCGTGTGAGTGTTCTCGGCGTGGCGTGGTCAACAAATAACAACCATCAGAAGAGGGATGTATGTGGAGAGGCTGACGGTTGATGTCTACTACACAACCTTCTTCTTATAGACGTTGTTGGGCCTCCAAGTGCAAAGCTTTGTAGGACAGTAGCAAATTTCCCTAAAGTGGATGACCTAAGGTTTATCAATCCGTGGGAGGCGTAGGATGAAGATGGTCTCTCTCAAGCAACCTTGCAACCAAATAACAAAGAGTCTCTTGTGTCCCCAACATAACCAATACATTGTTAAATTTTATAGGTGCACCAGTTCGGCGAAGAGATGGTGATACAAGTGCAATATGGATAGTAGATATGGGTATTTGTAATATGAAATTATAAAAACATCAAGGTAACTAATGATAAAAGTGAGCGTAAACGGTATTGCAATGGTAGGATACAAGGCCTACGGTTCATACTTTCACTTGTGCAAGTTCTCTCAACAATAATAACATAATTGGATCATATAACTATCCCTCAACATGCAACAAAGAGTCACTCCAAAGCCACTAATAGCGGAGAACAAACGAAGAGATTATGGTAGGGTACGAAACCACCTCAAAGTTATCCTTTCTGCTCGATCTATTCAAGAGTCTGTAGTAAAATAACATAAAGCTATTATTTCCGTTCAATCTATCATAGAGTTCATACTAGAATAACACCTTAAGGCACAAATCAACCAAAACCCTAATGTCACCTAGATACTCCATTGTCACCTCAAGTATCCGTGGGCATGATTATACGATATGCATCACACAATCTCAGATTCATCTATTCAACCAACACAAAGTACTTCAAAGAGTGCCCCAAAGTTTCTACCGGAGAGTCAAGACGAAAACGTGTGCCAACCCCTATGCATAGGTTCATGGGCGGAACCCGTAAGTTGATCACCAAAACATACATCAAGTGGATCACGTGAATATCCCATTTTCACCACAGATAAGCACGGCAAGACATACATCAAGTGTTCTCAAATCCTTAAAGACTCAATCCGACAAGATAACTTCAAAGGGAAAACTCAATCCATCACAAGAGAGTAGAGGGGAGAAACATCATAAGATCCAACTATAATAGCAAAGCTCGCGACACATCAAGATCGTATCACCTCACGAACACGAGAGAGAGAGAGAGAGAGAGAGAGAGAGAGAGAGAGAGAGAGAGATCAAACACATAGCTACTAGTACATACCCTCAGCCCCGAGGGTGAACTACTCCCTCCTCGTCATGGAGTGCGCCGGGATGATGAAGATGGCCACCGGTGAGGGATCCTCCTTTCCGGCAGGGTGCCGGAATGGGCTCCCTTGGGGTTTTTGGTGGCTACAGAGGCTTGCGGCGGCGGAACTCAAATCTATTGTTCGCTTCGACGTTTTTAGGGTATATGGGAATATATAGGCGAAAGAAGTTGGTCGGGGGAGCCACGAGGGGCCCACGAGAGTGGAGGGCGCGCCCCCTATCTCGTGGCCTCCTCGAAGCTTCCCTAGCTTGCAGTCCAAGTCCCCTGGATTGCTTCCGTTCCAAAAATAATGCTCCCGAAGATTTCATTCCGTTTGGACTCCGTTTTATATTCCTTTCTTTGAAACACTAAAATAGGCAAAAAAACAGCAATATGGGCTGGGCCTCCGGTTAGTAGGTTTGTCCCAAAAATGATATAAATGTGTAAAGTAAAGCCCATAAACATCCAAAAGGGTAATATAATAGCATGGAACAATCAAAAATTATAGATACGTTGGAGGCGTATCAAGCATCCCCAAGCTTAATTCCTGCTCGTCCTCGAGTAGGTAAATGATAAAAACAGAATTTTTGATGTGGAATGCTACCTAGCATAATTCTCAATGTAATTTTATTTATTGTGGCATGAATGTTCAGATCCAAATGATTCAAAATAAAAGTTCATATTGACATAAGAAATAATAATACTTCAAGCATACTAATCAAAGCAATCATGTCTTCTCAAAATAACATGGCTAAAGAAAGTTATCCCTACAAAATCATATAGTCTGGCTGTTGCTCTATCTTCATCACACGAAGTATTTAATCATGCACAACCCCGATGACAAGCCAAGCAATTGTTTTATACTTTAGAAATCTCAAACTTTTTCAACTTTCACACAATACATGAGCATGAGCCATGGACATAGCACTATATGTGGAATGGAATGGTGGTTGTGGAGAAGACAAAAAGGAAGAAGATAGTCTCACATCAACTAGGCGTATCAACGGGCTATGGAGATGCCCATTAATAGATATAAATGTGAGTGAGTAGGGATTGCCATGCAACGGATGCACTAGAGCTATAAATGTATGAAAGCTCAACAAAAGAAAACTAAGTGGGTGTGCATCCAACTCCCTTGCTCACGAAGACCTAGCCATTTTGAGGAAGCCCATCATTGGAATATACAAGCCAAGTTCTATAATGAAAAATTCCCACTAGTAAATGAAGGTGACAACATAGGAGACTCTCTATCATGAAGATCATGGTGCTACATTGAAGCACAAGTGTGGTAAAAAGGATAGTAGCATTGTCCCTTCTCTCTTTTTCTCTCATTTTTTTCTTTTCTCTTTTTTCTTTCTTTTTCTTTTTTTTCTTTCTTTTTTTTTCTTTTTTGGGCCTTTCTCTTTTTTTTCTTTTGGCATTTCTCTTTTTTTATGTTTTTAAAGTCCGAAGTCTCATCCCGACTTGTGGGGGAATCATAGTCTCCATCATCCTTTCCTCACTGGGACAATGCTCTAATAATGAAGATCATCACACTTTTATTTACTTACAACTCAAGATTACAACTCAATACTTAGAACAAGATATGACTCTATATGAATGCCTCCAGCGGTGTACCGGGATATGCAATGAATCAAGAGCGACATGTATGAAAATTATGAAGGTGGTGTTGCCACAAATACGATGTCAAGTACATGATCATGCAAAGAGCAATATGACAATGATGACGCGTGTCATATAAACAGAACGATGGAAAGTTTCATGGCAATATATCTCGGAATGGCTAAGGAAATGCCATAATAGGTAGGTATGGTGGCTGTTTTGAGGAAGATATATGGTGGGTGTATGGTATCGGCGAAAGTTGCGTGGCACAAGAGAGGCTAGCAATGGTGGAAGGGTGAGATTGCCTATAATCCATGAACTCAACATTAGTCATAAAGAACTCATGTACTGATTGCAAAAATCTACAAGTCATCAAAAACAAAGTATTATGCGCATGCTCCTAGGGGATAGATTGGTAGGAAAAGACCATCACTCGTCCCTGACCACCACTCATAAGGAAGACAATCAATAAATAAAACTGTGCTCCAACTTCATCACAAAGCGGTTCACCATACGTGCATGCTTTGGGAATCACAAGCTTCAACACAAGTATTATTTAAGTTCATAATCACCCGACTAGCATGACTCTCATATTACCACCTCTAATATCTCAAAACAATTATCAAGTATCAAATTGATCATAGCATCCAATTCACTTTCAATGATAGTTTTTACTATACCCAACTTGGATGCCTACGATTCTAGGACCAATTTTATAACCATAGCAAATACCATGCTGTTCTAAGAGACTCTCAAAATAATATAAGTGAAGCATGAGAGACTAACAATTTCTACAAAATTAAGCCACCGCCATGCTCTAAAAGATATAAGTGAATCACTAGAGCAAAAAATATCTAACTCAAAAGATATAAGTGAAACACATAGAGTATTCTAATAAATTCCAATCAAGTGGGTTTCTCCCAAAAGGTGTGTACAGAAGGAAGATTGTGGTAAACTAAAAGCAAAATCTAATATCATACAAGACGCTCCAAGCAAAACACATATCATGTGGCGAATAAAAATATAGCTCCAAGTAAAGTTACCGATAAACAAAGACAAAAGAGGGGATGCCTTCCGGGGGCATCCCCAAGCTTAGGCTTTTGGCTATTCTTGAATATCTTGGGGTGACATAGGCATCCCCAAGCTTAGGATCTTGCCAGTCCTTATTCCATAATCCATCAAATCTTTACCCAAAACTTGAAAACTTCACAACATAAAACTCAACAGAAAACTCGTAAGCTCCGTTAGTATAAGAAAATAAAACCACCACTTAGGTACTGTAATGAACTCATTATAAATTCATATTGGTGTAATATCTACTGTATTCCAACTTATCTATGGTTCATACCCTCCGATACTACTCATAGATTCATCAAAATAAGCAAACAACACATAGAAAACAGAATTTGTCAAAAACAGAACAGTCTATAGTAATCTGTATCAAACGTATACTTATGGAACTCCAAAAATCCTGATAAATTAAGAAGTCCTAAGAAATCCGTGTACCAATCCAGAGAAAAACGAATCAGATCAGAATCACATTCCTTTGAATTACCAAAACTAATTTACTGGGTGCAAAAGTTTCTGATTTTCAGCAGGATCAACACAACTATCACCATAAGCTATCCTAAAGGTCTTACTTGGCACTTTATTGAAACAAAAGCTATAAAACATGATTACTACAGTATCATAATCACGTGTACACACAAAAACAGTAAGGGTAAATATTGGGTTGTCTCCCAACAAGCACTTTTCTTTGATGCCTTTCTAGCTAGGCATGATGATGGCAATGATGCTGACATAAAAGATAAGAATTGAAACATAACAGGAGCATCATGAAGCATATGACTAGCACATTTAAGTCTAACCCACTTCCTATTCATAGGGATTTTGTGAGCAAACAACTTATGGGAACAATAATCAACTAGCATAGGAAGGAAAAACAAGCATAGCTTCAAGATTTTCAACACATAGAGAGGAAACTTAATATTATTGCAATTCCTACAAGCATATGTTCCTCCCTCATAATAATTTTCAGTAGCATCATGAATGAATTCAACAATATAACCAGCACCTAAAGCATTGTTTTCATGATCTACAAGCATAGAAAATTTACTACTCTCCACATAAGCAAAATTCTTCTTATTCGGAATAGTGGGAGTATCATAAGAGACTCGAACACTATAAATTGTTTCCACATTAAAAGAGTAATGTTCAGAAAAAGTGTAATCATAATCATGACAAGTTTTATAAATATAATCATCACTACTTTTTATAGCATAAGTTTCATCACAATAATCATCATAAGTAGCAACTTTGTTCTCATCATAATCGATTGAAACCTCTTCCAAGATAGTGGAATCATCACTAAATAAAGTCATGACCTCTCCAAATCCACTTTCATATTCGTCACAATAAGATTCAACATCCTCCAAAATAGTGGGATCATTACTTCCTAAAGTTGACACTCTTCCAAACCGACTTTCATCAATGTAATCATCATACGCAAGAGGCATGCTATCATCATAACAACTTTGCATATCAAAACTTGGGAGGCTAAAAATATCATCTTCATCAAACATAGATTCCCCAAGCTTGTGGCTTTGCATATCATTAGTATCATGGATATTCAAAGAGTTCATACTAACAACATTGCAATCATGCTCGTCATTCAAAGATTTAGTGCCAAACATTTTAATGCATTCTTCCTCTAGCAATTGAGCATAACTATCGGAATCCTTATTTTCACGGAAGGCAGTAAAAAGATGAAGCATATGAGGCACCCTCAATTCCATTTTTTGTAAAAAATTTTATAGACTAAACTAGTGATAAAACAAGAAACTAAAAGATTCGATTGCAAGATCTAAAGGTATACCTTCAAGCACTCACCTCCCCGTCAATGGCGCCAGAAAAGAGCTTGATGTCTACTACACAACCTTCTTCTTGTAGACGTTGTTGGGCCTCCAAGTGCAGAGGTTTGTAGGACAGTAGCAAATTTCCTTCAAGTGGATGACCTAAGGTTTATCAATCCGTGGGAGGTGTAGGATGAACATGGTCTCTCTCAAGCAACCCTGCAACCAAATAATAAAGAGTCTCTTGTGTCCCCAACACACCCAATACAATGGTAAATTGTATAGGTGCACTAGTTCGGCGAAGAGATGGTGATACAAGTGCAATATGGATAGTAGATATGGGTATTTGTAATCTGAAATTATAAAAACAGCAAGGTAACTAATGATAAAAGTGAGCGTAAACGGTATTGCAATGGTAGGAAACAAGGCCTAAGGTTCATACTTTCACTAGTGCCAGTTCTCTCAACAATAATAACATAATTGGATCATATAACTATCCCTCAATATGCAACAAAGAGTCACTCCAAAGCCACTAATAGCGGAGAACAAACGAAGAGATTATGGTAGGGTACGAAACCACCTCAAAGTTATCCTTTCTGCTCGATCTATTCAAGAGTCCGTAGTAAAATAACACAAAGCTATTCTTTCCGTTCAATCTATCATAGAGTTCGTACTAGAATAACACCTTAAGACACAAATCAACCAAAACCCTAATGTCACCTAGATACTCCATTGTCATCTCAAGTATCTGTGGGCATGATTATATGATATGCATCACACAATATTAGATTCATCTATTCAACCAAGACAAAGTACTTCAAAGAGTGCCCCAAAGTTTCTACCGGAGAGTCAAGACGAAAACGTGTGCCAACCCCTATGCATAGGTTCATGGGCGGAACCCGCAAGTTGATCACCAAAACATACATCAAGTGGATCACGTGAATATCCCATTGTCACCACAAATAAGCACGGAAAGACATACATCAAGTGTTCTCAAATCCTTAAAGACTCAATCCGACAAGATAACTTCAAAGGGAAAACTCAATCCATCACAAGAGAGTAGAGGGGGAGAAACACCATAAGATCCAACTATAATAGCAAAGCTCACGATACATCAAGATCGTATCACCTTAAGAACGAGAGAGAGAGAGAGAGAGAGAGAGAGAGAGAGAGAGAGAGAGAGAGAGAGATCAAACACATTGCTACAGTTACATACCCTCAGCCCCGAGGGTGAACTACTCCTCCCTCGTCATGGAGAGTGTCGGGATGATGAAGATGGCCACCGGTGATGGATCCTCCCCTCCGGCAGGGTGCCGGAACGGGCTCCCAAGAGGTTTTTGGTGGCTACAGAGGCTTGCGGCGGCGGAACTCCCGATCTATTGTTCGCTTCGATGTTTTTAGGGTATATGGGAATATATAGGTGAAAGAAGTCGGTCGGGGGAGCCACGAGGGGCCCATGAGAGTGGAGGGCACGCCTAGGGGGTGGGTGGGCGCGAACCCCTATCTCGTGGCCTCCTTGATGCTTCCCTAGCTTGCACTCCAAGTCCCCTGGATTGCTTCTATTCCAAAAATAATGCTCCCGAAGGTTTCATTCCATTTGGACTCCGTTTGATATTCCTTTTCTTCGAAACACTGAAATAGGCAAAAAAAACAGCAATATTGGCTGGGCCTCCGGTTAGTAGGTTAGTCCCAAAAATGATATAAAAGTGTAAAGTAAAGCCCATAACATCCAAAACGGGTAATAAAATAGCATGGAACAATCAAAAATTATAGATACGTAGGAGACATATCAACGGTAGGGACCCACATGGTCCATGGCCACACGCATGCAAGTGCCTCTTATTACACGAAAAAAATGAATCCTCCCCCTGACAGCTGGGACCCACCAGCTATATCTTCGCATGAAAGGAAGTGCCTCCTTATTAAGAGAAAAATAATGATTGCTCCCCATGAAAACTGACGCCCACCAGAGTTGGGGGCTGACTTGTGGCTCTACTAAGTTGACACATACGTAGGGCTTTGTCAACTTAGTCAAGAAACGATTCTATCAGCAGCGACCGTTGGATGTTAATCCAATGGATGTGCTGCTTCTTCAACCTCTAATTTTCATGCTCCGGCCACCCAAACCAGCACCGGCGGGACCGCGTGCTCCTGCCTCTCATGGACAGTTGTGCTGCTACGCAGGCCTCACCCACCCTCCTACTCCCACCGCTGGCCAGACCATCCCTCTACACACCCACACCCCCTGTGATTCTACGGTGATGGCAGCCTCACACCATAGCCGAACTAGTCAATCGTCATACTCCCCTCTGTGTCTTCCCCGACTCCAGGTCGTTCCCTTCTTGGGCCTCGCTGTCGTCCACTACCTAGGTGCTATCCACGCGGCATTGATCAACGTGGTCAGCGAACGATAGCCACCAGAAGAGGACTATAAGCAGTGACGCTGATAGCTGGACCCACCAGCTACATCTTCGCACAGAAGGAAGTGCCTCCTTATTACACGCAAAAAATGGTGCCTACCCGTGACAGCTTGGACCTACCATCTATATCACCGCACGCAAGGAAGTGCTTCCTCATCCTCCCTGACAATTGGGACCCACCTAGTCGAAGCATACGTAGTGTTGGCTGTCTGGTCGCAAACGTGTATGTACATACTGGCGCATCGGTCTGTCTGCCATGATGAAGCGTGGCATAGTAAGGAGAGGTAGCAGTTTAGGCAGTCTAGTCTGAATCATGTACACGCACATACAGTCATGCTACAAAAATGATGACCACGTACGTACATACGGGCGTGGTCTCGAAGGCGTACAACGACTATGCCCTGTTCATTGGCAGCCAACCGGCTGGGTTAGAACGGGGAAACGAAGTCATGTTCATCGGGAGACAACTGGGTCATAATGCGTCCTATTCAATGGGAACCAACTGGCTTGGATGGAACAAGCGAAATGGGGTCTGGCGTACCGCAAAACGGAGGAAAGGGTCTTCTATTCGACTGCCTACGGTCGAAACGGGATCATGTTCATCGGGAGGGGCGTGGCATACCACAAAACGGAGGAAACAGACTTCTCTCCAAATGCCTACAATTGAAATTAGGTCCTGTTGATCGGGAAGGGTCTGGTGCACCACAAAATAGAGGAAACGGACTTCACTTAGAGTGCATACGATATAAACGGGGTCCTGTTCATCAGGAGTGGTGTGGCCTACCGCAAAACGGGACTCCATGGGCTACTATCCATCCATCGTCGACTTCCTCCAGCCTGCATCGGTACTGTTCATCCAAGGGCTATTGTTCATATAGCCTCCACCAGTTACTATTCATCCAGCCTCCACGAGGTCCGGTTCATCCACTCCCAACTGGCTGGGGTGTGTGGTGGCCTCCTCGGGGTCCTTTTCATCCAGCGGCAACCGCCTACTACCACGGGGTCATGTTCATCCAATCCCCATGGGGAACTATTCATCCAGAGCCAAGCAACTTGTGGACTCACCACACGTCTTGACTCGTTCTACGTATCACGCGCGCCGCAGCAACGGGCACTGTTCATCAAGAGGCAACCCAGCACACCGGCTCGCTACGTCTCGCACGGGGGCTCAACCGCCTTCAGTAAGCAGCGGGAGCGATCGATTTCTTGGGTTTAGTTAGCAGCACCATTGAAAGAACCGTTTAGGTTCAGTTAGCAGCAAAGCAATTGATTGGGTTCAGTTAGTAGCGAAGAGATCGATTGGCTTCAGTACGTAGTGGGATCGATCGATCGCTCGGGTTCAGTAAGCGAACGCCTCGCTTGGTCTCAGTTAGCGAGCGCCTCGCACAATCGCACGTATGACAAAAATGCGCAAACCACACTGCATCACTCGGCCCCGACCACCCACCATAACCGGGAACAGTAACATCCAAAATTCTAAATTTTGGAATGCTATATAAAATAAATAAATATGATCTTTATTTTTTATTGTTGTGTGATTGATTGTAAGAAATTGAGTGGAATTTGAACTTTTTTTGGAAAGTTGAATGAGAGGGAATGAAATGACTTTCCCAAACATTCCTCTTTGCACTTCATCTCCACTGAATCCAAATCCAATTCATAACAAAACCCTTGAGTGGAGCTAGTATGACTTCTTCTATTTAAAGAAATGAGAACGGTTTTGAAAGTTTGAAAGAATCAAATTGAAAGTCCCTTTGAAGGTCTTTTGAAGCCCACTTTCAATTTGGAGTAATTTTGAATTATCAAATTTCAAAACCTCTAGAAATATTCAAAAAGAAAGAAGTAATATGAAACTTCAAATATTCAGAGGCATTTGAAATATTTTGGCCAAGGGAAAGCACAAAAGATTTGAAATTCAAATTCAAATCCAATTGGGAGTTATTTGGTTTTTATTCAAATTATTTTTCTTCAAAAATAAAATATATGGAAATTTGGGTAAAATGATTCCCTACAATAGAAAATTGGACAAAAGGAAATTTGAAATCATTTGGGTATTTTAAAATAATTTTATTTGAATTTTAAATGCAATAGTAGCACTATTTGCATTTTTTGAATTTGTGTGAATTTTATTTGACTTTGAAAAACAGTTCATGGTGGATTTATTTTTCTAAAAAATTTGATATATAATATGTCTAGATTATATTAAATTTTCATTTTTTTCTTTTCTTTGTTATTTGTGTTATTAAAAATAGGAAAGTTTTCATTTAAAAGGAAATAAACCCCCTCGGCCCACAATACCAGGCCCGTCCAAGAGCATCACGGTCGCATCCGAATCTTTTCGGATCGCTTGCCGCTCTATTCCTGGTTTCTCTCTCTCGCTGACAGTGGGGCCCACTCGAGCGATGGAACCCCGCCTGCCTTCTTCGTCCTCTGTCCTTAGCTCGCCGGAGATCCGCCACGGATCCGTATCCCGTCGCCGATCGTTGTCGTTCCATGCAGGCCCCTGCCCCACACAACCCTCCCCTATAAGTACCCCACCTTCCCGATTGATCTCACCCGTAAAACCCCTCGAGACCCCCTGCCCTTGCTTCCATTTCTCACCGGAGCAAAGCTTTGCTGCCGCGCCATTGCTGCCCTACCCCACGCTTCTGACCACCTCGCCGCCATCTGAGATGACCCCGAGAACCCCTTCGCTCCCCTACTTTGCCAGGACAAGCGCCTCGACCTCCTCGATGACCAGAGCACCGTCCCTGCTCACCACCGAATGCCATCGCCACCGTCAAGCTCGCTGCCGTCACTTCCAAACGCCTCCACCGACTCCAAGACAACCTACATGACCGCCTCGCTCTGCCGCATCGACTGGACAACGCCACCATTGTCAGGGATCACCGGAACACCGTCCCCAACCTCGCCCAAGCCACCACCATCGCCGCCATCGACCACCAAGGTACTGATCGGTCACCCGCCCCTCTCTCTCTCTCGTCGGCAAAACCCATGTCGTTAGATCCCGATCCATCGGCCCCTTTAGATTCGTTTTATATTAGATCGACGCAAACTTTTTTCTATTAAATACTAGTCGTCCGCCCGTAAAAACACGCACAACCCCCGTAGTGAATCAGGAGATGCCACATGTACTCCTGACCGACTCGTAGTTTTTCTTATTTTTAGTTTTTGTTTAAATTTTTAGAATAGTTCAGTTTTTATATTCTTTATATCTTTTAGATTTTAAGTCCCAAATTAGTGATTCTTTTTGCATTATCCTTATAATTTTGTCTAGTTTCTATTTGTGCCCATGGTTTTCAAATTTGAATTTCTTGAAAAATTTTCAAATCACTATTTTGGCCATATCAAAAATATTTTTTATTGATTCTTTTTTCTACTATTTTGTTTATCTAGTAGCATATACTGATTTACTTTTAGTTTATTTTAAATTAGGTTTATTGCGAAAACAGTAATGTTTTATTTTATAGGATTAGTGTCATATAGTTTTCTTTTGTATTTTGACAAGTTTTACTTTGTTTCTGTTAGGAACTGCAGCCACTTTTACTTTTAGTTAAAATAAATTTTTATTATTTAGTTTCTTTAGTTTTGTAGATACACTTGTTTTAATCTTAGTAGGAGTTTTAGAAAGGCTTTTAGGTTGATTCTTTTTGCATAGAAAACTCTAGTTAAAATTATTTTTGTTAATTTTATACAACTTTATTTTATTTTCTGTTAAGTTATTAGTTTAGTGTTTTCTTTGCTGTTAAGTTTAGTAGGACAAAAACTTTATTGCTTAGTGTTCTTTGTATTTTTTTTGTAAATAGGCTTCATGGTTTCTGCCAAGTCTTTTGAAGTTTTCTTTGTATTTTTCTTTAGTAGTTTTCTTTGTATTTTTATTTTGAATTTTCTCTGGAATTTTATGGTTTTCATTATTGATTTCTTTGTTGTTTTATTTGTTGAGTGTTATTTTGATTGCTAGTATTGTTTGCTAGAATGATTGCTTATATCAATGCATTGTTTGATTATATAGATTTCATCGGAGTGACGAACAGTTCTACCAAGTCTTTCTTTCTGACAGTGTTATAACCTTCATCAACTTACCAGGCAAGTTCACTTTGACCATATTGTTTTATACCTATGATTTTACATGCATTTTGTGCCACCTTTTTCATCAATTCCTCCAATAGTGATTTTGAATTCTTGTACTCGAGTAGAATGCATGAGGTAGTAACCCATCTCCTTGTTATCAAGCCCCTAGATGTTATTTAGTTTTAATGTTACGTTGTAGTCGACGGGGTTTGGGAAGAGTGTTCAGGAGTGATGTGAGAATGGAGGACTCTACGTCAATGACGACAACTTCATGATGGCAATTTGAAGACCGGCATTCTTCAAGGCCTTCATTTTCTAGACTACAAGACTTGAGACAAGATTTCAATACACACTACTAGGTGAAGGATGTATTTGATGGGCACCCTGGAGCAACCAGTGGATGGTCGGGATGCATGGAAGAAATCTTGCGGAAAGCTTCACCTAGACTCAAAGAGATGGAAGAATACTTCATGCCCGGAAGCTTACTTGTGCAGCCACAAATCACTATGGGCTCTCGCTTGGTTGACGTTAGTTGTGACTGTGGATGGGACGGTGCTAGCAGATGTAGAACTATGGTCGGACTGGATGGACCAGACAGTGGTCAGACGAACTCTTAGGAAGACCATGTTTCGTTCGTCCCGTTCTCAATCAACCGGCAGTGCGAGAACTTTCAAAGAGGGAACAAATCTGGTGGGTAAAGTGCACATCACTTTGCAAACCTAATCGATTAGTCGTGTCCCCAGTTATGGATAATTTGAACCTCTGGAGTTGGATCTATCTCTAAACTCTCAACACCGGATTGAAAACTGAATTATGGGAAACCTATGATGATATGGGCTATGAGACATCGGTTGGTGGAACCATGTCATAGTCGATAACTCTGTAGTAGAGATTTGCTGGACTATCCTTTGTTGTAGGGAGAAATAAAGCAAAACCAGCTTTTATGCAAAAACTCAGACATAGAGCCACAAAGCCATATTGCATATAGAATAGTTTTATCATCTATTTTTCTTTTCTGATCTTGTCGATACATTCAATGTACTGACCTACACGGCTGCAACATATCATGTTGCAGGATTTTCCTACGACGAGTGAGTTTTATTGTAGGGTTACAGTCTACACTCAACCTGTCGATAGCATTGATGGGACTTGATGCGGCTTGAATTACGTTGGTATTTCCCCAAAGAGGAAGGGATGATGCAACACAGCGACGGTAGGTATTTCCCTCGGTGATGAGACCAAGGTTATTGAACCAGCAGGAGAACCACGCAACATTACGTAGACGGTACCTGCACACAAAGAACAAATACTTGCAACCCGGCGTGTTAAAGGGGTTGTCAATCCCTTTCAGGTAACGGTGCCAGAAGTTGTCAAGTTGACGGGATAAAATTGTAGTAGATTGATAGATGCAAATAAAAGCAAATAAAATTCAGCGAGGTATTTTTTGGGGGTTTTGGATTAATAGATCTGAAAATAAAAGTTGCAAATAAACAAAAAGGCAAATATCAAAATAGATCTAAAAGTATAGGATGAGAAAATTGACCCGGGGGCCGTAGATTTCACTAGTGGCTTCTCTCGAGAAAAATAGCATACGGTGGGTAAACAAATCACTGTTGGGTGATTGATAGAACTTCAAATAATTATGGTGATATCCAGGCAATGAACATTATTTAGGCATCACGTCCAAGATTAGTAGACTGACTCCTGCCTGCATCTATTACTATTACTCCACACATCAACCACTATCCAGCATGCATCTAGTGTATTAAGTTCATGGAGAAACGGACTAATGCAATAAGAATGATGACATGATATAGACAAGACCTATTCATGTAGGAATAGACCCCATCTTGTTATCCTTAATAGCAATGATACATACGTGTCATTTCCCCTTCTATCACTGGGATTGAGCACTGTAAGATCGAACCCATCACAAAGCACCTCTTCCCATGGCAAGAAAAATCGATCTAGTCGGTCTAACTAAGTGAAAGATTTGAACAAGAAATACGAGGCTATAAGTAATCATGCATATAAGAGATCAAAATACTCAAATAACTTTCATGGATAAAAGCATAGATCTGATCATAAACTCAAAGTTCATCGGATCCCAACAAACACACCACAAAAAGAGTTAGATCAAATAGATCTCCAAGAGTCCATTGTATTGAGAATCAAAAGAGAGAGAGGAAGCCATCTAGCTACTAACTACATACCCGTAGGTTTACAATGAACTACTCACGCATCATCGGAGAGGCACCAATGAGGATGATGAACCCCTCCGTGATGGTGTCTAGATTGGATATGTGGTTTCTGGAACTTGCGGCGGCTGGAATTGTTTTTCGTTGACACACACCAAGGGTTTCCGGAATATTGGGGTATTTATAGAGCAAAGAGGCGGTGCCGGAGGCCACCAAGGTGGGAACAACCCAACAGGGCGCGCCTAGGCCCCCAGGCGCGCCTAGGTGGGTTGTGCCCCTCGAAGCACCCCTCTGGTACTTCTTTGGCCCATCCTGTGTCTTCTGGACCAGAAAAAATCTCCAAAAAGTTTTGCTGCATTTGGACTCCGTTTGGTATTGATTTTCTGCGAAATAAAAAACAAGCAAAAAACAGCAACTGGCACTGGGCACTATGTCAATAGGTTAGTCCTAGAAAAATGATATAAAGTTGCTATAAAATGATTGTAAAACATCCAAGAATGATAATATAACAGCATGGAACAATAAAAAATTATAGATACATTGGAGACGTATTAGCATCCCTAAGCTTAACTCCTGCTCGTCCTCGAGTAGGTAAATGATGAAAACAGAATTTTTGATGTGGAATGCTGCCTAACATGTTCATCACATATTCTTTTCTTTGTAGCATGGACATTTGGAAATTTATATGATTCAAAGCAATAGTCTAGTTTTGACATGAGGATTTCAATACTCAAGTATTTCAACAAGCAACCATGTCTTTCAAAATATCAATACTAAAGCAAGTAATCCCTAGCCCATTATGCTTAATCATTGATCCATTCATGAAACACACTCGCATATTGGCTACACCCAATGCTCAAGTACGCTCATAGTGCCCCTTAGTTGGTCCTTTATAAGAGAAGATGGAGACTCAAATAAAAATAAATATTGCATAAAGTAAATAGAGAGGCCCTTCGCAGAGGGAAGTAGGGATTTGTAGAGGTGCCAGAGCTCAAAGCGAAAAAGATAGAGATAATGATTTTGGGTGGCATGCTTTTCCTGTCAACGAAAATGATGGAGTAGTTCCCAATCTTTCCATGCTAGATATATCTTAGGTGGTTCCCAAACTGGAAATAAAGTTTATTCCTTTTTCCACCATACTTTCACATTCCACGGCTAACCGAATCCACGGGTGTCGTCCATACCAACACTTTCCAAGGAATTTATTATTTGACAACATAAAGTAAATTCATTTTTCCTTTCGGCACTGGGCATCCCTATTACCTTTGTCGTACTCTCTTGCAATGACAAGTGAATAAACACTCATCTTGAGAATAACACATCTTGCATGAAAAAATATCAGCCACCCCCTACTGTTTCTTGAGCAGTACGAGCACACAAAGGGGAAATTTATTTTGAAATTAGAGATGGCACATACAAATTTTTTAGAATGGCACAGGAATACCGCATATAGGTAGGTATAGTGGACTCATATGGCAAAACTAGGTTTAAGGATTTTGGATGCACAAGTGGTGATCATACTTAGTGCAAGTGAAGGCTAGCAAAAAGATTGAGAAGCATCCAACCAAGAAATGAAAAATCACATAAGCGAGCACTAAGCATAGCTAACACTGAATAATGCACCACAAGTAGGATGTAATTTCATTGCATAACTATTTACTTTCGTGCTTGCATAGGGAATCACAAACCTTAACACCAATATTCTTACTAAAATATAATACTCATTAACATGACTCGCATATCATATCATCATACCGCAAAACTATTACAAAGAATCAAGTTTATTTTGCCCAATGATATTCAAGAAAGTTTTTATTATATTCATCTTCAATATCTATCACTTTGGGACTAATTTCATAAGTTGCTTTTGATAGCTCAAACAAATCTAAGTGAAGAACATGAGCATAAAAAAGTTCTTCTCTCAAAATAATTTAAGTGAAGCAAGAGAGAATTTATTTAAATTTTTACTAACTCTCAAATAAATCTAAGTGAAGCATGAGAGCATTTCTTCAAAAGTAATAAAGCACACCATGCTCAAAAGATATAAGTGAAGTACTAGAGCAATTCCATAGCTCATAAAGATTTAAGTGAAGCATAGAGAACAATTCTAACAAGTCATAGCAAAATTTTGGCTCCCTAAAATAGGTGTGTCCAGCAAGGATAGATGACACAAAATAAAAAGCAAAACAATCAAAGACTCATATAATAAAAGACACTCCAAGAAAAACTCATGATATGTGATGAATAAAAATATAGCTCCAAGCAAAATACATATGGTCGTTAGAAGAAAGAGGGGATGCCACTTGGGCATCCCCAAGCTTAGTTGCTTGCTTATCTTCTAGATAATAGCTCGGGATGCCATGGGCATCCCCAAGCTTAGGCTTTCTTACTCCTTATTCCTTCATCCATCATGATCTCACCCAAAACATGAAAACTTCAATCACACAAGACTCAACAAACCTTCGTGAGATCTGTTAGTATAACAAAGCAAATCACTACTCTAATTACTATTGCAAACCCATTCATATTTTATTTTTGCATTATATCTACTGTATTCCAACTTTACTGTGGCTTATACCATCCAATACAAACCATAGATTCATTAAAATAAGCACACAATGCAAAGAAAACAGAATGTGTCAAAAACAGAACAGTCTATAGTAATTATGGAACTTCGTATACTTATGTAACTCCAAAAATTCTGAAAACTTGGGACAACATGGGAAATTTGTATATCAATCTTCTGTAAAAAAAATTAAGAGAAAAACCACGTTTATGTCATTTATGAAAATTATTTTTCTGGGTGCAGAAGTTTCTATTTTTCAACAAGATCAAAGCAACTATCACCCAACATGATCCCAAAGGCTTTGCTTGGCACAAACACTAATTAAAACATAAAAACACATCTAATCAGATGCATCTTTATATATTTATTCTAAAACAGCAAGAAAACCTAAAAGCAAAAAGATAAAGATTGGGTTGCCTCCAAACAAGTGCTATCGTTTTACGCTCCTAGCTAGGCAGAAAGCAAAAGTCGAAGTATTGTCTTCTTTATTCCTAGATCCATACGATGCCCTTGATTCATATGGTGGCTTAATTCTTGTTCTAGGGAAGTGTTCCATACCCTTCCTCAGTGAAAATTGAAATTTAATATTGCCTTCTTTCATACCAATCAAGGCACAGATAGTACGTAAGAACGGTCTACCAAGTATAATTGGACAAGACGGATTGAATCAATATCAAGAATAATAAAATCTATGGGAACATAATTCCTATTTGCAAGAATAAGAACATCATTAATTCTTCTCATAGGCTTTTCAATAGTAGAATCCACTAAGTGCAAATTTAAAGAACATTCTTCAATATCGGTAAGACCAAAAACATCACATAAAGATTTTGGAATTGTAGAAACACTAGCACCCAAGTCACATAAAGCAAAACACTCATAATTTTTAATCTTGACTTTGATAGTAGGTTCCCATTCATCATGTAATTTTCTAGGAATTGAAAGCTCTAATTCCAACTTTTCTTCCAAAGCTTTCATCATAGCATCAACAAAATGTTTAGTAAAAGCTTTATTTTGTTCATAAGCATGGGGTGAATTTATCATGGATTGCAACTAAGAAATAAAATCAACCAAATAGCAATTATCATAATTAAAGTCTTTGTAATCCAAAAGAGTGGGCACATCAGTAGTTAAAGTTTTAACCTCTCCAAACCGACTTTTATCCATTTTCTCAACAAGATTTTCACCCTCCACATTATTGGGACGCCTTCTAGCTAAAGAGTCTTCAGTCCCTTTATGATCAATCTTAATCTTACTAAACAAAGAACAAATAGAAGAAACACCAATCACTTTAAGATCTTCATTATTTTTATGAAAGCAATCGCTAGAAAACGCTTTTTCTAAAAGTTCTCTTTTAGCTCTAAGCATGGCGGTTCTTTTGTTACTTTCATCCACAGAAACATATAAAGCTTTAGTTGATTCATCAACCTTGGGCACAAAAATTTTCATCTTTTTATTTTCTACATCATGAGATATTCTATCAATGCTTACAGACATATCAACAATCTTATTCAACTTTTCTTCTATTGTAGCATTGAAAACTTTTTGAGTATTGATAAATTCTTTAATATTATTCTCAAGATCAGAGGTGTTCCTATTATTATTATAAGAAGGATTATCATAGGAATTACCATAATTATTAGAGGAATTACTAGGAAAAGGCCTAGGATTAAAAATACCTCTATAAGCATTGTTATTAAAATTGTTTTGCAAGATAAAATTCACATCTACAACATCACTATTTTGCTCAATCAAAGTAGACAAAGGCACATCCCTAAAATAAATAGGAGCAATTTTATTGGTAACCAATTTCATAAGAGCATCAACTTTTTCACTCAAAGAAGAAATTTCTTCAACTGAATTAATTTTTTTTTCTAGTTGGAGCTCTTTCGATAAGCCATCGTGAATAATTTGCCATAATATTGGCTAGCAACCTAGTAGATTCACCAAAAGTAATTTACATAAAAGTACCACCTGCAGCAGAATCTAAAATATTTGTAGAAACAAAATTCAATCCCGCATAAAAATTTCATATGATCATCCAAAGATTCAAACTATGAGTAGGGCAATTTCTTAGCATCAATTTTATTCTTTACCAAGATTGCACAACATGTTCATGCTCAAATTCCTTAAAGTTCATGATTTTGTGTCCTAAGGGATACAATTTTCGCGGGCGGAAAATACTTTGTAATAAAAGCATCCTTGCACTTATCCCAAGAATCTATACTATTGCGAGGCATAGAAGAAAACCAAATTTTTGCACGATCTCACAAAGAAAATAGGAATAATTTCAACTTCACAATATCATTGTCCATATCTTTGTTCTTTTGCATGTCGCATAATTTCATGAATGTGTTAAGATGGTACACGACATCCTCACTAGGAGTACCGGAAAATTGATCTTTCATAACAAGATTCACCAAAGAGACATTAATATCACAAGACTCTGCACAAGTGGTGGGAGGAGCAAGCGGAGTGCCAATAAAATCATTGTTGTTGGTATTGGAGAAATCACACAACTTGGTGTTCTCTTGAGTCATCGTGACTACACAACAAGATTGCACTCAAAAACATACCTGATGAGAAAACGATGAACGGAAAAGAGGGCGAATAAAACGGCAAATTTTTGTGAAGTGGGGGAGATGAAAACGAGAGGCAACTGGCAAATAATGTATATTGCAAGGAGATGAGATTGGTGACTAGGAACCTGGTAGATGTTGATGATCTCTCCCCGACAGAGGCGCTAGAAATTCCTTTTGATGCGGCTTGAACTATGTCGGTATTTCCCCAAAGAGGAAGGGATGATGCAGCACAGCAACGGTAGGTATTTGCCTCAGTGATGAGACCAAGGTTATCAAACCAGTTGGAGAACCACCCAACACTACGTAAACGTTATCTGCAAACAAAGAACAAATACTTGCAACTCGACGTGTTAAAGGGGTTGTCAATCCCTTTAGGGTAACGGTGCCGAAAATTGTCAAGTTAACGGGATAAAATTGTAGTAGATTGATAGATGCAAATAAAAGCAAATAAAATTTAGCAAGGTATTTTTGGAGTTTTGGATTAATAGATCTGAAAATAAAACTTAAAAATAAACAAAACTACAAATAGCAAAATAGATCTGAAAATATATGATGAGAAAATAGACCCGGGGGGCGTAGATTTAACTAGTGGCTTCTCTCGAGAAAAATAGCATGCGGTGGGTGAACAAATTACTGTTGTGGAATTGATAGAACTTGAAATAATTATGATGATATACAGGCAATGATCATTATATAGGGATCACGTCTCAAGATTAGTAGACCGACTCTTGCCAGCATCTACTACTATTACTCCACACATCGACCGCTATCCAGCATGCATCTAGTGTATTAAGTTCATGGAGAAATGGAGTAATTCAATAAGAATAATGACATGATATAGACAAGATCTATTCATGTAGGAATAGACCCCATCTTGTTATCCTTAATAGCAACCATACACACGTGTCGTTTCCTCTTGTGTCACTCGGATTGAGCACCGTAAGATCGAATCCATCACAAAGCACCTCTTCCCATGGCAAGAAAAATCGATGTAGTCAGCCTAACTAAACCAAAGATTCAAAGAAGAAATACGAGGCTATAAGTAATCATGCATATAAGAGATCAAAAGACAAATAAATTTCATGGATAAAAACATAGATCAGATCATAAACTCAAAGTTCATCGGATCCCAACAAACACATCGCAAAAAGAGTTACATAAAATAGATCTCCAAGAGACCATTGTATTGAGAATCAAAAGAGAGAAGCCATCTAGCTACTAACTACGGACTCATGGGTCCACAATGAAGGACTCACGCATCATCGGAGAGGCACCAATGAGGACGATGAACCCCTCCGTGATGGTGTCTAGCTTGGATCTGTGGTTTCTGGAACTTGCGACAACTGGAATTGTTTTTCGTCGACTCCCCTAGGGTTTCTGGAATATTGGGGTATTTATAGAGCAAAGAGGCGGTGTGGGAGGCCACCGAGGTGGGCACAACCCACCAGGGCACGCCCAGGCCCCCAGGCGCGCCCAGGTGGGTTGTGCCCCCTCGGGGCACCCATCTGGTACTTCTTTGGCCCATCTTGTGTCTTCTGGCCCAGAAAAAAACTCGAAAAAATTTCACTGCGTTTAGACTCCATTTGGTATTGATTTTCTGTGAAATAAAAAACGAGCAAAAAACAACATCTGGCACTGGGCACTATGTCAATAGGTTAGTCCAAAAAAAGATATAAAGTTGCTACAAAATGTTTTAAACATCCAAAAATGATAATATAATAGCATGGAACAATAAAAAAATTATAGATACGTTAGAGACGCAGGACTCCACACCCGTTTGATTGTTTCCGCTGAAACTTACGAGGTATATATAGTTTTACATTATTTATACCTGCTAAAGACAAGCTGTCGATGAAAATAGTTTCATGCTGCAAGAATCTTCAACTAAATCATGCTATTTTTTAAACATGTTTATTACGTTGTTAAATAATAGGCTGGGAAAAGGGAAACTTTGCATAATACGAATATGTTCAGTTTGAAAATATGGCCACTATGATGAGAGAGTACAGTTGGCGTGGTTGTATTTTTTTTAGCAAGTTTAAAAACATGATTATCATGATGAGAAACCTGGCCGTGCATCTTTTTCCTGCAAAAAAGAGGGAAAAAGATAAGAAACCTAAGAAAAAAACATGTCTTTGTTGTGCATATACTGAGATATAGGGATTAGGAGGTATTAGGATAGCCCATACCTGCAAAAAAGAGGGGAAAAGATAAAAAACCTAAGAAAAAAAATCATGTCTTTGTTGTGCATATACGGAGACATAGGGATCAGTAGGTATTAGGATAGCGTGATGCCCGTGGCCCGTGAGGAGATGAATATGAAGAGGCAGGGGGCGGATCCAGTGAAGACTGTCTATCCCCTTCCTTTCTTTCTCGGTTACTCAACTGGGTGACAGAGGCGTTTCCTCAGCCGCTGACCAGTGCGATTTCTTATCCATTGCGCCAAATGGTGCTGACCAGTGCGATTTCTTATCCATTGCGCCAAATGGTGCAAAGAGCCGCTAAAGCCATGTTGTCGATGAAAATAGTTTAATTTTGCAAGGACATATTCAGTACTCGTTGCAGAGAGCCCATATATTAAACCATACTCTTTTGAAAATGTCTATCACATTGTGAAATCCAAGTTTGAAAAAAAATGTATAATAGTTGCACCAATAAATTATATTTGTATAACACTGCCCATTGCGCTAAATGGCACCGAGTCCCATTTAAAACCATGCACTTGCTAAAAATATTTGCATTTTTCAGTAACTGTGTTTGAGCAAATACATACGGTAAGAACTTAGTAAAAGTTTAATTGATTGTCTGTTTAAGCTCACATAAAATGCAAGATGGCAACAACAGAGCACAACTGTATCACGTGCAACAGCAACCAAAATTAGTTAGCTAATAAACTGTCTGAAGGGAACCAATCATTTCAGAGTAGTTTATTCCACATCTCATTCTCCTCGAAAATGAGCCCAAGTGGCCATCAACAAATACAATTGTTTTGATACAACAACTGTAAGAGAAATGAGTAACCATGAAAGAAACAAAACGTTTAAGTTAGTTTTTTCTAACCATGGAGGAGAGTTGCATGTGAACTTTATAAAAGAAGGCCAATGTCAAGGAACAGCATGTTGACATACTCATCCTGCTCTCCATTCTTGTCATCAGTCCCGGCAATCAGCTCCTGACCAACACCTTCAGCAACGACCACGACAATGCCCCTTATTCTTTATCCTTGCATATACAGGAACTCAATCAGGTCAAGAAAAAAAGATATGAATCAACTCTCAAGATCAAGTGAGATGGGTGCCTTCCCTCTCTACTACTGCCAGGCTCAACACCAACTCCACATATCAAGCACATGTTGCCTTTCCACAACATGACAACACTTTTCAATGCAACAAACAAAAAGATTGGGCCTACAATGACGCCTCATTGCCTGAAAAGAATAAAAGAGGGAGCTCACCTTGATGAGTTGGAATCAGATGCACTCGTTATAGCTCGACCAAGCTGCGCCCATGGTCTGGACCGGCAGCGGGACCGGTGCTCCCGCTGCCTATACAGTCTGCTGCGGGTTAGAAGACGTGCCCAGCCTCCTCGTAGGTTAGAATATAGTTTTATTCTATATCATTATCAGTCTCGTAAGCTTTTCAGCAGATGATGATGCAATCAAAACAATTCCAAAATAAATGATATACTGATGAGAAAAGGTTAGGATTCTGATAGAAATAGCTAGCCTTCTACTGGCTATATTTCTGAAGTTATTTTCTGTTATTGTATGAGAACAACAAGATTTATAGGGTGAAATTAGGTCATGCTACAACTTTTGTAAAGGGAAAAAGGTTCACCAAAGAACAATCCATAGAAAAAGAAGCATCCAACCGGTTCCATTACATTACCCTCTGCTTGATTTTCTGACCAGCAGCAGGATCCTTTTTATGAATAAGCTCGTAAGAAACCAGGATGATATCCTTCAAAGGCCTAGGTGTTTCTTCGACTTTTCCAGTTAAGAACATGCAAACAGTAGCGATTGTCTGTATAGATGTTAGATTCAGACTTCATTTGCCCATTCGCCATGAAAAATAAAGAATAACTGCATAAAAAATAGTATAGAATACTAATATTCTGTCAAGACGTATAGAGGAAAACCACACCTATTACCACTTCTGCTGCAGATAAGAACACAAGAAATCACATGCACTCCTATTTTAGTAAACACGCTTGGTACTACTTCATGGATAGGGTGATTTTCAAATGCTTTCACGTTCAATAATTTAAGAGTAACTGGGCCTAAATCAACTCTGCTGTGTGTTTGAGAGCTGTACCAACCAAAATATTCATGATAAACCCTCAACCCCGCATAATTGATCGAATGGTGTGCCCACCTGTGAACTGCTATTCAGTAACAAGGTCTCAGGCTCTTCTAAACTAAAATCCCCACATCACACCAACAGGATGTACATCTGTGCATCTTATCCTCATAGAAAATAACTACTGTTTATAACCACCCCCCACAGTTCACAAAAGTACCTAGTTGTTTTGACATCTACAGAGTCTGCTGCTAGCTTCAGCGCCAACTTCTATTGGACTGGAGAAGTACAAAGTGTATTATTAGTTATTAATGCCTCTGTATGGAGAGAACAATCACCAAACTGGAAAACCATGGAGATAGAAACTATTTGTTATTTTTATTCAAACTAAACTATGAGGCAAAAAACAGGATATTATAAACTCAAATAAAGTATCCACATGTTATAAAGTTAGAAGCTACACTTCAACAAATATTTAAAAATTGGACTATTGTTAGTCATTGACTAACACTTACTCGTCTATCATTTTTTGCATGAGATTGACAAAGGTAAAAACGGTGACAGAACATAATAGATGTAGCAATTGTCACGTGTGACAGAAAAAATTTAGCATAAGTTGTATAATTCCAGCAAGAGTTGTGGCATTATCTCCACGTGTAATAAAAACTAAAGATACGAGCACATCAATTTTTATCGCAATTGCAAACTATTAAAGATGTGATGCGTACCATGGAAGCCTTCAAGGGCCAAAAGAAAAATGCATACAAACATGCATTGCCCAAAACAATTCTAAAATGCCAGACCACCATCATACAAGGCATATTTTTAGTATATCTTAACATTTCATATGATATGATAACTTATCGTATTTATGGAGAAAAAAACCAACCAGCAGTTCATTCAAAAAAATGTGCTTGCCATAAGAGTGCTCCATAAAGAAGTAAAATATTATCTTATCAGACAAACAATTGAATATCTCTGGACCAAATATATGCTGGTGTAAAACAAAAACACATCAGGAGAAGCAACTACGATACAATGACAATATAAAGACGCATTTTGAAATATTTAACATCTGGTTGGGTAAGTAGCAGAACTCAGTGTTTTTGGATAAGTAAGGGACAGTCAACCAACAGGCTAGAGTATCGATAAATGCATAGAAGGACATAAAAAACTTACACTTTGAGCTACAGTATCGACATTTCCATAAGTTCTGACGGCCCAGGCCAAGAACGAGGACGATCCGACGGTCGCGAATGCATGACATCGAGGGATCACCGTGGGAGCGAGTTGGCTAGCCTCTGTATTGTTTTAAATATGTGATTGTACTTTGATATATACATTGATGTAGTGTGTCCGTCAAAAAAAATACATTGATGTAGTGTGTATGCCAGCATACTGATAAGGGATGGCACAGATAAATAGAAGCTTGACCATTTGAGGCCAGGTCGCTACAGGAACTCCTCGAAATTCTCCTCGCCCTCGTTTCTATCACGATTTTCTACATCATGGATGGCCCAAAGAATGTCATTGCAGGTGTGTCTCCGGCCGTCCCAAGATGAAAAGCCCATTTTTGTCATGATTTTTTGTCACATAAGTAGGAGCCCACCACATCTACGATGATACGTGTTTTTGTCACAATTATCATCATAGAAGTGTCATAACCATGACAGAAAAAGTTTTCGTTCGGGCCATACTGTTACGGATGTGTCTTTTTTGTAGTGTAGAAAAGATCCAGTCACACATATACTAAATCCACGTACACAAAGAGGAGATACAAAGATGCAAAGTCAAGACAAGAGGATACATGGGCTAACTAGTTCATCCCAATCCTTGAAAGAAAGAGGTCTTGAATCCTAGAAGGATCTTCCCATGAAGGGGTCTTGAATCCACTTGGGGGATCTTATCACACGGAGGTCTTCAACTCCATGGGAGTGGTAAGTGGGTGAACAAGGATCTATCTCAAATAAGCTTTAACGTTTGTTAACCCTAGAAGGAGAAGGGGGTAGTCAATTTATAGTGCTAGTACCAGTGGGGCGAGATTAGAGGGATACATGGGCCTTTGGCCTATCTCTGCGCACAGGCAGATGTTGTGTCCGGCGGCTCACGAAGAGCGGGATGTCTGGGTCGTCTTAGCCGAACTTATGTTGCTCTCTGGATATGTCAGGACGGATATCCGGGTGGGGCCAGATGTCTGGGCTGGTTGGGCCAGATGTCCGGGTGGGGGCCGGATGTTTGGGTCCTGTAGCACTTCAGCTGTTGGTCTGTTTCTCTAACTGCGGCCTCTAGGCGTCGAATCTCCATGCCAGGAGCTGGATGTCCAGTCGTTGTAGCATTTCAGTGCTTCCTTCAGTGATGCTCCCTTGTTGGTGTACCTGATGACTTGGTCTTCATTCCGAGCATCTCTGGGGTGATCTTCCTCGTACCTAAGCACACATAATATTCGAGACTGAGGTTGTAGTCATGTTTCACGTAGATCACATGGAAGTTCATTAAGGAGAGATGTTACCTCGACATCGATAGCTCTTGCACGTGCTCGTGTCATCGGTCCACTTGGAACTTGGGGAGACGAAGGTAGTTCCATGGGGATGACCGTAGGATGCTCCGCATCATCAACTTTTTTGAAAAATTCCAACTTACTATTCCACCTTAAATCATTTAATTGAAATTTAAAAATCGCATGGGGCACTGATGAATATTTTATCAATGTACTACTTGTAATGATCTTGTATTGATGTAACTCCTTACAACAATCTCTTCATTTTTCCTGCATGCAAAGAACATATCGTTTTTTCATCTAACAACATTTTCAATGTCGTCCTACGATCAACACTTTGATCAATATGGTAACTTTATCTATATCTTGTTGTTTGCATACCATGGAATATGATTGACCCAAGTATGTTTTGCTCATCAATGTTGTCGGATTCAGGGCTCCGCAGACCCAAGGGGGCATGGCCATCCCCGCAAGTCTGTCGTGACACCGGCGGCGGCTTCCTAGGAGCGCGGGCGTGCACCCACGGGGGTCCGCATTGCCTCTGGCGATCGCGGAAAGGGTACCTCCCGTGGGGTCGGCGGCGGAAACCGAAGTGGACGTGGTCGAGGCGGAGGACGCGTGGTGGCTGCCCGACCACCACGCCCGCGATCCCACACGACCGACATGGCCCGGGAGTTTGTGGTGTGGGTGGAGAGGCCGGAGGGCCACTAGATCCACCTCCCATGCTTCTTCGCGGAAGAGCTTCCGGCCGGATGGCCTGATGGCATGTGGCTGTAGGCCAAGGGGTTTTGCAGCAAGGCCTCGTGGGTGGAGGTCGATGTCAACCCCGCTGGCAACATGGTCCTGAACCGCGGGTGGCAGACCTTCACCCGTGCCCGCGGCCTGCTGGGGAGGCGTACCCTCCATTTCAAGTACGATGGAGCGACGACGTTTTTCGACAAGGTCTTTGGGGAAGACGGCTGGCTCTTGGGGTGCTGCCCGAAAGGCCACGACCGCGAAAGCTACCATTTCTCCGACGACGGTCATCGCAGCGGTGGCGCCCTCCACGGTGAACTTGGCCTTGGCAACGGCCGCGACACCTCCAATAGTGGCGACGCCTCCCCCAGGAGAGCACAAGTGATGACGACTATGGAGAGCCGCCACGCCCGGACCAAGGAGGAGGGTGAGGCACCACGCCGTCGGGCCCCTGTCAACGAGGAGGAGGACTCGACTGATCACATGCATCACCAGAGCTGGGCCTTGGGAACAACGGCCCTCGCGAGGCTGCTCCTTTTGTTTGTTTTTTTGTTTCCTGCACCAAAAACCATGAAGGGCCCCGCGGGGCATGTAATAAACTGTGGCACTTGCTTCTTTATATTATCGTTTATTGCGCTTTTCCTAGTATCCGCGTAGCTGTTAATTGAAGGGTTCCTGTCTGACGCAATTAGGATAACTTAGCTTGATGTGCTTGTGAAGCTTGGCGGGTCCCTCCATCGCAGGAGCGTGCCCCTCATGGAGCCTTAACTCCGGGTACGCCCCTAGGGTCCCGGGGAGGCCCCCTTCCTCTGGGGTTGGACCGCTCCAGGGTCTCAAGAGACCTACACCTCGCGAGATTTCTGGAGGACTCACAGGGTTTCAGGGCCTCCAGAGATGCCTCCGCCAGGTGTCACACCTCCCATAGGTGCAAGCAGCACTTGTCATGAGGTTCCTCCAGGAACGAGCCAACCAAGTCGTGGCTGCTCTTTCTCCAGCCATCCTTTCCGGCCGCCCATCCCATGCCCGAGCACCCGGGCAAGGGTCGATCGTCACTGGTATGATGGGTCATGAGGCCCGCCAAGGCCACTAGGTGGATGCTCCAAAAGCCGGGGGCCGGGAACCACACTTGCTTGTTGGTGAAGGAAATATGCCCTAGAGGCAATAATAAAGTTATTATTTATTTCCTTATTTCATGATAAATGTTTATTATTCATGCTAGAATTGTATTAACCGGAAACATAATACATGTGTGAATATATAGACAAATAGAGTGTCACTAGTATGCCTCTACTTGACTAGCTTGTTAATCAAAGATGGTTATGTTTCCTAACCATGGACAAAGAGTTGTTATTTGATTAACAAGATCACATCATTAGTTGAATGATCTGATTGACATGACCCATTCCGTTAGCTTAGCACCCGATCGTTTAGTATGTTGCTATTGCTTCCTTCATGACTTATACATGTTCCTATGACTATGAGATTATGCAACTCCCGTTTATCAGAGGAACACTTTGTGTGCTACCAAACGTCACAACGTAACTGGGTGATTATAAAGGTGCTCTACAGGTGTCTCCAAAGGTACTTGTTGGGTTGGCGTATTTCGAGATTAGGATTTGTCACTCCGAATGTCGGAGACGTTTCTCTGGGCCCTCTCGGTAATGCACATCATTTAAGCCTTGCAAGCATTGCAACTAATGAGTTAGTTGCGAGATGATGTATTACGGAACGAGTAAATAGACTTGCCGGTAACGAGATTGAACTAGGTATTGGATACCGACGATCAAATCTCCGGCAAGTAACATACCGATGACAAAGGGAACAACGTATGTTGTTGTGCGGTTTGACCGATAAAGATCTTCGTAGAATATGTAGGAACCAATATGGGCATCCAGGTCCCGCTATTGGTTATTGACCGGAGACGTGTCTCGGTCATGTCTACATTGTTCTCGAACCGTAGGGTCCTTGCACGCTTAAGGTTTCGATGATGCTTATATTATGAGTTTATGTATTTTGATGTACCAAGTTTGTTCGAGTCCGGATGTGATCATGGACAAGACGAGAGTCTTGGAATGGTCGAGACATAAAGATTGATATATTGACGACTATATTCGGACACCGAAAGGTTCGGAAGTTTTGGAGAAAACCGAAGTGCCGGGGTTACTGGAACCCCGGGAGAGTTAATGGGCCACTTGGGCCTAGGTGGGAAGAGAGAGGCGGCGGGGGTGGGCGCGCCTCTTTCCCTCCGGTCCGAATTGGACTAGGAGGGGGCCCCTTCCTTCCCCCCCTCTCCTCCTTCCTTGCCCCTCCTAGTAGGAGTAGGAAAGGAGGAATCCTACTCAAACTAGGAGGAGGATTCCTCCTCCCTTGGTGCGCCCCAAGGGGGCCGGCCGGCCTCCCCCTCCCTCCTTTATATACGGGGGTAGGGGGGCACCCTGGACACACAAGTTGATCATTGAGATTGTTCCTTACCGTGTGCGGTGCCCCCCTCCACGATATTACACCTCGGTCATATTGTAGCGGTGCTTAGGCGAAGCTCTACGACAGGAGAACATCAAGATCGTCACCACGCCGTCGTGCTGATGGAACTCCCCCCCTGCGCCTCTGCTGGATCGGAGATCGGGGGTGCGTCATCGAGCTGTACGTGTGTCAAGAACTCGGAGGTGCCGGAGTAACGGTGCTTGGATCGGTTGGACCGGGAGGACGTACGACTACTTCCTCTACGTTGCGTCAACGCTTCGCTTCGGGTTCACGAGGGTACGAGACAACACTCTCCCTCTCGTTGCTATGCATCACCATGATCTTGCGTGTGCGTAGGAATTTTTTTGAAATTACTACGTTCCCCAACAGTGGCATCCGAGCCTAGGTTTTATGCGTTGATGTTATATGCACGAGTAGAGCACAAGTGAGTTGTGGACGATATAATTCATACTGCCTACCAGCATGTCATACTTTGGTTCAGCGGTATTGTGAGATGAAGTGGCCCGGACCGACATTACGCGTACGCTTACGCGAGACTGGTTTCACCGTTACGAGCCCTCGTGCTTAAAGGTGGCTGGCGGGTGTCTGTCTCTCTCACTTTAGTTGGACCAAGTGTGGCTACGCCCGGTCCCTGTGAAGGTTAAAACGGAGTCTATTTGACAAACTATCGTTGTGGTTTTGATGCGTAGGTAAGAACGGTTCTTGCTAAGCCCGTAGAAGCCACGTAAAATTTGCAACAACAAAGTAGAGGACGTCTAACTTGTTTTTGCAGGGCATGTTGTGATGTGATATGGTCAAGACGTGATGCTATATTTTATTGTATGAGATGATCATGTTTTGTAACCAAAGTTATCGGCAACTGGCAGGAGCCATATGGTTGTCACTTTATTGTATGAAATGCAAACGCCCTGTAATTGCTTTACTTTATCACTAAGCGGTAGCGATAGTCGTAGAAGCAATAGATGGCGTAAACGACAACGATGCTACGATGGAGATCAAGGTGTCGCGCCGGTGACGATGGTGATCACGACGGTGCTTCGGAGATGGAGATCACAAGCACAAGATGATGATGGCCATATCATATCACTTATATTGATTGCATGTGATGTTTATCCTTTATGCATCTTATCTTGCTTTGATTGACGGTAGCATTTTAAGATGATCTCTCACTAATTATCAAGAAGTGTTCTCCCTGAGTATGCACCGTTGCGAAAGTTCTTCGTGCTGAGACACCACGTGATGATCGGGTGTGATAGGCTCTACGTTCAAATACAACGGGTGCAAAACAGTTGCACACGAGGAATACTCAGGTTATACTTGACGAGCCTAGCATATACAGATATGGCTCGGAACACGGAGACCGAAAGGTCGAGCGTGAATCATATAGTAGATATGATCAACATAGAGATGTTCACCATTGAAACTACTCCATCTCACGTGATGATCGGACATGGTTTAGTTGATTTGGATCACGTGATCACTTAGATGACTAGAGAGATGTCTGTCTAAGTGGGAGTTCTTAAGTAATATGATTAATTGAACTTTAATTTATCATGAACTTAGTCCTAGTAGTATTTTGCAAATTATGTTGTAGATCAATAGCTCGCGTTGTTCATTTCATATGTTTATTTTGATATGTTCCTAGAGAAAACTGTGTTGAAAAATGATAGTAGCAATGTTGCGGATTTGATCCGTGATCTGAGTTTAATCCTCATTGCTGCACAGAAGAATTATGTCCTTGATGCACCGCTAGGTGAAAGACCTATTGCAAGAGCAGATGTAGAAGTTATGAACGTTTGGCTAGCTCAATATGATGACTACTTGATAGTTTAGTGCACCATGCTTAACGGCTTAGAATCGGGACTTCAAAGACGTTTTGAACGTCATGGACCATATGAGATGTTCCAGGAATTGAAGTTAATATTTCAAGCAAATACCCGAGTTGAGAGATATGAAGTCTCCAACAAGTTCTATAGCTAAAAGATGGAGGAGAATCGCTCAACTAGTGAGCATGTGCTCAGATTGTGCAGGTACTTCAATCGCTTGAATCAAGTGGGAGTTAATCTTCCGGATAAGATAGTGATTGACAGAATTCTCTAGTCACCATCACCAAGTTAGTAGAACTTCGTGATGAACTATAATATGCAAGGGATGATGAAAATGATTCCGAGTTTTCATGATGATGAAATCGATGAAGGTAGAAATCAAGAAAGAACATCAAGTGTTGATGGTTAACAAGACCACTAGTTTCAAGAAAAGGGCAAAGGGATAGAAGGGAACTTCAAGAAGAATGGCAAGCAAGTTGCTGCTCAAGTGAAGAAGCCCAAGTCTGGACCTAAGCCTGAGACTAAGTGCTTCTACTGCAAAGGGACTGGTCACTGGAAGCAGAACTACCCCAAGTATTTGGCGGATAAGAGGGATGGCAAAGTGAACAAAGGTATATTTGATATACATGTTATTGATGTGTACTTTACTAGTGTTTATAGCAACCCCTCGGTATTTGGTACTGGTTCAGTTGCTAAGGATGTGTTTGGTAGCCTGCATAAGCCTGTATGTTCCCTACTCGACCCACTTTTTGCTGTTTGGTAGCCTGCACGGGATCTCCTCAGCTATGCTCCGCTCACCCGAATACCCCGTAGCCACGCCAGAGAGAACACATGAAAGGAGGTTCGCTGGTCAGCGATGCATGGGTCGAACCCACGAAAAAATCTGAGCCCAACCCACCGGTTCCCATCTGGACCCACGAACGCTAGGGTTACCCCAACTCTCCCGACTCCCGAGCGATCACGTTCTCTCCTCTCCGCCTCGTCTCCTTCAGTCGCCCGCCGCCGCTGCTCCAACTCGCCGTCGCTAGCGCCCAGCAAGGTATTCCTCCTTCCTGTTGTTCCTCGTTTCATTGTCCTCCTCCGTTCCTACTCCTCCTCAATCTACAACCCTCCCGCTTATAATCAGCTAGCACGTAATGAGAAATAGATATAGATGGGTCTTGAGAGAGAAAGTAGATTAAAGAATGAAGTTGATTTGCAGATTAAAGAAAGTAGATTAGAGAAAGTAGATTAAAGAATGAGCGTTTGGTGCTAGATGTGCAGGTTGCATCTGATTGTTCTTTTCATATGAAAAGAATGATCTTTTACATATACCATAGATGAAGTTGATTTGCTAGATGTCTTTTCCTAGTACGCCATGACTGCTAGATGTCCGGTTGCATCGGTACTTTTTTACTAATAATAGATTGATCTTTTAAATACAGTAGATGTCCAAGATATTTTGCTACATGTATTTTCTTAGTACGACTTGACTGCTAGATGCCTGGTTGTATCATTTGAGAGAGATAGTGCTAGTTTATATAGCACTGATATTTTTTACTAAATACTGATCATTTTCCCATTCATCATTGTGTTGATTTGCTTATTTACTAGGTTTTTTTTACGTGAATCATGCTTATTTGTTAGTTGGTATAATTTGCAAGATATCACAATTTTTCTTTATCTACCATTTATTTTCTTCAAACGTGGAACACTCATGTATTTCTATTTGTTTAGATGGATGACTTGGCTAGAAAACGCGCCAACTAATTGTGGGATGAGCCAGCCTAGTAGCTGTATTGCGTGCTTATATGATGTTTATGTTAAGAAGAGCTAGGGAAGAAACCCTGAGGTTAACAATGGGCAGTAAGGTTGATAGTGACATAGCTAGGGAGTCAGCCTTGAGATACATCTATCATTCTAGCGACACAAATTGCTCAAATCAGCTAAACATGAGAAGAACTCCCTTTTTCCGTTTGTGTACTTTCTTTAGAGAGAGAATTGTTGAAGGATAGCATCCATACTTCTATGAGGAATAAGTAGCCATGTTTCTCCTAGTGGTAGGGCACAACCAAAGGTTTAGGACACTACAACCGATCTTTAGAAGATCCATGAAGTAATTAGTAGGTATTTTAAGGCGGTGCTTTATGCTGTTGGAGAGCTGCGAGATGAGATGATTCGCCTCCCTCCAATCGATGCCACCCTAAAATACAACAAAGCACCCGCTTCAATCCATATTTCAAGGTAAATTATTTTGTATCCAAATATGGTCAAACAATTGATGAGACTTATGAATAACTAAAATTGTCTTCATTAATTAGGATTGTGTTGGAGCAATTGATGGAACTCATGTGCTTGCTAGAGTCCCACGAAGGATCTCGGCTGCCTTTAGGGGTAGAAAAGAAGGACTACCCAAAATGTCATGGCATGTAGACTTTGATCTAAAGTTTACCTATGTACTTATGGATGGGAGGGTTCAGCCCATGATGCCCTTATACTTGCAAATGCATTGGAGAGGGATGATGGGTTGAAAGTTCCTACTGGTAATAAACTAGACTCAGTAGCTAAATATATTAATATTTTTCTCCGTAGCTAATAGTTGTTGTTTCATAGGGAAATTCTACCTCGTCGATGCGGGGTATCTTTGTGAGACCGGTTTCTTCCACCATACCGTGCCACAAGGTACCACTTGAAGGAGTATGGGCGAGGGAATCATCCTCAAAATGAGAAAGAGTTGTTCAACTTAAGACACTCTTCTTTGAGGACATCAGTCGAAAGGGCTTTTGGCGCGTACAAAAATCGGTGGAAGTTTGTTTACAATAAGCCATTTCATCCTTTCAAGACCCAAGTAAAAGTAGTCATTGCTTGTGCAATTCTCCACAACTGGGTACTTCAATTTGGTGAGGATGAATACTTCCCTCCGGAGGAAACTTGGGACCCGGAACCCACCGACGAAGATCACAATGATATAGTCCATGACAATAATTCTTGGGCTCATAAGAGAGACCAGTTAGCAAATCAAATGTGGGCGAATAGGGGGGCGGCACACATTTGATGTATCATGTTGAAACTTGACCTTGTAATCCTAATAATTGAGTTGTGACTCGTGTTGTAATTCCTCTATTTGAATTGAGTGGTGCATTGTGAAACAATATGTGAATGTTATATTGATGTACTGAATTTTTTTTTAATGGCTAGAATGTTATATTGTAGAGTTGGAATGTTATAACAAAATGTTAAAAAAAATTCAAACCTAGAATTTTGAATATGTTACTAATTTCTGGAATATATGTTGTAGATGGATAATGACGTGCAAGAGATTCCGGATCTTGGTGCTAAAGCCAAGAAGGCCCCAAAGGTCATGAATTGGACCCGCCTATGTCTCGCTATCATGTTGAAAGGTCTTTCAGAGGTAGCAGCAAAAGGTGTTAGGACCGACAAAGGATTCAAGGAGGCCGATAAAATGAAAGTTGCAAAGGCTTTGACCGCTTTTGTTGGTTATGATGTGAGTAACACCGGTGCACAATCATCTTCGCAAGTGGCGCACTAGGTGGCAAAGAATTGTTCATCTCCGTGGATTAAGTGGTGCACTTTGGGATGATGACAAGAAAATGATAGTCCTAGAAGAGCAACACTATTTAGGCCACACTCGTGTATGATTGCAAATCTTTTTAAATGCTCAAATGGATTACTTCATTGATAAAATGGTGCTGAAACAAGTTACTATTTGTGCTGAAATTAGTTACTTCGTTGGTTAAATGTTGAAATGTTGTTTAATTCTCAGAGGACCATCCAACGGATGCTGAATTATTGAACACACCGCTTGAGCACTACAATTATATGGAACTTTGCTTCATTGATAAGCTCACATCGGGAGGTTTTCAATGGGCTCTGGTGTGCCATTGGGAAAACCTGTTGATGTGGAGGGCAAAGGAAAACCCATTGTTGTGGAGGGCAAGGAACAAGTGGCGAGGATTTGTGAATGGTCTGTTGGGTCGAGTTCGATTTGTTGGTGCAGTGAAACTAATGATCCTTCTCCTATTACAACTAAGAAGAGGAAGAGGACATCTGTTATGGTCAAGAAGACTCAATCCAGTTAACAACATGTCCGATGTTTGTCGTGAGATTGCAAGTGCTATCAACAACACATGTCATCTTGAAACACACCACTGAGTTGTACAAGGCTGTAATGGACCTTGTTGAGTATGATCTTCCGAGCGGTTGGCTGTTTTAGATTATCCGATGAACATAAGGGAAAAGGCCTTAATTTTGTGAAGATGGATGAGGAAGTCCAAAGCATCGCTCAAGCGTATCTTGGAGAAGAATCTGATCTTGTTTGAGTTGATGTTAGTTGGTGCATTTTGGGAACTATCCCTTTAATAAGTTGAATTTGGAATGAGACTATATGTAATATGGATCTAAAGATTTATTGGTTCAACCAAGTTACTTTTCTTAATATATTGTTCAAATGGTGCTTAAATGGTTCAACATGTCATTTGTCGTTCGATGCCACAAGATTTATTGAAGTGTTTCAGATCCGTCTCACAAAAATCATGCACGCATGCTATGCAATTTTGCCTCAATATAAAATACACCTACTAATTGTCACATGTTTATTCTTTTTGTTTGCGATAAGATGTCATGTTGATTCACATAATTTTTAAGACTGAACAATAATTGCAGACAAATATATATGGTTAAATATTTTAAGTGGTATTTTTTCTCCATATTTACATATTGTCAAAATGTTCGCGAATGATGTATGCTACCGAAAACTCCTTTGAATTGTGCACACAATTATTTTATCACGTATTTGTAACTATGGTATCCTCACCATCTCAGATACAGCCTACCAAACAAAGTCTGAGCCCAAGACGTCCCAATAGATACATGCTACCAAACAGAGTCTCAACTCAGCATCTCTGTACACATACAGGCTACCAAACAACTGCAGATGTATGTACTCAGCATGTCTGTACTTAACATGGCTCAGGGGGGAACACTGTGATAGGATGATGCAGGCTACCAAACACATCCTAAGAGTAGTAACTCGAAACGGGAGTTGCAGAATAAACAGAAACTAGTTAAGGGTGAAGTGACGATGTGTGTTGAAAGTAGTTTCAAGATTGATATGATCATCATCGCACACTCCCTATACTTCCGGGATTAGTGTTGAACCTAAATAAGTGTTATTTGGTGTTTGTGTTGAGCATGAATATGATTTGATCGTGTCAAAACGGTTATTTATTTAAGTAAGAGAATAAACTGTTGTTCTATTTACATGAATAAAACCTTATATGGTTACACACCCAATGAAAATGGTTCATTGGATCTCGATTGTAGTGATACATATATTCATAATATTGAAACCAAAAGATGCAAAGTTAATAATGATAGTGCAACTTATTTGTGGCACTGCCGTTTAGGTCATATTGGTATAAAGCGCATAACGAAACTCCATGCTGATGGGATTTCGGAATCACTTGGTTATGAATCATTTGATGCTTGCGAACCGTGCCTTTTGGGCAAGATGACTAAAACTCCGTTCTCTGGAACAATGGAACAAGCTACTGACTTATTGGAAATAATACATACCGATGTATGCAATCCAATGAGTGTTGATGCTCGTGGCAAATATCGTTATTTTCTGACCTTCACAAGATGATTTGAGCAGATATGGGTATATCTACTTGATGAAACATAAGTCTGAAATAGTTGAAAGGTTCAAAGAATTTCAGAGTGAAGTAAAAAAAATCATCATAACAAGAAAATAAAGTTTCTGCGATATGATCGCGGAGACGAATATTTGAGTTACGAGTTTGGTCTTCAATTAAAACAATGTGGAATAGTTTCACAGCTCACGCCACCTGGAACACCACAACGTTATGGTGTGTCCAAACATCGTAACCGCACTTTATTGGATATAGTGCAATCTATGATGTTTCTTACCGATTTACCAATATCGTTTTGGGATCATGCATTAGAGACAGCTACATTCACGTTAAATTGGGCACCATCAAAATCCGTTGAGACGACACTATATGAACTGTGGTTTAGCAAGAAACCCAAGTTGTCATTTCTTAAAGTTTGGGGCTGCGATGCTTATGTGAAAAGGTTTCATCCTGACAAGCTCGAACCCAAATCGGAGAAGTGCGTCTTCATAGAATACCCAAAGGAAATTGTTGGGTACACCTTCTATCACAGATCCGAAGGCAAGATATTCATTGCTAAGAATGGATCCTTTCTAGAGAAGGAGTTTCTCTCGAAAGAAGTGAGTGGGAGGAAAGTAGAACTTGATAAGGTAATTGTACCTTCTCCCTTATTGGAAAGTAGTTCATCACAGAAATCTGTTCCTGTGACTACTACATCAATTAGTGAGGAAGCTAATGATGATGATCATGAAACTTCAGATTAAGTTACTACAGAACCTCGTAGGTCTTCCAGAGTATGGTCCGCACCAGAGTGGTACGGTAATCCTGTTCTGGAAGTCATGTTACTAGACCATGATGAACCTACGAACTATGAGGAAGCGATGATGAGCCCAGATTTCGCAAAATGGCTTAAGGCCATGAAATCTGAGATGGGATCCATGTATGAGAACAAAGTGAGGACTTTGGTGGAGTTGCCCGATGATCGGCAAGCCATATTGTATAAATGGATCTTCAAGAGGAAGACGGACGTTGATAGTAGTGTTACTATCTACAAAGCTCGACTTGTCGCAAAAAGGTTTTTGACAAGTTCAAGGTGTTGACTACAATGAGATTTTCTCAACTGTAGCGATGCTTAAGTCTGTCCGAATCATGTTAGCAATCGCCACAATTTATAAAATCTGGCAAATGGATTTAAAAACTGCATTCCTGAATGGGTTTTGGAGGAAGAGTTGTATATGATGCAACCGAAGGTTTTATCGATCCAAAGGAGCTAACAAAGTGTGCAAGCTCCAATGATCCATTTATGGACTGGTGCAAGCCTCTCGGAGTTGGAATAAACGCTTTGATAGTGTAATCAAAGCATATAGTTTTATCAGACTTGCGGTGAAGCTCAGATTTACTAGAAAGTGAGTGGGAGCACTACAAGATTTCGATAAGTATATGTGAATGACATATTGTAGATTGGAAATAATGTAGAATTATTCGCAAAGCATAAAGGAGTGTCTGAAAGGAGTTTTTTCAAAGAAAGACCTCGGTGAAGCTGCTTACATATTGAGCATCAAGATCTATAGAGATAAATCAAGACGCTTGATAAGTTTTTTCAATGAGTACATACCTTGACAAGATTTTGAAGTAGTTCAAAATGGAACAGTCAAAGAAAGAGTTCTTGCCTGTGTTACAAGGTGTGAAATTGAGTAAGACTCAAAACCCGACCACAGCAGAAGATAGAAAGAGAATGAAATTCATTCCCTATGCCTTGGCCATAGGTTCTATAAAGTATGCCATGCTGTGTACCAGATCTATTGTATACCCTACGCTGAGTTTGGCAAGGGAGTACAATAATGATCTAGGAGTAGATCACTGGACAGCGGTCGAAATTATCCTTAGTGGAATAAGGATATGTTTCTCGATTATGGAAGTGACAAAAGATTCGTCGTAAAGGGTTACGTCAATGCAAGTTTTGACACCGATCTGGATGGCTCTAAGTCTCGATCTAGATACATATTGAAAGCGGGAGCAATTAGCTAGAGTAGCTCCGTGCAGACCATTGTAGACATAGAAAATTGCAAAATACATAACGGATCTGAATGTGAAAGACCCGTTGACTAAGATTCTCTCACAAGCAAAACATGATCACACCTTAGTACTCTTTGGGTGTTAATCACATAGTTGTGAACTAGATTACTGAATCTAGTAAACCCTTTGGGTGTTGGTCACATGATGATGTGAACTATGGGTGTTAATCACATGATGATGTGAACTATCGATGTTAATCACATGGTGATGTGATCTAGATTATTGACTCTAGTGCAAGTGGGAGACTGAAGGAAATATGCCCTAGAGGCAATAATCAAGTTATTATTTATTTCCTTATTTCATGATAAATGTTTATTATTCATGCTAGAATTGTATTAACCGGAAACATAATACATGTGTGAATATATAGACAAACAGAGTGTCACTAGTATGCCTCTACTTGACTAGCTTGTTAATCAAAGATGGTTATGTTTCCTAACCATGGACAAAGAGTTGTTATTTGATTAACAAGATCACATCATTAGTTGAATGATCTGATTGACATGACCCATTCCGTTAGCTTAGCACCTGATCGTTTAGTATGTTGCTATTGCTTCCTTCATGATTTATACATGTTCCTATGACTATGAGATTATGCAACTCCCGTTTACCGGAGGAACACTTTGTGTGCTACCAAACGTCACAACGTAACTGGGTGATTATAAAGGTGCTCTACAGGTGTCTCCAAAGGTACTTGTTGGGTTGGCGTATTTCGAGATTAGGATTTTTCACTCCGAATGTCGGAGAGGTTTCTCTGGGCCCTCTCGGTAATGCACATCATTTAAGCCTTGCAAGCATTGCAACTAATGAGTTAGTTGCGAGATGATGTATTACGAAACGAGTAAAGAGACTTGCCCGTAACGAGATTGAACTAGGTATTGGATACCGACGATCAAATCTCGGGCAAGTAACATACCGATGACAAAGGGAACAACGTATGTTGTTGTGCGGTTTGACCGATAAAGATCTTCGTAGAATATGTAGGAACCAATATGGGCATCCAGGTCCCGCTATTGGTTATTGACCGGAGACGTGTCTCGGTCATGTCTACATTCTTCTCGAACCGTAGGGTCCGCACGCTTAAGGTTTCGATGATGCTTATATTATGAGTTTATGTATTTTGATGTACGAAGTTTGTTGAGTCCCGGATGTGATCATGGACATGACGAGGAGTCTCGGAATGGTCGAGACATAAAGATTGATATATTGGATGACTATATTCGGACACGGAAAGGTTCGGAAGTTTTCGGAGAAAACGGAGTGCCTTGGGGGTTACTGGAACCCCGGGAGAGTTAATGGGCCACTTGGGCCTAGGTGGAAGAGAGAGGGCGGCAGGCGGCCGAGCGCCTCTCCCTCCAATCCAATTGGACTAGAGGGGGGGCGCCCCCTCTTCCCCCTCTCCACCTTCCTTCCCTCCTAGTAGGAGTAGGAAAGGAGGAATCCTACTCCTACTAGGAGGAGGATTCCTCCTCCCTTGGCGCGCCCCAAGGGGCCGCCGGCCTCCCCTCCCTCCTTTATATACGGGGTAGGGGCACCCTGACACACAAGTTGATCATTGAGATCGTTCCTTAGCCGTGTGCGGTGCCCCCCTCCACGATATTACACCTCGGTCATATTGTAGCGGTGCTTAGGCGAAGCCCTGCGACAGGAGAACATCAAGATCGTCACCACGCCGTCGTGCTGACGGAACTCCCCCCTGCGCCTCTGCTGGATCGGAGATCGGGGTGCGTCATCGAGCTGTACGTGTGTCAAGAACTCGGAGGTGCCGGAGTAATGGTGCTTGGATCGGTTGGACCGGGAGGACGTACGACTACTTCCTCTATGTTGCGTCAACGCTTCCGCTTCGGTCTACGAGGGTACGTAGACAACACTCTCCCCTCTCGTTGCTATGCATCACCATGATCTTGCGTGTGCGTAGGAATTTTTTTGAAATTACTACGTTCCCCAACAGTTGGCTCGCTCAGGAGCATCATGCGAGGATCCGGACACCAAGGCCTTGGCGAGGTGTGCGTGCGGGCGGATCGACAGCCATTGTGGCAACGTTGCTGTGTTTGCCCTGAGTGCAACACCGTGCCCAGCCCCTGCTTGCGAGACGCGGGGGAGGGAGCACTAGGCCATGAGAACCAAGGTATCAATCCAGTAAGAGGCTCCTCAAAAGTCCCACGCACCTACACAAACAAACTAAGAACTCGCAACCAACGCAATAAAGGGGTTGTCAATCCCTTCACGGCCACTTGCGAAAGTGAGATCTAATAGAGATAGTATGATAAGATAGATATATTTTTGGTATTTTATAATATAGATGCAAAAAGTAAAGATGCAAATAAAGGTAGATTGAAAGCAAATATGATAAGAGATAGACCCGGGGGCCATAGGTTTCACTAGAGGCTTCTCTCAAGATAGCATAAGTATTACGGTGGGTGAACAAATTACTGTCGAGCAATTGATAGAAAAGCGCATAGTTATGAGATTATCTAGGCATGATCATGTATATAGGCATCACGTCCATAACAAGTACACCGACTCCTGCCTGCATCTACTACTATTACTCCACACATCGACCGACTGCTGCCTGCATCTAGAGTATTAAGTTCATAAGAATAGAGCAAGCATTAAGCAAGATGACATGATGTAGAGGGATAAACTCATGCAATATGATATAAACCCCATCTTGTTATCCTCGATGGCAACAATACAATACATGCCTTGCAACCCTTTCTGTCACTGGGTAAGGACACCGCAAGATTGAACCCAAAGCTAAGCACTTCTCCCATGGCAAGAAAAACCAATCTAGTCGGCCAAACCAAACTGATAATTCGAAGAGACTTGCAAAGATAACTCAATCATACATAAACGAATTCAGAGAAGATTCAAATATAATTCATACATAAACTTGATCATAAACCCACAATTCATCGGATCTCGACAAACACACCGCAAAAAGAGTTTACATCGAATAGATCTCCACAAGAGAGGAGGAGAACATTGTATTGAGATCCAAAAAGAGAGAAGAAGCCATCTAGCTAATAACTATGGACCCGTAGGTCTGTGGTAAACTACTCACAACTCATCGGAGGGGCAAGGATGTTGATGTAGAAGCCCTCCGTGGTTGATTCCCCCTCCGGCAGAGTACCGACGAAGGCTCCAAGATGAGATCTCGCGGATACAGAAGATTATGGCGGTGGAAATTGTGTTTCGTGGTGCTCCTGGATGTTTTCGGGGTACGTAGGTATATATAGGAGGAAGAAGTACGTCCGTGGCCGCCCGAGGGGCCCACGAGACAGGGGAGCGCGCCCTACAGGGGGGGGCAGCCCCCTATCTCGTGGGGCCCTCGGAAGCTTCTTGACTTGCACTCCAAGCTCTCCGGATCACGTTCATTCCAAAAATCACGCTCCCGAAGGTTTCATTCCGTTTGGACTCCGTTTGATATTCCTTTTCTTCAAAATACTGAAATAGGCAAAAAAACAGCAATATGGGCTAGGCCTCCAGTTAGTAGGTTAGTCCCAAAAATGATATAAATGTGTAAAATAAAGCCCATAAACATCCAAAAAGGGGTAATATAATACCATGGAACAATCAAAAATTATAGATACGTTGGAGACGTATCAAGCATCCCCAAGCTTAATTCCTGCTCGTCCTCGAGTAGGTAAATGATAAAAAAGAAATTTTTGATGTGGAATGCTACCTAGCATAATTCATAATGTAATTTTCTTTATTGTGGCATGAATGTTCAGATCCAAATGAATACAAAATAAAAGTTTATGTTGATAAAAGAAATAGTAACACTTCAAGCATACTAATCAAAGTAATCATGTCTTCTCAAAATAACATGGCAAAAGAAAGTTCATCCCTACAAAATCATATAGTTAGGCTATGCTTCATTTTCGTCACACAAAGATGTTCCCAACTTCTATACCTCCGATGACAAGCCAAGCAATTGTTTCATACTTAAATAATCTCAAACTTTTTCAACCTTCACGCAATACATGAGCGTGAGCCATGGATATAGCACTATGGGTGGAATAGAATATGATGACGGGGATTGTGTGGAGAAGACAAAAAAAGAGAAAGTCTCACATTGACGAGGATAATCAATGGGCTATGGAGATGCCCATTAATTGATGTCAATATGAGGAGTAGGGATTTCCATGCAACAGATGCACTAGAGCTAAAAATGAATGCTCAACAAAAGAAAACTAGTGGGTGTGCATCCAACTTGCTTGCTCACGAAGACCTAGGGCATTTGAGGAAGCCCATCGTAGGAATATACAAGCCAAGTTCTATAATGAAAAATTCCCACTAGTATGAAAAAGACAACTTATGAGACTCACTATATGAAAAACATGGTGCTACTTTGAAGCACAATATATGAGACTCGCTACATGAAGAACAAGGTGCTACTTTGAAGCACAAGTGTGGAAAAAGAGATAGTAACATTGCCACTTTTTTTCTTTTTTTTTTCTTTTTTTCCTTTTTTTGGGCCTTTCTTTTTTTCTTTCTTTTGGCCTTTCTTCTTTTTGTTCTTTTTTTTCTTTGGGCAATGCTCTAATAATGATGATCATCACACTTATATTGATTACAACATAAGAATTACAACTCGAAACTAGAACAAGATATGACTCTATATGAATGCCTCCGACGGTGTACCGGGATGGTGCAATGAATCAAGAGTGACGTTTATGAAAATAATGCTTGGTGGCTTTGCCACAAATACGATGTCAACTACATGATCATGCAATGGCAATATGACAAAAGTAAAGTATTTCATGATGATGATGAACGGCACGGTGGAAAGTTGCATGGCAATATATCTCGGAATGGCTATGGAAATGCCATAATAGGTAGGTATGGTGGCTGTTTTGAGGAAGATATAAGGAGGTTTATGTGTGATAGAGCGTATCTTATCACGGGGTTTGGATGCACCGGCGAAGTTTGCACCACTCTCAAGGTGAGAAAGGGCAATGGACGGTACCGAAGAGGCTAGCAAAGGCGGAAAGGTAAAAGTGTGTATAATCCATGGACTCAACATTAGTCAAAAGAACTCATATACTTATTGCAAAAATTTAGAAGTCATCAAAAACCAAGTACTACGCGCATGCTCCTAGGGGGATAGATTGGTAGTAAAATACCATCGCTCGTCCCCGACCGCCACTCATAAGGATGCACAAGCCAAGTACACTCATGTTTCAAATTTGTTACACAACTTTAGCCATACGTGCATGCTACGGGACTTGCTAACTTCAACACAAGCATTCCTTAAATTCATAATCACCCAACTATCATGACTTTAATATCACTACCTCCATATCTCAAAACAATTATCAAGTATCAAATTGATCATAGCATCCAATTCACTTCCTATGATAGTTTCTGTTATACCCAACTTGGATGCCTACCATTCTAGGACCAACTTTATGATCATAGCAAATACCATGTTGTTCTAAAAGACTCTCAAAATAATATAAGTGAAGCATGAGAGACTAGCAATTTTTTCAAAATTAAGACACCACCGTGCTCTAAAAGATATAAGTGAAGCACTAGAGCAAAACTATCAAGCTCAAAAGATATAAGTGAAGCACATAGAGTATTCTAGCAAATTCAAATCAAATAGGCTTCTCCCAAAAGGTGTGTACAACAAGGATGATTGTGGTAAACTAAGAAGCAAAGACTAATATAATACACGATGCACCAAGCAAAACACCTATCATGTGGCGAATAAAAATACAGCTCCAAGTAAAGTTACCAATGAACGAAGACGAAAGAGGGTATGCCTTCCCGGGGCATCCCCAATCTTAGGCTTTTGGATATTCTTAGGCATCCCCAATCTTAGGCTTTTGGATATTCTTGAATATCTTGGGGTTCCTTGGGCATCCCCAAGCTTAGGCTCTTTCCACCCTTTATTCCATAGTCCGTAAAAGCTTTACCCAAAGCATGAAAACTTCACAACACAAAACTCAACAAGAAATCTTATAAGCTCCGTTAGTGAAAGAAAACAAAAGCACCACATAAGTTACTGCAATGAACTCATTCTTTATTTATTTTGGTGTTAAACCTACTGTATTCCAACTTCTTTATGGTTCATAGACTGAATTACTAGCCATAGATGCATTGAAATAAGCAAACAACACACGAAAAACAGAATCTCTCAAAAACAGAACAGTCTGTAGCAATCTGTAACTAACGCAAACTTCTGGAACTCTAAAAATCCTACCAAAATAGGAAGTCCTGGAAAATTTCTTTATTGAACAGCAGCAAAAACAATCAACACAAAAGCACATTCCTGTGATTTAATAAAATTATATTTGTTTGCGCAAAGTTTCTGTTTTTCAGCAGAATCAAATCAACTATCATCGTAGGCTATCCTATAGGTTCTACTTGGCACAAACACTAATTAAAAGATAAAAACACATCTAATCAGAAGGTAGATGCAAGATTTATTACTAAACAGGAGCAAAAACAAAAAACATAAAGAAAATTGGGTTGCCTCCCAACTAGCGCTATTGTTTAACGCCCTAGCTAGGCATAAAAGCAAGGATAGATCTAACGAGTGCCATTTTTGGCACTAAATTCATAAGTAGCACGCATGATAGATTCATAAGGTAATTTGACTTTCTTTCTTGGAAAGTGCTCCATGCCTTTCTTTAATGGAAATTGGAATCTAATGTTCCCTTCCTTCATATCAATAATCGCACCAATCGTTCTAAGGAAATGTCTACCAAAAATAATAGGGCAAGAAAGATTGCAATCTATATCAAGAACGATAAAATCTACGGGCACCAAATTTCTATTTGCAACAATAAGAACATCATTGATCCTTCCCATAGGCTTTTTAATGGTGGAATCCTCAAGGTGCAAGTTTAAAGAGCAATCATCAAGATCATGGAAACCTAGAATATCACATAAAGTTTTCGGAATCGTGGAAACACTAGCACCCAAATCACACAAAGCAAAACACTCATAATCTTTAATTCTAATCTTTATAGTAGGTTCCCACTCATCATTAAGTTTTCTAGGTATAGAAACTTCCAAATTAAAATTTTCATCATAAAATTGCATCAAGGCATCAACAATATGTTTGGTAAAAGCTTTGTTTTGACTATAAGCATGAGGAGAATTAACAACGGATTGCAACAAGGAAATACAACCTTTTAAAGAGCAATTATCATAATCAAATTCCTTGAAATCCGAGATAGTAGGTTCAATATTATTAGAAGTTGAGGATTCTCCAATCTCACTTCTACCAAATTTAACATTAAGATCTAAAGACTCCGAATTTTTGGGACGCCTTCTAGGCAAAGTTGATTCATCATCAGTCCCATAATCATCAAAATTCATATTGCAAAACATAGATCTAATCGGAGACACATCAATAACTTTAAGATCCTCATCATTATTTTCATGGAAACTAGAAGAACACGCTTTTATAAAGCTTTCTTTTCTAGCACGCAATCTAGCGGTTCTTTCCTTGCATTCGTCAATGGAAATTCTCATTACTTTGAGAAACTCATTGATATCATGCTTAGGAGAAGAAGATCCAAGTTTAAGAGAATTAACATCAAGCGAAAGTCTATCAACGTTCCTAGCCAAATCATCAACTTTGAGTAGTTTTTCTTTAAGCAAAGCATTAAAATTCTTTTGAGAAATCATAAATTCTTTCACACTATTCTCAAAATCAGAGGGCATCTTATTAAAATTACCATAAGAATTATTGTAGGAATTTCCATAATTATTAGAGGGATTACTAGGGAATGGTCTAGCATTAAAATTTCCTCTCTAAGCGTTGTTTCCAAAACTATTCCTACCAACAAAATTGACATCCATAGATTCATTATTATTCTCAATCAAGGAAGACAAAGGCGTATCATTGGGATAAAGAGGAGTATTTTTAGTAGCAAACATCTTCATAAGTTCATCCATCTTTCCACTCAAAACATTGATTTCTTCTATAGCATGCACTTTTTCACTAGAAGATCTTTCGGTGTGCCATTGAGAATAATTAGCCATAATATTATCAAGTAATTTTGTAGCATCTCCTAATGTAATTTCCATAAACGTGCCTCCCGCGGCCGAATCTAAGAGATTTCTAGAAGCAAAGTTCAAACATGCATAAAAATTTTGTATGATCATCCATAAATTCAAACCATGAGTAGGGCAATTGCGAAGCATCAATTTCATTCTTTCCCAAGATTGGGCAACATGCTCATGATCAAGTTGTTTAAAATTCATAATATCGTTCCTAAGAGTGATGATCTTAGTGGGAGGAAAATACTTAGAGATAAAAGCATCTTTGCACTTGTTCCAAGAATCAATACTATTTTTAGGCAAAGACGAAAACCAAACTTTAGCATGATCTCTAAGTGAAAACGGAAATAACTTCAATTTGACAATATTGTTATCCGTATCTTTCTTCTTTTGCATATCACACAAATCAACAAAATTGTTTAGATGAGTAGCGGCATCTTCACTAGGAAGGCCGGCGAATTGATCTTTCATAACAAGATTCAAAAAAGCGGTATTGATTTCACAAGACTCAACATCATTAAGAGGAGCAATCGGAGTACTAAGGAAATCATTATTATTGGTATTCGAGAAGTCACACAATTTGGTATTATCTTGCGCCATGGCAACAAGTAATCCAACACACAAGCAAACAAAAAAACGGCAAGCGAAAAAAGAGAGGAGGAGATTGGGAAAGAGAGGGCGAATAAAACGGCAAGGGTAAAGTGGGCGAGAGGAAAATGAGAGGCAAATGGCAAATAATGTAAATGCGAGGGAGATGGGTTTGTGATGGGTACTTCGTATGTCTTGACTTAAGCGAAGACCTCCCCGGCAACGGCTCCAGAAATCCTTCTTGCTATGTCTTGAGCTTGCGTTGGTTTTCCTCGAAGAGGAGAGGGTGATGCAGCAAAGTGTAGCGTAAGTATTTCACTCAGTTTTGAGAACCAAGGTATCAATCCAAGAGGAGGCTCCTCAAAAGTCCCACGCACCTACACAAAAAATCGAGAACTCGCAACCAACGCAATAAAGGGGTTGTCAATCCTTCACGGCCACTTCATGTAAAGTGAGATCTAATAAAGATAGTATGATAAGATAGATATATTTTTGGTATTTTATAACATATATGCAAAAAGTAAAGATGCAAATAAAGGTAGATTGAAAGCAAATATGATAAGAGATAGACCCGGCGGCCATAGGTTTCACTAGAGGGTTCTCTCAAGATAGCATAAGTATTATGGTGGGTGAACAAATTACTGTCGAGCAATTGATAGAAAAGCGCATAGTTATGAGATTATCTAGGCATGATCATGTATATAGGCATAACGTCCATAACAAGTACACCGACTCCTGCCTGCATCTACTACTATTACTCCACACATCGACCGACTCCTGCCTGCATCTAGAGTATTAAGTTCATAAGAAGAGAGCAACACATTAAGCCAGATGAAATGATGTAGAGGGATAAACTCATGCAATATGATATAAACCCCATCTTGTTATCCTCGATGGCAACAATACAATACGTGCCTTGCAACCCTTTCTATCACTGGGTAAGGACACCGCAAGATTGAACCAAAAGCTAAGCACTTCTCCCATGGCAAGAAAAACCAATCTAGTCGGCCAAACCAAACTGATAATTCGAAGAGACTTGCAAAGATAACTCAATCATACATAAAAGAATTCAGAGAAGATTCAAATATCATTCATAGATAAACTTGATCATAAACCCACAATTCATCGGATCTCGACAAACACACCGCAAAAAGAGTTTACATCGAATAGATCTCCACAAGAGAGGGGGAGAACATTGTATTGAGATCCAAAAAGAGAGAAGAAGCCATCTAGCTAATAACTATGGACCCGTAGGTCTGTGGTAAACTACTCACAACTCATCGGAGGGGCAAGGATCTTCATGTAGAAGCCCTCCGTGGTTGATTCCCCCTCCGGCAGAGTGCCGGCAAAGGCTCCAAGATGAGATCTCGCGGATACAGAAGGTTACGGTGGTGGAAATTGTGTTTCATGGTGCTCCTGGATGTTTTCGGGGTACGTAGGTATATATATAGGAGGAAGAAGTACGTCGGTGGCCGCCCGAGGGGCCCACGAGACAGGGGGCGCGCCCTAAAGGGGGGGGGTGCGGCCCCCTATCTCGTGGGCCCCTCGAAAGCTTCTTGACTTGCACTCCAAGCTCTCTGGATCACGTTCGTTCCAAAAATCACGCTCCCGAAGGTTTCATTCCGTTTGGACTCCGTTTGATATTCCTTTTCTTCGAAATACTGAAATAGGCAAAAAAACAGCAATATGGGCTGGGCCTCCGGTTAGTAGGTTAGTCCCGAAAATGATATAAATGTGTAAAATAAAGCCCATAAACATCCAAAAAGGGGTAATATAATAGCATGGAACAATCAAAAATTATAGATACGTTGGAGACGTATTAGGCCATTGTTACTTCCTCCAAAAACAAGGTTGGTAAGGGGAAAACGCCACAAGAATAGAAAATCCTGACCTCCATTCAAATAAAGGTGCGGAAACTTCAAACTTGATTTCAAGAAATAGCAAATTTGGTTTACAAGAGAAGGCAAAGAACAACTGCGTTTGACACCTATGCTAGTCTTCCCACCAGCGCGGAGCATGGGGCCTCCACTTGGCATGGGCTTAGTCATTGTTTGACCATGTCGTCCGCCAGCGCGAAGCATGGGGCTTCCATTTGGGCATGGGTGGGAGCCCCCATGAGGCCCAGGGGCGGCACTCAAGAGACTCCGGGGTGTCTACAACCCCACTCATTATTACGTGAGAGTGTCATGGGTAGAACTTCCGAAGATGCTGGATGTTCCAAGCATTCTGGATGGGGACCCGTCCTGCGTCTCCAGGCATACGGTGCATGCCTGGAGACGTGGACGACCCCGAACGGGCCCTCCCACTGGGCGAGAGCTTGTGAAGGCCCTCCCTGGAAAGGACCCACCTCAGGATGACGTCTCCCACCTCGAGGGTCCTGGAGTGGAAGTTGCGGCAGTGGTAACGCCGCAGCCCCTACTAGTACCTTGCCGCACAGAGCAAGGCTTGGTGACGGGCTTCCTCCCCGAGCATGAGATTCGTTCCCCGCGAGGCGACCGGACGCGCCTCCTCGAATGCCAGGACCTGCGGGGAGCAATGGTTGACCTTTTACGGGAGGACCACCTCGGCCCTGTAGACGAGGAAGAATGGGGTCTCACTAGTGGGCTTAGTCGCGGTGGTGCGGATAGACCACAATATGGAGTAAAAGCTCACCGAGCAAACCCATGCTGCAGGCCTCGAGCTTCTTATTCAAGCTCCTTGCCTTGAGGCCCCTCAGGACCTCCACGTTGGTACACTCTGCCTGGTCGTCGCTCCGTGGGTGCGCCACCAAAACGTAGCATATCTACGTTCCAAGGTTAGCACAATACGTCCTGAAGAGGTTGCTTGTGAATTGGGAGCCATTGTCAATAATGATACGGTTGGGGACACCATAACGGCTCACCAGACCCTTGATGAACTTGACGGCCAAGCCAGCGGGGATGGTGCGCACGGGCTCCACCTCTGCCCATTTGGTGAATTTGTCGATGGCAATGTAGAGGTAGCAGTATCCACTGGCTGCTCGAGGGAATAGGACCAAGTTATCCAGCCTCCAGACCGCGAACAACCACGAGAGCGGGATGGTTTGGAGACCTTGCGCGGGCTGATGGATCTACTTGGTGTGGAACTGGCAGGCCTTGCCGATCGCACCAGCTCGATGTCGTCGTTGAGCATCGCAGGCCAGTAGAACCCACTGCGGAACACCTTGCCCACAAGGGTGCGCGATGAGGAGTGGTCCCGCAATCCCCGTCATGGATATCGGCCAGCAACTTGCGCCCCTTCTCTTTGGATATGCACCACAGTGAGATATCTTTGGGGCGTCGCCGGTACAGCTCCCCGTCTTGCAAGCAATAAGCAGTGGCCTGGCAGACCACATGCTCGACGTCTTCCTCCTTCTCCGGTATAAGGTGCCGCGGAGCAGGTACCCCCTGAGCTCCTCGGTCCAGCAACCTGCCTGAGGTTCCATTTGTCGGATTTCGGGTTCCGGCAGACCCTTGAACACTGGGGTGCACGCGGAGATCACACCCTCAGCCTACCCGTGTCTCACCGCCTCGCTAGGATCTAAACTACACGAAGAACAACATTAGTGTCGGATTTCGGGTTCCGGCAGACCCTTGAGGTTCGAACACTGGGGTGGGCGCGGAGATTCAACCCTCTACCAGTTCGCTCCTCGCCGAATCGCTGAGACCTAAAACTACCAAACTAAACAGCACAAGAGACACAAGATTTATATTGGTTGAGGCCACCATTGTGGTGTAATACCCTACTCCAGTGTGTGGTGTGGTGGATTGCCTCTTGGGCTTGATGATGAACAATACAAAGCAAAACAGCCTCGCGAGGGACTGTTCTTGGCTGGTGCGATGAACTGCTAGGAGGGGTTCAGTCGCTCTATCTACTGGTTTCTTGATGAGGATCCAGATGCCTCTACCCTGGGGGTGGCTAGTCCTATTTATAGGCAAAGGCCATGGGCCTCTTACCAAATATTGAGCGGGAAGGGCGCCAACAATTGGCCATTTTGAAGGGGAACATCGAGTACACTTATCCTGACTAAAGTTGGTCCTCGCCTGTCAAAGGCTCTGGTGATGACGCCGGCTTGGGCTCCACAATGACTTCCTTCTGGCCGTTGGGTTGGTCTTGGTCTTGTTGCACCGAAATGGACGCCTTTGCTTGATACTCTCGCCTGCGCTTGCTCCCTTTGCACCAAAGAGGAAAGGAGGACACTGCGCGGGCTAGCACCTGACTGGCGCCCTTGGTCGTCATGGCTTGCGTCATGGGCACCTCGCGAGGTACCCTGCCTTGAACTCTCCACCCCCTCATGAGCCAGCCTGACAAGGCCGTGCCTGAGGAAGCTCCTTGTCGTCCGCCCCGCAAGGCTTGGCCCCTCGCGAGGATCTTGAGCTTGCGTTGATGAAGATGGGCCGTGCTAGGCCTCCTTTGAGCCACACCGCAAGCCGCAGGCAGGCAAGTCTGGGGACCCCCGTTCCCTGCAACGCCGACAAGAGCCCCGGGCCCACAAGGCCCCAACTTGGCCGAAAGCAGAGGCGAAGGGCAAGCGAAGCGTCATGGGCCCTAACAGCTCGCTGGTTTTGGGCGCCGCGTGGCGGTTGATTGGACGTGGGCGGCACTGTTTCCCCACGCTTCCTTATTTCGTGCCGTGCTTGGCGGACCTGCTGCTGCACATAGTCGTTCCCCTTTCCACTGCTTGAGCGCTCCCTGTCCTTTCTTCTCTCGAACTCCAGCTCCCGCATCCAATCCAACCTCGAACCTTCCCCCATCCCCTTCCTGTTGTCATGGCCCCGCCGAGGAAGGGAAAAGGGAAGAAGCCCGTGCCGCCGCCTCGCTCGTCATCGACGGCGGCCCCCGCCGTCGATTGGCCGGTCATAATCAACCAAGAAGGCCTGGGCAAGGTCCGCTCGGCCCTGGCCACCATCTTCAATGAGTGCGGGAGGATGACAGCCTGGCCCGCGTCTCGCTTCTCTGTCGACAGGATTCCCATCGAGGTCCGGTATTTCGCCGACGCCCTGTGGGCGGGACTGGTTCCCCCATTCTCTGATTTCTTCAATGCCGTGCTTTCCCATTATCAGATCCATATGATGCATCTGGGTCCTGAATCCATCACCCTTCTCGCGGTATTTGCCTTCGTTTGCGAGGCAATGACGGGCATCCTTCCTTCGGTTGCCTTGCTGCGCCACTTCTTCTCTCTGCGCGTTGTCGACCCCACCCAATGCTCGGGGTGCGTGAGCTTCATTGCTGCGCCTGAGACGGCGGCTTCTGGGATTGACTTCAGCCTTCCTCCGCCCGCGCCTGGGTTTTGCGAGCGGTGGCTGTATGTGGATGTAGGGGTGCCCAGCCCCTTGCTGACAGAGCCATCTTCGCCTGCTATTCCCAACTCAGGCTGGGGCCAGGTGACGCTCGCGAGCCCCCGGCTCGCCTTTGTCTGGCACCGCTTCGAGTTCCTGAGGAAGCTTGGCGTGACGGTGCCCAAGGTGGTGAAGGAGTTCTTGCTATGCCGTGTCGCCCCTCTCCAGCGCCACTCTCATCGAATGTGGGCCTACAGCGGTCGCAGGGACCATATGCGGCTCCAGGAAGGGGACCTGACGCCTGAAGCTCTGAGGAAGGTGCTCTTGGTCTTGACTAGGGATCCTTCCCCCGGCGACATTCGTCAAGGGGGGGCCTTGCTGTACCTCTGCTCGAACAGAGGTGAATTTGTGAGCCAGATGCCCGTCTTCGACGAATGGGGGCCACGCCCTGCTGGCCTCCAGGGGCCTCGTGAGAACCCAGTGGTGGTGGTTGCCCTCGCAGCCGCCCGGGGCGACTCTTCCTCAAGTGGTGGTGCAGGGAGGCATGAGCCTCTGGAGGCCGAGGGCGCCCTCGCCGAGGCGATAGCACTGGGCGGCACTCATGAGGAGCGGCTCCCGAGGCTGTCAGGCCGCCTTGATTGAAGGTGGCGAAGGCCGCTCGAAGGCTCGAGGCCGAGGCTCCCGAGGCCCCAGCCGTTCTTCTTGGTGAGGCGACCATCAGCGCGCATCAGGCGGACGCCCCCGACGCGAGTCGCCTCGATGCCTCCTCCTCGTCGCAGGCGGACCCCTGCGCTCAACTCTTGGGTCGCTTCCGCGTGGACTTTGAGGCTTTACGGAAGAGGAGGGAGGCCCTGCGCGACGACTACCCTTGTCGCCTGCTGAAGCGTAGGAAGTACTATGCCATCGACGAGTAAGCCTTCTCCCTTTCCTGCTCCTGACTCTTTCGTTGCTTGTTCTGATCCTTGCCCTGCAGGGCCCTTCCTTCCGAGCTTACGGGGGTGGATGAGGAGCCATCCCCTTCGCCTTTGCCTCTTCCGTCGTCTTTGACCATCCCGAGCAGCAGGGCCCTCGTGGTGAGGCCGGCTGACGAGACGAGTCATCCTGAAACGCAGCTTGGCCCTGCGCTCCCCACGGTCATCCTTCGCGGGCCTTCCCGTGGCATAGCCAGGCTGCCGTGGGCTTCACGTCTGGCTGTGGACCGCGATTGGCTGGGGTACTCCCGGCGCTCTTCACTTGGAGATGGGCCGGCCTTAGGTCGGGCCTTCGGCAGGGCGCGTCCGGCCATCTCGAGGGCGCCAGCCCCCAGCCCCCTACCCGAGAGGGGAGTGCTGATCCGCGCCCCACGGCGCTTGCTTGGGGCGGATGATGGCGTGGAGGACGTACTCGAGCGCGCCCGGGAGCGTCGCGCTCTTCGCCAAGGGTTCCTCCGGAGGGCGGCTGACGCGGTGAGCCTGCTTGGTGAGAAACTTGCTGATGAGGACGCGCGCCTTGAGGCTGAGGGCCTTCACTGGTTGCGGAGAGGCGCGAGCCGAGGCGGCTGCCGCCTTGCACTGGCCGGCGCGATCTTGATGATGAGGAGGCCAAAGGCGTGCTGGCGGCCTCTCGAGAGGCCCGTTCCCAGGCCGTCGAAGAAGCCCGGGAAGCTGACCGGCGGCGAGAGGCCACGGAGGAGCGGGCACAAGAACTCTTGGCCCGGTGCTGCTCACTGGAGGAGCAGGTGGAGCTGCGCGAGGCGGCCCTTGCGTCGATGAAGGTGGCCTCTGGCGACCCAGCGGAGCTCTAGAAGCGTGAGGAGGCATTGACGCTGGAAGCCGCCGAACGCGCGCGCGAGCACGAGCGCCTGGAGACGAGGGAGCGCTGGGTGACACGGGCGGAGGACGACATCGCTGCGCGGGAAGCCCATGTCGCGGAGGAGGTCGGACGTCAGGTGGCGACGATGCTCCTGAATCTCGAGCGCGAGCTCAAGAAGAGGCTGGAGTTGGTCCGGGCCGAGGCTGAATGTAGGACCAACGCCCTCAGGGCCAAACTGGAGGAAGCAACGAAGCAGGCCGATGTCTTGCGGGTCGCACTTGAGGCAGCATAGGGGGAGTCAGCTACTTCCCATGCGGAGGTGCTTCTTCTTCGCCAATAGGTGGTTGAGGCCGAGGCTGTCGCTCGCCAAAACGCGGACGAGATGCGTCAGCGGCGGCTCTTGGAGCCTGAGCACGCCCCCATGCTCTCCACGCTTCGAGAGAGGGCCAACACGGCCTTGGGTATCATCTTTGAGGCGGTCGTTGGCGAGCCGCGTGCTATTAACTACGTCGGCAACCTTCAGTTCTTCACCGACATCGTGACGCAGCTGGAGGCACAGTCGGTTCGTGCCAACAGGTTGGTGGAGGAGAGGAGTCGAGCATTGCTCGGGCGCACCTTCTCCCGTGTCTTCAGCCATCTCCGGAACATGGACCTCACCGACTTCGACAGCAAGATCGCTTTAGCCCCCGTGCCGCCCGAGACGACTGGGGCGCATCGGTGGAAGACAACGTGGACGCCCTTGTCAGGGCCTTCGCTTTAGATAACGACGGCGTGGTCGTGGCCGTCGATGAGGGCGGCATGGTGAACGGCCCTAACGCCACTGGCGGCAACACGGAGGGCGATGATGAGGCCAGCGACGCCAGCGACAGCTCGGCGGCGCTCCTGAGGATGCATCGGGGGATTTATTTGACTGATAGCACGCCACTCCTGTTTCCTTATCCTGCACGAATAGAACTCAGGCTTTTGTCCCGATGATTGTGAGAGCATTTTGGGAGGGGGTGCCCCTCATGTAAAGCCAATGTTTTAAGCGCACTAGTCAATGCTGCGTTGCTCATAGGCCCGTGCCAGGTGGTTTGCTAGGTGACGAGCCGGTTGGTTAGTTTACCTTCATCCTGCGTGGGTCCTGAGATAATTTGTGGGAGGCTGTGGTGCCTCGAACGCCTCCTGATTGAATCCGTAGGATCTGCAGTGAAAAAACCTCCTGAGAGGGTACGTCAGCGGTAGTCTGGGCTGCATGCTAGCTAGGCCTAACCCGGCTCGCGAGGGGCTCGCGAGGGGAGGCAGCTGAGGCAAGGTCGTAACCGAAACGCGAGAGATTGCTCGAACGATACTAAGCACCCCATCCCAACACACGCAAATTTCAAATTCGAGTTCAACTTAAATCCAGCGGGGGAAAGCAGCAACCAAGGGAAAAGCAACGAAAGCAAACAAAAGGCCGCTTCCGGCACCTAGTCTAGTCTTGGACGTCTTCTCACCAGCGCGGAGCTAAGTGCTGCCACTGGGCGTGGGAGGGAGCCCCAGGGCCTGAGGCCGGCACCCCTGAGACTCCGGGGCGTGTACAGCCCCACTCATTATTACGTGAGAGTGTCACGGGCGGCGAAGCTTCACGAGCACTGGGCCTTCTTCACAGGTACCGGCCTTGCTTCATATCGCCAGGCGAGGGCCCCGCCTTGCGCCACACTCTAGTGCCATCAACGACGATCGGAAACTAGGACGCCTCCGATGGGGTAGAGCGGTCGCCAGCAGTTCCCCCGACGACCACGGGTCCTCCGCCTGGGGCAGGCCCCGAGGCACCTCCCCAGCGGAGGGCCTACCTCCCGAACGCTTTGTTCAACGCCCGCGGTGGTGATGTCGGATCTCGGCCCCTCTCCTGCAGCCCCCGACGCCCTCCTCCTGAGCGGTAAGAGGCTACTGGAGCGGGGCAGCTGCTCGTCGTGGCAACCTGCACCTCCTGCGACCTATGATTAGTGTAAGCCTGCTCCTGAGGGATTAGTGGTACCCGATAATCGTCGCTCAAAGATGGCCGGGCGGGCCGCCCCGGTTCCCCGGAAGAGCTCAGCTTCTGGCGCCTCGTCCCCCCAGCTTGGGCTGAGGAGCGAGCCTTGTTTGCCCTCGCGCGGGTGCCCTTGATCCATCATGTGGGGCACATACTCTTCCGCAGCCGTTACCTCGAAGGCTGCACCGTAGGGCTCCGCGTGCCATGCAGCTCTGCTTGACGTGCCGGCCTGGTGATGGTAGCGCGGCGGCCCATGGGGGTCGTGGGTCGCGACGAGTCCTTCTTCGTTGACGGGGAGCGGAGCCGGTGCCGCCGCCGGCCCTGTGCTGACGGCTTCGCTGGTGTTGGAGTAGCTTTGGAGCCCGCGGTTGCACGTGGGCCCCCCACGGGCCGCCTGGCCCGAGGCGGAGCGGGTGCGAAGGGTGAGCCTCAAGGCGGCGAAGCCCAGGAGCTCCTCCACCCGCTCTAGCAGCACGTCATGGCCGCCTTCCATCAGTCTGCACTACAGCAGCTCTCGGGCCACCGTGAGCGCGACCCTTGAGTTCGCCTGCTCCCGGCGGGTGTACGGCGTCGTTGCCGCGGCGTGGTTGGAGGCCCTCGCTGCCGACCGCGTCTGCCGTGGTGTTAGGGCCGTTGAGGTCTGTCCGCGTCGCCCGCGGCCCGCAGCGCCCTGCGGACCGCGAGCTACCTGGGGCACGGGGTCGCCCGAGGCGAAGCGGCTCTGCTGGCGGGCCAAGCCGCCTAAGGATCTGGTTGCCCGCTGGTCGCGGACATGGTGATGACGATGCGACGGGGCGCGAGGCGGCAGAAGGCAGATCCCGACACCCCTACCTGGCGCGCCAAATGTCGGATTTCGGGTTCCGGCAGACCCTTGAGGTTCGAACACTGGGGTGGGCGCGGAGATTCAACCCTCTACCGGCTCGCTCCTCGCCGAATCGCTGAGACCTAAAACTACCAAACTAAACAGCACAAGAGACACAAGATTTATACTGGTTCAGGCCACCATTGTGGTGTAATACCCTACTCCAGAGTGTGGTTTGGTGGATTGCCTCTTGGGCTTGATGATGAACTATACAAAGCAGAACAGCCTCGCGAGGGACTGTTCTTGGCTGGTGCGATGAACTGCTAGGAGGGGTTCAGTCGCTCTATCTACTGGTTTCTTGATGAGGATCCAGATGCCTCTACCCTGGGGGTGACTAGTCCTATTTATAGGCAAAGGCCGTGGGCCTCTTCCCAAATATTGAGCGGGAAGGGCGCCAACAATTGGCCATTTTGAAGGGGAACATCGAGTACACTTATCCTGACTAAAGTTGGTCCTCACCTGTCAAAGGCTCTGGTGATGACGCCGGCTTGGGCTCCACAATGACTTCCTTCTGGCCGTTGGGCTGGTCTTGGTCTTGTTGCACCGAAATGGATGCCTTTGCTTGATACTCTCGCCTGCGCTTGCTCCCTTTGCACCAAATAGGAAAGGAGGACCTTTGACGGGCTGGCGCCGATCGGGCGCCTTGGTCGTCATGGCTTGCGTCATGGGCACCTCGCGAGGTACCCTGCCTTGAACTCTCCACCCCCTCATGAGCCAGCCTGACGAGGCCGTGCCTGAGGAAGCTCCTTGTCGTCCGCCCCGCAAGGCTTGGCCCCTCGCGAGGGTCTTGAGCTTGCATTGATGAAGATGGGCCGTGCTGGGCCTCCTTTGAGCCACGCCGCAGGCCGCAGGCAGGCAAGTCTGGGGACCCCCGTTCCCAGAATGCCGACAACTAGGGACACAAGATTTATACTGGTTCAGGCCACCATTGTGGTGTAATACCCTACTCCAGTTTGTGGTGTGTGGATTGCCTCTGGGGCTGATGAGGAACAGTACAAAGGAAGAACAGCCTCGTAAGGGTCTGTTCTTGGTTGAGACGGTGAACTGCTAGGGGTCCAGTCGCCTCTCTCTCTCTGTGTGTGTCTTTCTATCCTTGCTCTTTCGATGCCTCTCCATGTGGGTGGCTAGTCCTATTTATAGGCGAAGTCCTCGGGCCTCTTCCCAAATATTGAGCAGGAAGGGCGCCAACAATTGGCCGTTTTGAAGGGGAACATCTAGTACACTTATCCTGACTAAAGTTGGTCCTCGTCTGCCAAAGGACCCTGACGATGACGCTGGCTTGGGCTCCACGATGACCTCCGTTCTGCTGTCCTGCCGGTCTTGGTCTTGTTGCACTGAAATGGTTGCCTTTGCTTGATACCCTCGCCTGCGCTTGCCCCCTTTGCACCAAAGGGGAAACAAGGACTGTGCGCAGGACGGCGCCTGCCTGGCGCCCGCCTGTGCCTTGGTCGTCATGGCTTGCGTCACGGGCACCTTGTGAGGTACCCCACCTTGATCTCTCCGCCTCCTCGTGAGCCAGCCTGACGAGGCCGTGCCTGAGGAAGCCTCCTGTTGTCCGCCCATGAGGCTTGGCCCCTCGCGAGGGTCTTGAGCATGTGTTGACCAAGATGGGCCATACTGGGGCACTCCTTGAGCCACACCGCAGGCCGCAGACAGGCAAGCCTGGGTACCCCCATTCCCAGAACACCGACAGTAGCCCTGGGGCCCAAGGCGCGCTTGGACTTGGCTTAGCAGAGAAGCGAAGAGGCAAGTGCGAAGCGCCGCGGGCCCTAATAGCCTGCGGCCTTGGGCGCCATGTGGCGGTTGATTGGATGTGGGCGTCTTGGCTCCCCCACGACGCCTTGGTATTTGCACGATTTGCCAAGTTTCTGCATGCAAAATGGGTTATGATTACCTGTGATCGTGGAGGTCGACGGTTGGCATCCCTCGGCTATATGTACGGGACGGTGCGAGCCCTTCCAATCCATCTCTCCCCGCTACTCTTCGTCTTCCCATTCGTCCTTTCTCCTCCCTTCGCCAATGGCACCGATCCGTCGGTTTTCTATCGAAGAGAAGGGGAAGGCCCCCCGAGAGAGTCCTGTCCCGCTTCCTCCGAAGAAACGGCTCGTCTCTTGCCACGGGGAAGGACGTGCTTGGCAGGAGGTGTCGAGGCCATGGTTCGAGCTACCGCCGCCGGGATTCCCACTGCCCTTGTACGCCCGGTGTCGGTGTCAAAACCGACGGATCTCGGGTAGGGGGTCCCGAACTGTGCGTCTAGGCGGATGGTAACAGGAGACAAGGGACACGATGTTTTTACCTAGGTACGGGCCCTCTCGATGGAGGTAAAACCCTACTCCTGCTTGATTGATATTGATGATATGGGTAGTACAAGAGTGGATCTACCACGAGATCAAGGAGGCTAAACCCTAGAAGCTAGCCTATGGTATGATTGTTGTAATGGTTGTTCTTCCTATGGACTAAAACCCTCCGGTTTATATAGACTCCGGAGAGGGCTAGGGTTACATAGAGTCGGTTACAATGGTAGGAGATCTACATATCCGTATCGCCAAGCTTGCCTTCCATGCCAAGGAAAGTCCCATTCGGACACGGGACGAAGTCTTCAATCTTGTATCTTCATAGTCTTGGAGTCCGGCCGATGATGATAGTCCGGCTACCCGGATACCCCCTAGTCCAGGACTCCCTCGGTAACCCCTGAACTAGGCTTCAATGACGATGAGTCCGGCACGCATATTGTCTTTGGCATTGCAAGGCGGGTTCCTCCTCCGAATAATTCATAGAAGATTGTGAACACCAGGATAGTGTCCGGCTCTGCAAAATAAATTCCACATACCACCGTAGAGAGAATAATATGTACACAAGCTCAATCTGCCGACGTATTTCGTGGCGTGACGTCACACCACTACCAAGCCTTTACTTGAATCGTTTTTATTATACCACCTCAGTGCGTTTAGCGAAGCGGTTTCCTTGGCATGTCTTGTCGAAGCAGAGATCGTGTTCCCCTTATTCCGGGATTCCCATCAATACGGACGTGGGTAACCCAACCGCGCCATTGATTGTGGCGCTTGGGAGATAAGCGAGTTTTACCAGGCCGGTGGGGACGCATAGTCTTCGTCCGCCCATATATAAGGGGATAAGGATCCGCCTTTTTTTACCTACGCCTTCTTCCTCCTTTGCTTATCCATCTCCGCGCACTCGAGCTCCAGCGCCCAAGTATGCACATCTCGCCTCAACCTTCTCCAGCCTTGTCCGGAGCGGGAGGCAAGTGGATGGCCTCCTCCATTACGGAGGGGCACATCGAGAAGCTGCGCGGCGCCGGACACCTGTCCTGCGACATCGCGCACCGGCTGCCCGACGAGGGGCAGCTCATCCCCACCCCCAGGCCTCATGAGAGGGTCATATTCCTTCCCCACTTCCTCCGCGGACTGGGCTTCACGCTTCATCCCTTCGTCCGGGGGCTCATGTACTACTATGGCCTGGACTTCCATGATCTGGCGCCAAACTTCATCCTCAACATCTCGGCGTTTATCGTCGTGTGCGAGGCCTTCCTCTGCATCCAGCCCCACTTTGACTTGTGGCTTAAAACCTTCAATGTTAAGCCGAAGGTGGTGAAGGGCGTCCAAGCGGAGTGCGGAGGCGCCATGGTGGGCAAAATGCCCAACATCATCTGGCTCGAGGGTTCCTTCATGGAGTCCATCAAAGGGTGGCAATCGGGGTGGTTCTACATCACCGAGCCGCGTGATCCTAAATGGGCAGCGGCCCCCGAGTTCAGATCTGGTATCCCCATGCAGCTCACCTCCTGAAAAGAGAAGGGCTTGCTATGGGGTAGTTCGGAGGAACTGATCGGACTCGATCCCGACCTGAGACCACGTGAACAAGAAGCTTAAGCTTGTCAACGTGATCCAGTCATGCTTGTCCGCCGGATTCTCCCCGCCAAGAACGGGCCTTCAATTTGTGGGAGTTTGATCCGGCACAACACGGACCTGGCGGGCTCTTGACACGACGTCTGAAGCTGCACGGAGGTGCTGTTCAAGGCGGAGAAGCCCCGCATCCATAATCAAGATCGCGGATTCAGCACGAAGCGCCCGGCCGGCGAGGTAAGCTTTGTTATCCTTTATGGGACACTCATTTCTTTCATAGTTTGACTCTATGTGGGATATAAAACTCCCAATGCCTTTAACAGGACTGGCAGAAGACGTCCGGACAGGTTAACTGTCCGGCTCCCCTTCCCGAAGACCCAGCGGACACCCGTTTAACGGGGCTGTTGGTTCCGGCCCTTTACGTGGTGCCGAAGAAGAAGGCCACGGGAACCCGAAGGAGTTCCCGGCGCTAGGTGGTATCGAACTCGTCGTCCGATGGCTCCGAGGCGGACTCCTCCCCCGAAGACGAGGAGGAGAAAGAGGACTCTCCCCAAGAGGAGGGAGAGAAGAAGAGGAAGGCTTCCCCAACGAGGGAGGCCGAAGGGTCCAAGAAGGGAAGGACCCTTCCTCCGGACTGCTCCGACGATAGCGACGAGGGGTGGCCCTCAAGGGCCAAGCCCTCGGCAAGATCGTAAGTGTCCGAATTCCTGGATGATTTATAATTTCTCTTTTTTGCCACGTGGTGTCCTTCTAATGCCGCATACAACCTGTAGTCCGGCCGAGGACGATCTTCCCGCTTCCTCGAGCGGGTCCTTGGCTCCGTCGGATGTGGATTCCATTCCGACTGCCTCCACCCCTCGTGACGCTGATGACGCCGAGGTGGGATCCCGGGAGGGGACCCACCAGGAGGGGGAGGCTCCAGAGATACCACAAGGCAACCTCCCGGACTCCACGCCGGAACCCGCAGTGGTTCCGGAGTCCGGCACGCGGCCCCTTCGTAAGAAGGGCAAGACCGTGACACCGGCGGCCTCCGTCCAACCGGAGGCGCCGGACAACTTGTTGGAGGCGCTCAACAGCGCTTTCATCGAGGAAGAACACCGCACTATCATGAGTGCGGTGATTGAAAGGTTCACTCGCCAAGAGCGGGCTGACGAAGCTCTGCAGCAGCCTTCTAACAAAGCTTTGAGGTAAGAAATTTTAAAATATGTGATGTAATACCGCATAGACAGTAGCCCCTGATGCTCGGTTCGGTGTTCGAAAAGAAAAGCCGGACTAAGGATCTGAAAAGATATACGCAGGAGTTCTAAAAATTATGTCAATATGGGATTGCAGGCTGCGCTGCTGACCTCTACCGCACTGACTGCGGAGGTCGATGCTTTGAAGCAGAACCTTGAGCGGTCCGAGAACGAGCTCGGCCTTGCCAAGAAGCAGCTCGAGGACAAAGAAGGTGAGTAACATCGAATTAAATTTGTACCTTACAGAAAAGGATTTTGGTTGCAAGAGAAATAACAAGGATAACGTGGGCACTGCAGGGGCCACGAACGAGGTGGCGACCCTGAATGAGGCCGTGTCTGCGACCGAGCGTAATGCGGCCGCGGAACGAGCTGAGCGAGAGAAGCAGGAGGCGTGGGTGGCGGAGGTGCAACAAGAGCTCCAGGTTCTCGTGGAAAAGCATGAGAGCTTGGAGCGCGACTCGAAGACTTGAGAGTCCGAGCTTGCCTCGGCTCTTGAGAGTGCCAAAGCCGCTAAGGCAGAAGCCCATAAGGCCCTCCAGGAGATTGAGGCGGTGAAGAAAATAGCGGCGGGTAAGGCATTTTTCATGCAAAGCAAGCATGTGAATGTGAATTACACATTACTTACCCGGTCGGAGCTCTCCAGAGGCGTTGCAGATCTGCCTCGAGCGTGTCCGATCTTGCCGCATTCTACCGGGCCGAGGAGGGGAGCTCGACGGAGAAAGTCTTCTGGTCTCAATATGCTGAGGCCGAACATCCGGTGCCCCTTAGAGACCAGCTGAAGCAGCTGGTCGAGCTCCACAAGGTTGCCGAACAGGCCATGAAGGGCCTCATAGTTGGTTGTGGCCTGTGGAGGCCATGCACAGGAGCTACTTCGGCGTGGTCGGCGGCTGGTGGATCGTGTCCTGGGTGGAAGTCGTCAAGCGCTCACTTTGCATTGAAGGTGCCCGTTGGCCTTGCCCGTGCAAAAGTGCACTGGGCAGGCTGGATCTTGAAGCTTCGACAGACAGCGCCGCCCGGTGGGCAAGGAGTATCGCACGCCGAAATGTATTATAAGAGTGTCTGAAGGGTGCCCGCAAGATTGCGGATGAGTGCGCCAAAGATGTAATATTTGAGTAGACTCGCAATGTGTTATCTGCGGCGCTGAAAACTTTGTTCATATCGCTAAGCAACGCTTATTAATTTAAAATATTACCTTCATGCGGCCATTTATGAAATCGAGAGATGGCAAGTCGTCGGCTTCAACCCCCATGCCACGAAAGTTTGGGGTGTTCGAGATAAACTTGGCGCTCTTGTTCCCATTTTGGGTCCATCTAGGAGGCGCTCAACACGACGAACAAGGCAACTGGACTTATAATGCTTGAACACTCTCACTTAGCCATAGAATTCTATAATTTTAAATTTCGGTGAAGCCCCTAGTATTCGGAAGACCGAGTTTGGGGCGCTATCCACGCCAGGGCCGGACAAAGCCGGTTCCTCGCTCTAAGCGGCATAAGTCTTTAGGGACTTGAAAAGACCACTCGAACAGCGACCAGCTCTCGCCTTATCATGACGGTCAGTTTTAGCTTTCTCCACTGAGGCGCTTGCCCAGTTCAACCGGGGCGCAATCGCAGTGGTTCTCCCAGTGCTACCTTAGCCGATAAAACGGAACGTAAGGTACCAAAACATGGGAGCCGGGCAAACCCAACTATTGACCCAAGACATGATTCGGAGCCGATGCATATAGTGCTATAAGTTCGTGGTGCCGCACTTGTGAAAATGTTCGGACTTATCACACCATAATGCAGGGAACATAAGCCCCTGGTGTATTCGGCCGTACCAAAGTGTATGGATGCAAAATGTCATAAATGAACATATATGTAAGAAAGGAATGCAATTATAAGCGAAAGGTGATGCATTGTTTATTCAAGGAATTCTGCCATGAGTGCAGAATGATACAAATAGTGCGGTAAGCAAGGGATTGGACTATTAAACATGTCCCCCTCCAGGGGTAGGCTGCGGAATGGTGTATTAAACAGATTTAATGCTCATAATGGAGACCACGAGTGTTAAATCGTAGCCTTTGTCCTTCCCCTGGCTGTTGCATCGTGAGTTCGGCAGGTCCATTGCGGACAGGGCCTCAGTGAGCGAGTCCTGTGGATAAAAAGAAAAAAAAGAAAAGAGCAACACACTTGGGAGCCCTGGTGTGGTTGAGCCGCTCTGGGCTGTCGTGGTCGTGCCCTCCCCTATGCCCATGGTATCTCCGGGCGTAATAATGTACGCGAAGGACTAGTCTTGCAATCATGCAAGGGCTGGGGTTGGGGCCGCATTGCTACGCGTGCTCGGAACGTGCCAGGTGGTCTTGATGTATGTTACTCCGGGCGCGCTTGGGCATGTCCGGTCGTTTAACGGCCGGACTCGAAAACTGCCTTAAGAGGCTGCTCTGTACTTCCGCTGCGAGAGCCGCTGTGTGTTCCTCCGTTTGGAGGGAGCGTTTAGTGTTTCCGTTGACCGTGATGACTCCACGAGGGCCTGGCATCTTGAGCTTGAGGTATGCATAATGCGGCACGCGTTGAACTTTGTAAGCGCGGTTCGTCCGAAAGCGAGCGTGATAGCCATCGCGGAGCGGGACTATGTCGAAGATTAACTCCGCGCTTTGGAAGTTATCCGGGATCCAAAGACCACTTCGGTGTGGTGAGCTGTACAATTGGCCTCTACACCTGGTATGGCGCCTTTGAAGGTCGTCTTTGTAGGTTTAATCCTTGAGGGTCTATGCCCATCTTGCGCCTTTGTATCCCGATAAAGCAGGTTCAGGCTGCTGCCGCCGTCCATCAGGACTCTAGTGAGGTGAAATCCATCGACGATTGGGTCTAAAACCAATGCACCGGATCCGCCATGGCGGATACTGGTGGGGTGGTCCCTTCGATCGAAAGTGATCGGGCAAGAGGACCATGGATTGAACTTCGGGGCGACTGGCTCCATCGCATATACGTCCCTAAGTGCACGCTTCCTCTCCCTCTTGGGTATGTGGGTTGCGTATATCATGTTTACCGTCCGCACTTGTGGGGAAAACCCTACATCCTCTCTTGTTCGCGGCGGGTCTCTTCCTCGTCATCGCTATGCAGCCCCTTGTCATTGTCTTGACAATTAACTTGCTGCCGCTTGAATACCCAACAATCCCTGTTGGTGTGATTAGCTGGCTTTTGGTGGTGCCATGTATCCGCAAGAAGCGGTCGAGTATTCGGTCCAAATTGGGACGGACCGGAGTAGTTCTTTTGAATGGCTTTTTCCACGACCGGGTTTAGAGCCTCGAATCCGGCGTTGACTACCGTATCCTCGGTGTTATCTCCGTTAACGCGGCGTTTGTTTTGTTGCGGCGTGACCTGCCATTGCGGTCCTTGTTGTCCGGACTGCGAATTTTCTTTGAGGTTGTTCTGCGGGCTAGCCAGCTGTCCTCTCCCGCCTGAAGCGGGTCATGAGTGATGTGAGGGCTGCCATGGAATTGGCTTTTCCTGTCCTAGGTGCCGGGCCAGCCACTCGTCGCGGATGTTGTGTTTGAAGGCTGCGAGGGCCTCTGCATCCGGACAGTCGACAATTTGATTTTCTTTGTTAAGAACCGTGTCCGTAACTGTCGGCTGATTCGTCGGCTGCTGAATTATGTGGCTTAGGTCATCGGCATCTGGTGGTCGCACATATGTGCCCTGGAAGTTGTCAAGGAATGCGGCTTCCAGGTCCTCCCAACACCCAATTGACTCTGCTGGCAAGCTGTTAAGCCAATGTCGAGCTGGTCCTTTAAGCTTGAGTGGGAGATACTTGATGGCGTGGAGATCGTCACCGTGGGCCATATGGATATGAAGGAGATAATCTTCGATCCAAACCGCGGGGTCTGTTGTGCCATCGTAGGATTCAATGTTCATGGGTTTAAACCCTTCAAGGATTTGATGATCCATTACTTCATCTGTGAAGCATAGTGGGTGTGCGACACCTCTATATTGGGCAATATCACGACGTAGCTCAAGCGAGCTTTGTCTACTGTGTTCGGCCCGGCCAGAGTTGCTGTATCCGGCGCGACGGTACTCGTCGTGCATCGTGGGGCGCCCACGTGATCCGTAGATAGATCTTGATTGTCTTGCCTTGTCCTCCAATATGTCTCGCAAGTCCGGCGCATTCCCCCGTGGTTTCGCGCTTTTCGAGCGGTGCCGGGGTACGGTTGGTTCTGGTGGAGGGCCTTGATGCCTCTCTGTCGCGGCCACGAGGTGGTCGGTCTACTGTATTGTGCGCTGGTGATGAGGGTTTATATGTCTCCTCCTCTAATCGGGGGAGCAACTTGCGTTTTGGGTAGCTTTTGGAGGGGCGTTCGAATTCATGCTCTTCGGCCGCGAGGACTTCGGTCCATCTGTCGGCCAGCAGGTCTTGATCAGCTCGAAGCTGTTGTTGCTTTTTCTTTAGGCTGTTCACTGTGTGTAACGCCCCGGATGTAGCTTTCCATATTCGTAACTCCAACTCCTGCCTTTTCCGGAGATGCGATATATTATTTTCTCTGTGGTTGGGTTTTTGTCTGTTGTTTTGCATTTTGTTCTTGTTATGCATCTCATCTCATAGCATCATGCGCATTGCATCGGCATCGTTTTCATAAAACTTGCATCCGTTCGGGTTCTGCCGGTTCTCTCCGTTGTCCGTTCGAGCCCGACCACACTCGCACGCTACCGCTGCACCTCGAACTATTATTTTATAAGTGGCATAAAAATGTTCTCGAATGGGTTGCAACTTGTCGATGCGGTCGTATTATAGTGTAGACAGACCGCTTTGCCAAGTTTCATCGCATTCGAGTCCATTTGATAGCCCAACCGTTAAATATAGCGGTACCGCTGCAGTATCTTAATCGGACGTTTCGGTCTCGAAAACCGTGGGCCGCACTTCTTCCCTTCTCTCCCTCAGCCCAAGTCTCTCTCACATCCCACCTAGGCCACCCTACCTCTCCTCAGATCCGGAACCGCCCGATCGCGATCGGAGGGTCCCAAACCCCTAGACCAAACCCTAGCCAAAACTGCTATATATAGCCCCTCTCTCTCTCCAATTTTGGCCTCCTACCTACCCCTCCTCTATTCCGCAGCCAGCCGCCCCCCCCTGGTTTTCAGCGCCGGCCCTCTCCCCCGCCGCCACTTGGCGCCCGCCCGCGCCCGGACCAATCCGCGCGCGCCACGTCGCCTCCCCCGCCTCCCGCAGCCACTCAGGTGCCTCCACATCGCCCCAGCTCCTCGGCCACCAGACAGCCCCGAGCCCATCCCGGCCCGCTCTGGCGCAGGACGGGTCTGGATCCATAAGCGAGTGTCGCCCGGCTCCCCGAGCCCTTCTCCCGTCAGCCCCGCTGCCGCCATGCCCCGACCTCGCCTCCCGTCGTCGTTCTCTGCTCCGTCGGGTCACCGGAGTCGGTCCCCGCCGGAGATCGTGGCCGCCGCCCCCGCCAGGTAGCGCCTCCCCATCTCCCATCTCCCTCTCGCTCCTCTCTTTCTCTCTCAGATCTCACATCTCTCCCTCACTGCCATGGTTTGTCAGGATCTCGTCGATGCTCGCCGTAGGTGCTGCCGTGGCTGGATCCGGGGTCCCCATGCCCGGATCTGCCCGTTTTCCGCCGGAACCGCCCCGCGCCGCCCCGTCCTTGCCTGCTCGCCGCCGGCGCCATCTGCCGCCGCCACCCTGCCTCGTCCCTCGCCAGAACGAGGAGCACGACGCCTCGCCCGCTCGTGCAGCGCAGCAGGCGTGGGCCTCCCACGGCCCAGCTCGGCTCCCTCAAACCGGCATGCCTCTATTCTCAAGAAGCCCACGAGGTGATTCCACAGTCCAGCGCCCCTTGACCGGGCCGTGGCCTGGGTGAGCATCCCCTCCAGCCCCCTCATGCCTTTGTTGGGCTAAACAGATTCGCCCATGTTTTTTTTTCCATGCGCTGAATTTAGCTAATTTCAGAGATTCTTGTTTCTGAAAAACCCTTCATGATCATGCATTTAATAACTCACAAACGGTGCATCGGATTAAAACAAACTTTATATGTAAGATGCTTAGAATTTCATCTAGTTTCATAATATGCCATTTTCATCCATGTTTGATATGTTTAAAATGTTGTTTGATTAAATTTGCTCAAATGCCATGTTAAAATGATTTAATTCATAACTAAATAACCGTAGCTCGGATTTAAATGTTCTTTATATGTATTTGGGGTGGAAAAATGCCTAGATTAACATGGTCCACTTTATTTTCCTGTTTAACAACATTAAAATTGTGTTTAGGGCAGAACAGTACCAAATTCGAATATTGCTTATGGGGATTTTCCGGAATTGTTGTTTGTTCTTCCGGCCTCATTTAAACTTGCCTAAATAGTTAGTTTACTTTTGTTACACCCCTTGCCATGTTTAACAACATTTAACATTGTTGTGTACCTAAACGAGAGCGAACTAAATACGTGAATGTGGTGTTCCGTCAATATGCAACTCGTTGCATATTGAGCTCCACTTAATTTGTAGTGTTGTTTGTTGCACTTTGCCATGCCATGCCATGCCTCATTAAACCGGACATGCATCATACTGGTTGTGCATCATGCCATGATTATGCGATGGTTGTTTACTATGTTGTTTGCTTCTTTCCGGTTTGCTTCTCTCGTTAGCTTCGGTTTCGTTCCGGAGTTGTGAGGTTTCGTTCGTCTACGATTGGTTCGGCTTCATCCGTTCATCTTCTTCATGGACACGTTCTTCTTCGTGCGGGATTTCGAGCAAGATGACCGCTACTCGGATCTCACTACTATCATTGCTATGCTAGTTGCCTCGTTCTTTCGCTATGCTGCGCTACCTATTACTGTTTGTCCAGCCATCCCATATTGCCATGAACCCTAACCCTTTGACACCTTTCCTATGCAAACCGTTGTTTGGCTATGTTCCGCTTTTGCTCAGCCCTCTTATAGCGTTGCTAGTTGCGGTGAAGTTGAAGATTTCTCTATGGTGGACAGGATTTTGGTTGGGATATCACAATATCTCTTATATTATTAATGCATCTATATACTTGGTAAAGGGTGGAAGGCTCGGCCTTATGCCCAGTGTTTTGTTCCACTCTTGCCGCCCTAGTTTCCGTCATACGGTGTTATGTTCCCGGATTTTGCGTCCCTAACGCGGTCGGGTGATTTATGGGACCCCGACAGTTCGCTTTGAATAAAACTTGTCCAGCAAGGCCCAACATTGCCTTTTACCATTTGCCTCACCACCACCTACTTTTCCTTGGGAGTAATTAACCCAAGGGTCATCTTTATTATAGCCCCGGACCGATTGCTTGTCTAAGCGTTGGTCCAAACTAAACACCGTCTTGGGACCATCCCTTGGCAACTTGGGTTACGTCGGTACCTGTATGCTTCGCTTATCCGGTCATGGCCTGAGACGAGATACGCGCGGCTACTATTAGGATGTCGGCACGCCGGGAGGCTTTGCTGGTCTTGTTTTACCATTGTCGAAATGTCTTGATGTACCGGGATTCCGAGTCTGATCGGAGAGTCTCGGGTGAAGGTCTATTCCTTCGATGATCGCGAGAGCTTGTCATGGGCTAAGTTGGGACACCCCTGTAGGGTTTAAACTTTCGAGAGCCGTGCCCGCGGTTATGTGGCAGATGGGAATTTGTTAATGTCCGGTTGTAGATAACTTGATACTTGATCCGTATTAAAACGCATCAACCGAGTGTGTAGCCGTGATGGTCTCTTCTCGGCGGAGTCCGGGAAGTGAACACGGTTTACGTGTTATGTTTGGCGTAAGTAGGTGTTGGGATCACCTCTTGATCATTGCTAGCTTCACGACCGTTCCGCTTGTTCCTCTTCTCGCTCTCATTTGCGTATGTTAGCCACCATACTTGCTTAGTCGCTGCTGCAACCTCACCACTTTACCCCCTTCCTTTCCCATTAAGCTTTGCTAGTCTTGATACCCATGGTAATGGGATTCTTTGAGTCCTCGTGGCTCACGGATACTTCAAAACCAGTTTGCGGTGCCCATGTTACCGAAAGGTGGCGCAACCAAGCTCAAGGAGGAGCTCGATGAAGATCTTGCCCTTTGTGTTGTTCGTTCTAGTTGTTGAGAGTGGAGCCCAGTTGGGGTCGATCGGGGACCTTTGTGCATTTGGGGTTCTTCTTTTATTTTGGTTCCGTAGTCGGACCTTGATTGTATCTGGATGATGTAATGCTTTATTCATGTAATTGTGTGAAGTGGCGATTGTAAGCCAACTATGTATCTCTGTCCTTATGTATTACTTGGGTTGTGTGAAGATTACCTCACTTGCGACATTGCTTTCAATGCGGTTATGCCTCTAAGTCGTGCTTGACACCGTGGGAGATATAGCCGCATCGAGGCGTTACAAGTTGGTATCGAGCCTTCCCGACCTTAGGAGCCCCATTGCTTGATCGTTTTAGTGGCGAGTTGTGTCTAGAAAAATGTTTTGAGTCATTTAGGATTATATATATCGGAGAGTTAGGAATTCTTTTTACTCCTCAGTCCCTTCATCCTTCTGGTGAGGTATCCTGACATAGAGTTTTGACTCTTCTCTTCTCAAATTTCACTAAAAAAAATTTTTAGGATCACGGGTATCTTGGAATCGTTCGATATTCTTATAGCGAGAACATTGTTCTTGGTGCCTCCTGTCATTTAGGGGTTGTGGCAGTGTCCCGGGGAGTTGAGCTCCGAGGTGTTGTCGTCATAATTTTATCGTTGCAGTTCTGGAATACCTGAGTTTAGTACATCGACATCGAAAATCTCTTTTATGCAGTTGTTGGTGAGATAACCCGCTAACTTGATCTTGAGGTGAGTACGGGAGTATTGCCATGACTCGTATAACGGATGCTTTTCGAAGGTTGAGGTAGACGATTTCCGAAGGTTTCTTGGTTATGTGTTGACGGATGGATACAGCTGGATGTAGGGATTGTTAGTTTGGGTGAGATATATTCCTCCCCTGTATCCCCAACACCAGATTGCATAACCAGAAAGTTTCGGGAGTTTCATAGGTGGGAATTCAAGTAGCTCTTAGGATATCTTTCCGACGGATGTATGATATGAAATTGGGGTTCGACGTCTAGTGGTCCGCCTATTCACGGTTGGTTTCTGATGGTCTCGTTGTGTCTTAAAGAGTCCTTGGCTATGCCGACTCGGGGACACTTCGTATGTCATGTGCCTTGCCTTGTACATGATGGTGCTGTCTGATTGAGCCCGTGTAGGCCCCACCACGTAAAACTTTGGACGAAATCTCTATCATATGTTTGTTCCGCTTATTCGCAAGCCAATCCTTTGTTTTTGTTTTGAGTTGTGGTATTGAGTTGCTTCAATGCCAAGTGTTGATTCCATACCTTTCCGAAATGGTGTTCTCATACTCCGATGTGAATACCAATCCTTCTTGACAATCGAGATTGTCATGTCAATCCTTTTCAACCGGCGTGTTTCTCTTCAAGTGGATCCGATCACTTCAACATCAGCAAGACCAATTATCATTTCTTCTCAACGGTGTTTGTGTCATCCCAAGTTGTCTTTGTTTTTTTTCCTGCCCACCCACCCTTTTTCCTCAAGGACTAAGATTTCTTTACCAAGTATCCTTTTATTTTTGTGAAGTTTCTCCATTCTTTTCTGTCAATGTTCTTACCCGGTGGTTCTCAAGAAGATGTTCTTCTAGTTCGTCATTCCTCATTCTTTTCTCTTCTCCGGTGGATTCAAGTCAAGTTTTGTTGATCATATCTTTCCTCGTTTCTAATGCTTTCTCATGCCAATGCACCTCTTAATCATTCACTTCTTCCTATTCATTTGTTCTGGAGTGCTGAAGATATCTCATAAGACTTGCGTTTCCATTCTCAATCCCTTCAAGATACCGCGAGATTGTTATCTCATTCAAGTCATTTAATTCAACCGGTGCAACATCTCTTTTAAATCATTGTCAACGGTGTTTTCTTTTGAGTGGGCCCTAACCCACAGGTCTTTTTCCAGGATCTTACCTGACTCTTCTATTTTCCCAGAGATTTCCTAAATTCTTCTCCAAGTTTGACGTAAGAATGAGTTATCATGAGTCAAATGCTTTTCTCCAAGATCTTTCAAATTCTTTTCATAGTTGGCTCAACCTCTTCGCTTTTGATTCTTCCGGTGTGCCTCAATAATTCTCGGTGGTGTTTCTCGTCATCATTCTCAACATTTGAAGACCGAAGAAGAGTTTCTCTTTAATCTTGCTCTATTCTCTTCAAGATTCATGGTGCCAGCTTGTTGCCATCCTCTCATAATTGTTTTTGATTGTGAGAATCTTTTTCACCGATCGGGAGATATTCAAGAGTCTTCTCAGTTTGTCATCCGGAGTCCATCAATTCAGGTTTATTCTTTCTCCGTCGGTTATCATTCTCCTATCTTACGGTGCATCACTCAAGTATTCTCTAATCAGCTCGTCGATCTCTTCGTTCTCATGTATCTAAATCCTCTCAAGTATCTTCGTTTTCTTTTCTCCAATTCTTCCCGTGAATTGTGGCTTTGCTACGTTCATTTTCGATTCTTACGGTGGTTCGTTCAAGATTTCACTTCCTTTGTTATCATATCAATTCATTCGTTGTTTCCAAATCCCACGGTGGTTCCATCATTACCTTCTCAAGCTTTGCCATATCTATCTTAATCCTTTCTACAAGAATAAGTAGTATGCCAAATCCGTTGCTTGTCATCAATATAAATTGGTGAAGGATAAGCATAACATAATTCTTATTCTTGTTCATCCAAGTGATTAATTCTTTATTCGGAGGCCCTTAAAATTCTCGGTTTCATTTGTTTCATCTTCTCTTTTTCCGGAGTTCCAAGCTCTAATTATCACGAAGATCCATCTAAATCATTGCAAGGCTTCACCTTGTGTTTTCAACTTCTCCTTCTTTCCACCATCCTTTTAATACGGAGTTTCTTCATGGTGGTTCGTCAAGGATTCCTTTCATTCTTCAATTGTTCTTCATGATTTCTCTCGAAGTTATGATCCGCCAAGCTATACTCTAAAGTAAACATGGTGCTCAACACATGTTTTTCTGAGGAGTTCAAGTATTCTTCATCTTGCATTCCAAAGTGCAATTCCTTCTATCTTACCTTTTGAAATGGTGTTATGTCACTCTTGACAATTTCCTTCATGTTTCTTGATTCACATGTTGTCAAGAATGAGATATTTTAAATCCATCAATCTCTTCTTTGGAGTATCTTGGTATAGATTTCACCTAAAGCCTTCCCTAAGGAATATTGCTATTTGTGGTGTTTATAAATGATCCAAGTTATCTCCTATCCTCTTGGTGAAAGAAGTTTTTCATCTCTTTGGTGTTCTCAACCAATCAATTGTTTCCATTAGTGGCCGGTTGTCACCTCATAATTTTGAGATGTTTCCATAAGCCCACTACAAGCTTGTTCTTTTCGTTGTTGGTTTTCCAACAACTCCGTTCTAACCTTCTTGCAAGGGTGCTTTCCAAGCTCATTTGTGGAAGAAGTTGGCATATTCTGCTCCATTCTTTTATTCCAATGGTCTATCTTCTATTCTTTCTTCCTGAGGCATTGTGATGTTGCTCTTTTCACTCATCATCTTGAATTGTGAGCATCGTGTTTTTTTCTTGCTTATCCATTTAACGGGAGCGTTGTATCATCTCTTCAATACCTTTTCATCTCATCAAGTTTTCTTCTCTTTTCTACCGAAGTGCTGTCCAAATTCTGCCATTCTTGTTCCTTGGCTATCTCATTATACCAATGTGGTCATATTCTTTTCGTTCGTGAAGCTCTTTTTCCATGTCTTTCAACCTTCAAGTTCTCGTAATACTCCTTGTTCCTCTTTCCTAACGGATTGTTTGCAATCTCGTTCATCTTTGTTGTACTCTTTCTTTTAAATTGCTCAACCTCTCAAAGTTCGTGGTTTCACTCATTTCTCAAAGTAGCAACTTAGTTTTACCTCTTATCTTCCTCTTCCGTTTCCCTCCGGTGCCATCCTAGATCTCGGGACGAGATCCTCTCGTAGTGGTGGAGTGTTGTAACGCCCCGGATGTAGCATTCCATATTCGTAACTCCAACTCCTGCCTTTTCCGGAGATGCGATATATTATTTTCTCCGTGGTTGGGTTTTTGTCTGTTGTTTTGCATTTTGTTCTTGTTATGCATCTCATCTCATAGCATCATGCGCATTGCATCGGCATCGTTTTCATAAAACTTGCATCCGTTCGGGTTCCGCCGGTTCTCTCCGTTGTCCGTTCTGAGCCCGACCACACTCGCACGCGCCCGCGGCACCTCCGAACTATTATTTTATAAGTGGCATAAAAATGTTCTCGGAATGGGTTGCAACTTGTCGTGCGGTCGTATTATAGTGTAGACAGACCGCCTGCCAAGTTTCGTCGCATTCGGAGTCCATTTGATAGCCCAACCGTTAAATATAGCGGTACCGCTGCCGGTATCTTCGTCGGACGTTTTCGGTCTCCGAAAACCGTGCGGGCCGCACTTCTTCCCTTCTCTCCCCTCAGCCCAAGTCTCTCTCTCACAGCCCACCTAGGCCACCCTACCTCTCCTCGCATCCGGAACCGAACGATCACGATCGGAGGGTCCCGAAACCCCCCTAGACCAAACCCTAGCCAAAAACTGCTATATATAGCCCCCTCTCTCTCCATTTTTGGCCTCCTACCTACCCCCTCCTCTATTCCGCAGCCACCGCCGCCCCTCCTGGTTTTCAGCGCCGGCCCTCTCCCCGCCGCCACTTGGCGCCCGCCCAGCGCCCGGACCAATCGCGCGCCACGTCGCCTCCCCGCCTCCGCAGCCACTCACCTGCCTCCACGTCGCCCAGCTCCTCGGCCACCGACAGGCCCCGGAGCCCATCCCCGCCCGCTCACAGGCGCGGGAACTGGATCCGCCAAGCGCGTCGCCCGGCTCCCCGAGCCCTTCTCCCGTCAGCCCCGCTGCCGCCATGCCCCGACCTCGCCTCCCGTCGTCGTTCTCTGCTCCGTCGGGTCACCGGAGTCGGTCCCCGCCGGAGATCGTGGCCGCCGCCCCCGCCAGGTAGCGCCTCCCCATCTCCCGTCTCCCTCTCGCTCCTCTCTTTCTCTCTCAGATCTCACATCTCTCCCTCACTGCCATGGTTTGTCAGGAGCTCGTCGATGCTCGCCGTAGGTGCTGCCGTGGCTGGATCCGGGGTCCCCATGCCCGGATCTGCTCGTTTTCCGCCGGAACCGCCCCGCGCCGCCCCGTCCTTGCCTGCTCGCCGCCGGCACCATCTGCCGCCGCCACCCTGCCTCATCCCTGCTCAGGAACAAGGAGCACGACGCCTCGCCCGCTCGTGCACGCGTGTGCGCGTGGGCCTCCCACGGCCCAGCTCAGCTCCCTCAAACCGGCCTGCCTCTATTCCCTGGGCAGAAGCCCACGAGGTGATTCCACAGTCCAGCGCCCCTTCGACCGGGCCGTGGCCCAGGGTGAGCATCCCCCTCCAGCCCCTCCTGTGCACTGTTGGGCTAAACAGATTCGGCCCATGTATTTTTTTTCCATGCGCTGCGAATTTAGCTAATTTCCAGAGATTACTGTTTTACAGAAAAACGCTTCATGATCATGCATTTAATAACTCACAAACGGTGCATCGGATTAAAACAAACTTTATATGTAAGATGCTTAGAATTTCATCTAGTTTCATAATATGCCATTTTCATCCATGTTTGATATGTTTAAAATGTTGTTTGATTAAATTTGCTCAAATGCCATGTTAAAATGATTTAATTCATAACTAAATAACCGTAGCTCGGATTTAAATGTTCTTTATATGTATTTGGGGTGGAAAAATGCCTAGATTAACATGGTCCACTTTATTTTCCTGTTTAACAACATTAAAATTGTGTTTAGGGCAGAACAGTACCAAATTCGAATATTGCTTATGGGGATTTTCCGGAATTGTTGTTTGTTCTTCCGGCCTCATTTAAACTTGCCTAAATAGTTAGTTTACTTTTGTTACACCCCTTGCCATGTTTAACAACATTTAACATTGTTGTGTACCTAAACGAGAGCGAACTAAATACGTGAATGTGGTGTTCCGTCAATATGCAACTCGTTGCATATTGAGCTCCACTTAATTTGTAATGTTGTTTGTTGCACTTTGCCATGCCATGCCATGCCTCATTAAACCGGACATGCATCATACTGGTTGTGCATCATGCCATGATTATGCGATGGTTGTTTACTATGTTGTTTGCTTCTTTCGGTTTGCTTCTCTCGTTAGCCGGTTTCGTTCGGAGTTGTGAGGTTTCGTTAAATCACGATTGGTTCGGCTTCATCCGTTCATCTTCTTCATGGACTCGTTCTTCTTCCATGCGGGATTTGAGCAAGATGACCGCTACTACGGATCTCACTACTATCATTGCTATGCTAGTTGCCTCGTTTTTTCGCTATGCTGCGCTACCTATTACTGTTTGTCCAGCCATCCCATATTGCCATGAACCCCTAACCCTTTGACACCTTTCCTATGCAAACCGTTGTTTGGCTATGTTCCCGCTTTTGCTCAGCCCCTCTTATAGCGTTGCTAGTTGCAGGTGAAGTTGAAGATTTCTCTATGGTGGACAGGATTTTGGTTGGATATCACAATATCTCTTATATTATTAATGCATCTATATACTTGGTAAAGGGTGGAAGGCTCGGCCTTATGCCTAGTGTTTTGTTCCACTCTTGCCGCCCTAGTTTCCGTCATACCGGTGTTATGTTCCCGGATTTTGCGTCCCTAACGCAGTCGGGTGATTTATGGGACCCCCCTGACAGTTCGCTTTGAATAAAACTTGTCCAGCAAGGCCCAACATTGCCTTTTACCATTTGCCTCACCACCACCTACTTTTCCCTTGGGAGTAATTAACCCAAGGGTCATCTTTATTATAGCCCCGGGCGATTGCTTGTCTAGCGTTGGTCCAAACTAGAGCACCGTCGGGACCATCCCTTGGCAACTTAGGTTACGTCGGTACAGACGCTTCGCTTATCCGGTTGTGGCACGAGGCGAGATGCTGCGGCTACTATCGGGATGTCGGCACGCGGGAGGCTTTGCTGGTCTTGTTTTACCATTGTCGAAATGTCTTGATGTACGGGATTCGAGTCGATCGGAGAGTCTCGGGTGAAGGTCTATTCGCCGATGATCGCGAGAGCTTGTCATGGGCTAAGTTGGGACACCCCTGCAGGGTTTAAACTTTCAAGAGCCGTGCCCGCGGTTATGTGGCAGATGGGAATTTGTTAATGTCCGGTTGTAGATAACTTGACACTTGATCCGTATTAAAACGCATCAACCGAGTGTGTAGCCGTGATGGTCTCTTCTCGGCGGAGTCCGGGAAGTGAACACGGTTTCTGTGTTATGTTTGACGTAAGTAGGTGTTCAGGATCACCGCTTGATCATTGCTAGCTTCACGACCGTTCCGCTTGTTCCTCTTCTCGCTCTCATTTGCGTATGTTAGCCACCATACTTGCTTAGTCGCTGCTGCAACCTCACCACTTTACCCCCTTCCTTTCCCATTAAGCTTTGCTAGTCTTGATACCCATGGTAATGGGATTCTTTGAGTCCTCGTGGCTCACGGATACTTCAAAACCAGTTTGCGGTGCCCATGTTACCGGCGGTGGCGCAACCAAGCTCAAGGAGGAGCTCGATGAAGATCTTGCCCTTTGTGTTGTTCGTTCTAGTTGTTGATGAGTGGAGCCCGGTTGGGGTCGATCGGGGACCTTTATGCATTTGGGGTTCTTCTTTTATTTTGGTTCCGTAGTCGGACCTTGATTGTATCTGGATGATGTAATGCTTTATTCATGTAATTGTGTGAAGTGGCGATTGTAAGCCAACTATGTATCTCTGTCCCTTATGTATTACTTGGGTTGTGTGAAGATTACCTCACTTGCGACATTGCTTTCAATGCGGTTATGCCTCTAAGTCGTGCATCGACACGTGGGAGATATAGCCGCATCGAGGGCGTTACACTGTGGCCATTAGCCTGCGTTTAAAACGCTCTTGTTCGACGGGATCCTCGGGTACGACGAATTCGTCGTCGTTGAGGCTTGCCTCATCTCCGGAGGGAGGCATGTAGTTATCATCCTCGACCTCTTCGCCTGCCGCTCTCTCGTGAGGGCTGGCTTCTCCATCCTCCTGCGCTGAATCTTGCTGGAGGGGATTATCTTAGGCACTCTCTGGGGTGTTATTATCTCCGGTGCCGAAATCTCCATTCTTGCTGTAGCGGGATTTAGAGCGGCACCGCTGATGTCGGCGCTTGGGCTGTTTCTTAGAGGAATCTGCCTCCGCTGCTTCTTCGCCATTCCCATCCTTTGGGATGTCCACCATGTATATGTCGTATGACGAGGTGGTCTTCGATTGCCCGTAGGTGCTGGTTCTTGGTAAATCTCGGCCGTCGTCCATACCGTCGATGTCTTGGTCGTAGTCTAGCATGTCGGTTAGATCATCGGCGGTGGCTACAAAGTGGGTGGTGGGTGGGCTTTGAGTTTCTTCGTCGTCGCATCCCAACCATCGACCGCAGTCCGCCAGGGCTCTCGATAACGAGAGATACTTTAGCGAATTCAAGATGTCACCAAAGGGTGAGTCTTTGGAAGATGTCCGCGCGGTGAACTCCATGATCGCGCCCAATCAGATTCGATTGGTAGGGCGCAGGAGGTTGAGTCCGGCGAGGAGTCCGCACCTCGAAGTCACGAGCTTTACAAGGGACAAGGTCGAGATTCGGCTCTATCGCGCGAAGTTGCAGCCCCGAGGCGGTGTCTAGCCACCATCCTCGATCTCTGGCGGTCGGCTCGAACTCGTGGTCGGAGCAGACTCATGTCGACCTCGAGGAGCCTTTGTCGCAGCAGAGCTAAATCGTGCCCATCGTGGCGGTCAAGGTGGCGCTCGGTGTGGCTCGAGTCCATCGAAGATCAAGTCTCCGCGGATGTCGGCCGTGAAGTTTAGGCTTCAAATCGACTGATGGCGGGCGTAGCTTCGATCTGCTCTAGATGGCCAAGTGAATTGGCCCATGATGCAAAGCCGCGTAAACACGAAGATCTGTCCGGGAGAAAGGTCTCACCCTGGACTACGTTGTTGTTGATTGAAGGAGCCATCAAGCCTATCGGTGACGACACAGAGGAACTCTCAATGAAAGCACCAATGTCGGTGTCAAAACCAGCGGATCTCGGGTAGGGGGTCCCGAACTGTGCGTCTAGGCGGATGGTAACAGGAGACAAGGGACACGATGTTTTTACCCGGTTGGGCCCTCTCGATGGAGGTAAAACCCTACCCCGCTTGATTGATATTGATGATATGGGTAGTACAAGAGTGGATCTACCACGAGATCAAGGAGGCTAAACCCTAGAAGCTAGCCTATGGTATGATTGTTGTAATGGTTGTTAGTCCCACGGACTAAAACCCTCCGGTTTATATAGACACGAAGAGGGCTAGGGTTACCGAGTCGGTTACAATGGTAGGAGATCTACATATCCGTATCACCAAGCTTGACTTCCACGCCAAGGAAAGTCCCATCCGGACACGGGACGAAGTCTTCAATCTTGTATCTTCATAGTCTTGGAGTCCAGCCGATGATGATAGTCCGGCTATCCGGACACCCCCTAGTCCAGGACTTCCTCACCCGGATCGAGGGCCCTGAAGGTGCTGGCGCCGAGCAGCATCGCCAGAGGCACCGTCGCCGCCGGCGGATCACGACGGTGCGCGTCGTTCCTCCTGGGGTCCACTCCATGGGCTCTGCTCGCGAGCTCGTGCTCCACACCTCCACGCCTCCTCGGTCTTGGATTTTCCTTCCTCCTTCCTTCGCCTTCAAGATCCCGCCGAGGGGGCCTATCGAGCTTTGGCTGTAGCATGCTGGCTGTAGTGCCCCTGTGACCGAAGCGGAGGTTGAGGTCGTCGCTCCGGGCAGGGTCTACCTGACCCGAGGCTGGGGTGAGATCGCCCGGGTCGGCAGGACGGGTGGCGCCCTCGCAATCCACCTCGAGTACGATGGCGCCTCCCTGATGTTCTTCAAGGTCTTCGACGCGGAAGGACGCCGGCTGGAGTGCTGCCCTAAGAAAGGACGCCGAAATCCTGCTGCGGCGAGGACTAGGCTCGCCAACCGCTTCCCCAGCAGCTCCTCAGGTAGCGGAGGTGTCGGAGGATCCAGCGACTCCGCCGAGATCCTCGCGACCCCGGAGACGAGCGACGACAGCTACGAGCCCCCGAGCTTGCGTCGCTCCCAGAGCAGGGCGGGCTCGTCGGGCCGCCGTCGCCACTAATCTATATGGGGTTGGCGCCGATGGCTGACGACCCACTGTTGATGATGGCGTCTCTTGCGGAGGCATGCATAGTTAGCACTCTTTAGGATTTGCTCCTTTTGTTCCCTCCGAGGAATCGAAGGACACACCCCGTGGGGGTTTGTAAGATGCTTGTAGTTCCATTTGTTAATATGATCCTTATCATGAAGTGGTGAGGGGTGCTCGTCCCATCTTAGCTTAGTTCCTCCTTTCGAACCTCGCGAGGGCTCGACGCTCTGCGCTAATAGGTCCCGGTCCCAAGGCAGGCTTCAGTTGTCGCTGGTATGCCAGGTCGTGATGCCGTGGTCAAGGCCAGGAGGTGAGCGGCCCGGGGTCCAGTAAGAGCCCCTGAGTCGCGATGCTCAGGAGGTCCCCTTTAGCACTCAAGCAGCCATCGCTCGGTGAGAAAGAAGTGCGACGTCACCAAAAACGGAATTGCATTAGGTGCGAGGTCGGCGCTGTGACAACTAGTGATTCCGAAGGGTGACTTATCTCTAGGGTCGGAAACTGTTCCCTGGCGCGGCGCCAGGCCTGCGCGTTGGCAGCCGAGGAGTTGCCTCGCGAGGTCCCCTACGTGCCTCTTCCCTCTTGTCTTTGCTCCCCTTCGTGCTCTACGTCCTCAGGTCCCAGCCCTCGAGCGGGGCTCAGCCGTCGCTGGTATGCCAGGTCGCGATGCCGTGGACAAGGCCAGAGGGTGAGGGCTACAGAGCCGGTAAGAGCCCATGAGTCGCGACGCTCAGGTACCCCCCTTTAACGTGCAAGCGGTTCGCGTGGACAAGGGCGAAGGAGATGTCGCAGAGGCCGCACTGGACGCTGCTCCTTAAAACGATCATGCGAGTTCATCTTGAGAAAAACGAGGGTTTGCCGTTACAACTGCCGGCCAGCTGTTGGTTGCTCTAGGAGGGTGACAAGGCACTGAAGGCTTGGTGAGGCGGCACCCTGCGGGGTTGCCACGGCCAGAGCTCAACCGTCCAGGTTTGTCGACGTTGCAGGGACGGACCCATGCGCAAGCGTCGTGCCGTGAGGGAGCAGCTCCATCAGTTGGTGTCAATCGAGCGGGCGATTAGGTCAAGCACGTTAGCCCTGAAGAAGCAAATCCATTTAGATAGGCGCAGAAAGAAACGATCACCGCTGGGTCGGGCCCGAGCGACTTTGGGGATAATGCTGCCAGAGGGGCGCCCCCGATAAAGCAAGCTGAAAACAAGAACTAAAGGGGATACACGCCGCAGGGACGGACCCATGCGGCCTGGGAATGATGCAACCCGGGGGGGGGCGCTCCCAGCTAAAAATGAAACTCGAAGGATGTCACCTGATGATGCTGGAGATGGAGGGATGCTGAAGTAGCGGACGGCATGCGCTGCGGGGGACGATCTTCACGAGCCCCCAGGCCCAGGGGCCTCGGGAGGTTCTGGGTGCGCTGGCGGCTCCTCGCGGACCATCTCCATCTCCACCAGGACTGCGAAGTGCCTGACCGCCTGAGCCTCCAAGATGCTCCTCATGAGGCACTGATGCACCGCAGCCGCGTTCGGCAGGCCGTGAGGCATGCGAACATAGCTGTGAGGTGGGCCCTCACAGCGCCCCACGCGTGAGGGCTAGAGGCGCTCCTGAGAGGCGGCTCGGTTGAGCCCTGGTATGTCGATGCAGACGCGCAGTCCACCATCCTCGCCTGGATGGGGAGCTACGGCGGGCAAGTGGCGGCTGCCACTCATGACTCTTGACTCCTGCAACTCCTGAATGATCTCGCTGATGAATTCTTGAGGATTTGGCCCTCCTTGCCTTGCTTCCTCCTGAGGGAAACGTGCGTTGAAGCACGCCTCCAAGTGGTGCCCGAGCGCCTCCCTCGTAATCTTAGCAAAGTCGATGGCCCTCGAAGAGAGAGCCCCCGAGCCTTGCTCGAGGAGGGCGCCGAGCGCGCCTCCCTATGCGACAGATGGAGGTGCCCCACAGAATGGTGCGCCGACCACGAGGGCCAGCCCGAGGGTCGGGCGAGCGATGTCTTCTTCTTCTTAGGAGCAGCCTTGGGAGGCCTCCCGTTCCTGTGATCTGGGTCTTCAATTGATGTGGCTTGGAAGGCACGTTCCAGGGAACACACAACGTCTCTCTCTTCACAAGGCACAGTGATGACTCGGCCGCTTCCTGGCATCTTGAGGACATTTTAGCCGTGCTGGGTCATAGCCATGAACTTGGCCAGGGCTGGGTACCCGAGGATGGCGTTGTACGGTAGGCGGATGTGAGCGACGTCGAAGTCAATGAGCTCCGTGCGGTAGTTGTGGCGGTTCCCGAAGGTAACAGGAAGGCGGACCTGCCCGATCGGAACCGTGGAACCATCGGTGACTCCCGAGAAGGGCTTGGTTGGCTGCAGCTGATTGTATGTCACTTGGAGATCGTTGAACGTTTCAACGGATAGGACATTAAGCCCTGCTCCGCCATCGATGAGGGTCCTGGTGACTTGTACATTCTCGATGATCGGGAGCCTGACATCGGAAGGACTCTGCTGTGTGGCGCATTTGAGCTGATCCGCTGGTGAGCGTGATAGCACACGATGACCACGAGGCGTGTGGCCTCAAGCAGGGAGGACTGCATTCACTTCACAGGCGAACTGCTTGAAGATCTTGAGAGGCGGGGCTTGTCGCCGCCCAAGATGCAGCGATTGTCTTGCGGCTCTGAAGCCTCAGCCCCTTCGTCCTGGTGATGGTCTTCATTCCTCCTTGGCTGTGGTGGCAGAGGAGGGAGGCCCGTATTGCCTTGTGGGCGATCCTCGCGAGGCTGATCTCTCCAACCCCCCTCGTGAGGTGGGTCCCTCCAACCTCCCTCACGAGGCTGGTCCTGCCAGCGATCCTCGCGAGGTCGGTCACGCCACCCTTGGCGAGGGCCACGATCTTCCCATCGTCCTCCACCTCTTCCTCCTCCTCGGCCATAGCCCCTGTCGCTGAGCTCTTGGCATTCATTGGTGTTGTGGGTGTGGAGGTCGTGGTACACGCATTACCGGCTGCCCTTGGATGACTCAGGATGATCCCTGCCTCGCTTGGTTTCTGGCTCTGCTGCAAGCACGGCAGCCCCCTTGCGCTTCACGTCCTTGGTCCTGGGATTCTTTTCTTCTGGGTCAGCGGCTGGCAGTTCAAGGAGAGACAGGCGCCCTTCCTCAGCCCTTGCGCACTTGGTCGCCAGATTGAACAGCTCCAGGGAGGTGCACAAGTCTTCATGGATCGCGAGCTCCTCCTTCATCTTGACGTCACACACGCCGTTAGAGAAGGCTGAGATGATGGCCTCCTCGGACACCTTAGGGATCTTAAAGCGGCGCTGTTGAAGCGCTGGATGAACTTTCTGCAGGTCTCCCCGGCTCTTGCTTGATCTTGGCGCAAAGTCGCTCATGGCCGGGGGCGATCGCGAGTGCCTTGGAAGTTGGCGATGAATCGGTGCGCATCTCGCCCCGAGGAGGATGTCGTGCGAGGAGCGAGTTCAGGAGTCGGTGCAGCGCCGTCCTTGAGCGCCATGGGGAACCAGTTCGCCATGACCTGCTCGTCTCCGTTGGCGGCTTCGATGCCCAGCTCATAGAGCTAGAGGAACTCAGTAGGGTCAGCCGTGCCATCGTAGCGCGGGGGCAGGTCTGGCTTGAACTTGCCCGCCGAGCCATCTTTGCACAGCTCGGCGAAGAAAATGGTACGGCGTCACGGTGGCGCGGGAGCCCTTTGGTGACGGAGAGCTTGATCTTGCAGATCTCATGCGCTGCGCGGTGTGCAAGCAGGGGTCTTGATGCGCCAGCACAGGTGCGGGCTCGTGCCGAGCCGGTACGGGGAGCACACGGGCAGCTTCCTGAGGACGAGGAATCTCTTGGTGGCTCTTCTCTTGCTGTGCTGGCGCCGGACGGAGTGGGTTCCGCCCAGGGGCCATGCGCCTTGGAGCCAAGGCGCCTTCTTGAGGTGGAGGCGGCTGAGGCGCCCCCTGAGCTTCGTCGCCCGCGCAGGGCGGTGCGTGGTGCAACGAGAGGGACGATGCAGGGGAGCCCCCAGCGGCGCTGATGATCTCGGTGATGTGGGCGAGCCACTCGTCGTAGAGGTCGTCGATGGGATGGTAGTGCAGGAGCTCCCGCGCCAGGAGCACCGCGGTGTGCACGTCCACAGGAGCAAGACGGGCGTGGGACGAGGAGCCGGCCGGAGTCAGCGACGGAGTGGTGGTGCGGCCTTCTCACTGCACCGATGGATGCAGGGACGATGCCTGCTGCTCGTTCTCCGCCGGGCCGGTGGCGACGTTGACGGCAGGCGACGAGGAACGAGGGGCGCTTCGCCGGCAGGGGGCGTCTGGGGCGGCGCGGCGGCGAGAGCGGCCCAGCGCTCAGGCAGGCTCGGCGTCGTCGACATGGATGAATGGCGGTGAAAACACGAGGCGACGGAAGGCAGATTCCAGCACACCCCTACCTGGCGCGCCAAATGTCGGATTTCGGGTTCCGGCAAACCCTTGAGGTTCGAACACTGGGGTGCACGTGGAGATCACACCCTCAGCCTACCCTTGTCTCACCGCCTCGCTAGGATCTAAACTACACGAAGAACAACACTAGGGACACAAGATTTATACTGGTTCAGGCCACCATTGTGGTGTAATACCCTACTCCAGTTTGTGGTGTGTGGATTGCCTCTGGTGCTGATGAGGAACAGTACAAAGGAAGAACATCCTCGCGAGGGTCTGTTCTTGGTTGAGACGGTGAACTGCTAGGGGTCCAGTCGCCTCTCTCTCTCTGTGTGTCTTTCTATCCTTGCTCTTTCGATGCCTCTCCATGTGGGTGCTAGTCCTATTTATAGGCGAAGGCCCCGGTCCTCTTCCCAAATATTGAGCGGGAAGGGCGCCAACAATTGGCCATTTTGAAGGGGAACATCTAGTACACTTATCTGACTAAAGTTGGTCCTACTTTGCCAAAGGACCACAGCGATGACGCTGGCTTGGGCTCCACGATGACCTCCATTCTATCGTCCTGCTGGTCTTGGTCTTGTTGCACTGAAATGGTTGCCTTTGCTTGATACCCTCATTGCGCTTGCCCCTTTGCACCAAAGGAAACAAGGACTTCTGCTTGGCAGCGGGCGCTGCGCCTTAGTCGTCATGGCTTGCGTCACGGGCACCTCGTGAGGTACCGCCTTGATCTCTTCGCCTCCTTGTGAGCCAGCTGATGAGGCCGTGCACGAGGAAGCCTCTGTCATCCGCCCCATGAGTCTTGCCCCTCGAGGTCTTGAGCATGTGTTAAGGTTGGGCGTCTTGGGCCTCCTTGAGCCCACGCCGCAGCGCAGCGAGCAAGTCAGGTACCCCATTCCCAGAATGCCAACACCAATGCCAGGAGTTGGCGGGCTCCCGAGGTCAGACCACAAGCCGGGCATCCTGAGGTAGGGACCGGCGGCGGCTCCTCCCTGAGCAGCACCAGGCCCGCGGTTGAGGGTGCCGCTAATGGCTTGAAGAGCCTCTCCTCGAAGATGCCAGGATTCTGAGGCTCATGGCCGGACGCCCTCTTGGCAATGTTTTCTGCTTCCTTGTTCGTGTTGTGCGGGACGTGTTGCAATTCCAAGCCCAGCAAGCGCTTTTCAATTTTACGTACTGCTTCTAGGTAAGCCTCCATGTCCTCGTCCTTTGGTTTGTGCTCCTTGTTGGAGAAGTTGACGAGGAGTTGGGAGTCCCCCTTGATAGTGAGGCGCTTGATCCCTAGGGCGGCCACATCCCAGAGGCCAGCAATCAAGCTCTCGTACTCTGCAATGTTGTCGGAGACCTTCTCGCTACGCTGGAAGTAAAATTGCACGACATAGTAGAGCTTGTCCTCGGTTGGTGAGATGAGCACGACTCCAGCCCCCTTGCCCTGCATTGCGATGGCACTTTCAAAGTGCATGACCCAGCTGTTGGGTGCTTCGTCGCCAGGCGTGAGGGACTAGCCCTCATCCAGCCCCCGGTCGGGAACGTCGGTCCACTCTGCCACAAAACAAGCCAGGTTCACTCCCTTGATGACCCTAGTCGTGCTGAACTCCAGCTGGAAGGCCTACACCTCAATGTTCCACTCCGCAACCCACCTCGTGGTGTTGGGGCTGCATACACCTTCTCCAGGGGCTGTGCCGAAACGAGCTTGATGGGGTGGCCTTGGAAATAGTAGCGCAGCTTCCTTGAGGTGACGAGGAGTGCGAGCAAGAGCTTCTGCTACATAGGGTTGTCAGGATCCCGACTCAATGCCACATCGATCTAGCCTGTAACACCTCATATCACTTTGCGGCCTCATGCACGGTATCCCCACGGGTGTCGCCTTACCTTTGCCCGGGACCGTTTGCGCCTTTTGCCACACGTATATGATAGTGTCGCTAGCATCCATATGATAAGGAGCCCGGCTGACATGGTGGTCGTAAACCCAAAGTGGCACAAACTTACAGATGACAGGCATCCATGACCCAAACATCGAGCGTGTCGGTCATCGAGTGAGTGAGTCAGGCTGTACCTTTGGGCTAGCAGGACTCCGGTGAACCGGGCTGTAGCGGGCTAACAGGACTCCGGTATTCATCGCGTGACATTTCCCCGAAGGGACAGACACAGGAACGAAGAAGGACACATGCCGGCCAGCCTAAGTGTTCCGGGCGGTAGCAAGCTACCATGGCTCGATGGAAGCACTAGGAGACATTTCCGGAAGAGAGGCTACTAAGGATAAACAACTAGATAGTCAGATCCCACACATACCACGCATTTCAATAACATACACACAATATGCTCGATATGTGCAAATACAACATGGCATCACAACATGACTCTACAACTCAAGTATTTTATTCAATAGGCTCCGAGGAGCGAGATATTACAAACATGGGTCTCATGACCCAACATTCAGAGCATACAAGTCAAAACACAAGCGGAAGCTTAACTTGTTTGAGTACAGACAACTATAAATGAAAAAGGCTGAAAAGCTTGACTATCTACCAGATCCTGCCGAGGGCACAAGATCATAGCTGAGGTAACAAGCTAACCGTCGAAGTTCACGCGGAACTACTAGTGAGACTGAAGTCTCTCTGCAAAAACATAAAATAGGCAAACGTGAGTACAAATGTACCCAGCAAGACTTACATCAGAACTAACTACATATGCATCATTATCAACAAAGGGGATGGTGGAGTTTAACTGCAGCAAGCCAGCTTTGACTCGATGGCTATCTGAACTACACGCAATGTAACTCTTTGAGGTGGCGCATACGAGTCCACATATTCACCATGTCAATACACCACTATGGATCCGCTCCCGTCTCCCTACGAGAACGCCATCCATAGCACTCACGCTTATCTTGCGCATTTTAGAGTATCCACTTTCACTTGTCTATGAACTATACAGGCAACCCAGAAGTCCTTTACCGCGGACACGGCTATTTGAATAGATCATATTAACCCTGCAGGGGTGTACTTCTTCACACACGCTCTCGCCACTTACCGCCATGTACACGTCATTTATCTCGGCAACCTTCAAGCGGAAGCCTGGCGAGGGTGTCGGCCACGACCTGACTAAGCACACAAGTCTCTAGTCCAGGTTTATCGCCTATTCGGGTTCCATCCGCAAGGAGATCCGGCCGGGGTGTCGCTCACGGCCCCAAACGATGAGAGCAGGGTTCGCAAACCCACCATCCGGGTGCCACTTGGTACACCGTGCCACTGCACCTAGTCTGTCCCAAGCCCACCTGTACCGGGTGCCACTTGGTAGACTACTAGCACTATCTACAAACACCAGAAACTAATTGCAACTCCTGGACAAAGATCGAGTTGATTAATAAGTCGAGAGATCTTGGAGCGCCCGGAGCCCAATGTGTGGTAGTAACTGTTCATGGATCACAAACACAGAACTCAGTTCCTGAGGACGGTTTCAATGAGACAACCCACCATGTACTCCTACATGGCCTCTCACTGCTACCTTTACCAATTCGTGTTCACACACTTAGCTCTCAACAGTAGGACGTGTTTACACACCTCCGATTCATCCCCGATGAATCAGACCTGACTCAACTCTAAGCAGTAGCAGGCATGACAAACAAGCATGAATGAGTAGGCACAACAGGGCTCAAACAACTCCTACTCATGCTAGTGGGTTTCATCTATTTACTGTGGCAATGACCGGTCATGCAGAGGATAAAGGGGTTCAACTACCGCGTCATGTAACAGTTGAATCGTTGTTGTCCTAATGCAGTAAAAGAGAGCAGGAGCGAGAGAGTGGGATTGTGTCAGAATGAACAAGGGGGTTTTTGCTTGCCTAGCACTTCTGAAGATAGTATAGCTCTTCATCGGTGTCATCGAACTCATTGTCGGAACGTCGTCTAGTGAGAGGGGACAAATACCGGCAAACAAGGAAGAACACAATCAATGCAATGCACAATATGATGCATGATCATGACATGTCAATATGCTGTGATTTGAGCTAATGCAGCTAGCAACAGATTAAATGGAGTTGGTTTGAACCCAAGATTAAAATTCAAGCTCCATATGTGGATATCCAAATGCCATTTATATGATTTGTACTAAACAGCAGTCATAAGTTGTTCTATCATGCATGAAACTAGTACAGATGATTAGATTGGATTTTTCTGATCATTTTTCATATATAACTTATTTCATTTGGAGCTATGATTGAATTTCTATGATTTTTAGAAGTTTATACTATTTTCTGGAATTTCCTAAAAAGAATAAATCCAGAAAATGATTTATGGCATCGACACTACGTCCTTTGTGACATCGCAGGTCAACAGGCTGGTCGAGTCAAACGGCGTGTGGGGCCACACGTCGGTGATCTGAGGCTGTTTACCTTGGCGGCGGTGGGTCGGGTCGGTGACACATCGACAAGTCAACCACGGCGCGTGGGTCCCATTGGGTTATAAACTAATCTAAATAGAAAATAAACCACGAGTTAATTAGGTGCGGGGCCCGGTATCGATGTCCTTTGGAGGGTTAGTTAGTGGGTCATTAGCCTCTAATGATGCCCACGTCGGCGGCTAACCGTCGGTGGCACACAGACGCGGCGGCGCTCCTCGTCCGGCCATCTCCGGCGACGAGAGCTCGCATGGCTGGTCTCTACGGATGCAGCGCGTCGAGGCGCATCGGGTGGTGGCCGTGGGCGGTGCTGGGGTGGACTACAGCGGTGATGGCAAGGGCGATAGCGGGCGGCGGAGCTTCAGGCGAGCTCGGTCGAGTCTCTGCTGCCTTAGCGATCTTGGGGTTAGCACCTCACGGTGTCTACGCTGATCTGGCGAGGGCGTTGGACGCATGCAGGGACCAAATGGTCACGAGCATCATCACCAGCCGAGCTTTGGCGGCGGCGCTTCTCGGGTGAGAGATGCGCGGCTCTGACGAGCTAGAGAGAACCGGAGAGGAAGGAAGATCGAGGAGCTCACGTAGAACACGAGGAGAGGGTCGGTGGCTGCTGGGAGGCGGAGCTGAGCAGGGTAGCAAAGGCGATCTCGGGCGCCCAAGGTTGAAGGCGAGGCGTCTGAGCCTGTGGTGCGTCTCCGTTGCGTGGGGCGTCGAGGAGGATAGCGGAGCGAGGCGGTTCTCTGGACATCTTTGGGTGGACTAGGGAGGGCGGTGGCCATGGCTACGGTGAGCAGCGGCGACAGGCTCCGTTGATCATGAGGAGGAGAGAGAGCGAGAGGGGATAGGGACGGAGAGAGAAGTGGGCGTGGCGCCGAGGAGGTGCATGGCATCTCGAAGTCGAGAAGCGAGCAGAGAGGCAGGAGGAGGCGGCGTGCAGGCCTGCGGCCACACGCCTCGCCTCTTGGCTCGGGAGGAAGACGACGAGGCGCCAGGTGGGCTGGGCAGTGAGTGGGCTGCAGTGTGTTGAGCCTATGGGCTATCGTAAAGCGCCGAGTAAGCTTTCCTCTCTCTCTTTTATTCTGTTTTCTATTTTACGTAATTGTGTTTGGCTTTAATAAAATGCGGGCATTTCAAAAATCAAGCGCTCAATGTCCTTTGTTTGGAATATTTCCAACAACAAACATTTCAGTTTGTGATTATTTGAGCATTTAAAATATTATTTAGCAATTAAATGCCCAAATGCAAATATCATATAATTTAATTCAAAAATCTAGAATGGCCTAGAAAAATGTGCACCATTTTTGGGAGAGGTTCTAGACTAATCCAAAAATGATGAACTTTTCTGAAGGGCATTTTGGGTTCATTGAGAATATTTTTATTTGAACCTAGTTGATTTGATCTGGTGCTAGGGTTTGAGCAATCCCCATTTCAACTTTCAAATAAATTAGACATGATGCAACAACCAAGCTAGTCCAAGTGCATAGCAAAGCTAGGGACGTGACAACTCACCCCCACTAAACAAGAATCTCGTCCCGAGATCCAAGCGTAGGGTAAGATGAAGGGAGAACACAAACTAACATAATCTTGACGATCCATGTGGCATACATAAGAATGTTAACTCGATCACCATCATTGTCTCGTCGTCTTGCTCTGAGAACTCTAGCCAACATGACAATGAGAGGATAGGGAAAACTCTAAAAGAATCAATCATCTCGGAGATCAAGTAACTCAGGATCAATTCACGGAGTGAGAAATAGCAACATCTCTCGAGCTGAGACACGAAGCACACATCTAGACGGATGGAGTGAAACAGATGATGAAGGTTCACTAGGTAGACAACAATTCCACACTTAAGAAGGTGGTGAACCGTTGTCGACGTAGCGAGGAGTTGGGTTGCCATGCTACCATAACGGGGCACCTTAGGGAAGGTGGCTCGTAGAAATATCCACTTAAGCGGCAAAAAGAATTACCTTTGATTCAGAGATCATTGAAACTCTTTATACCAGCCTAAGGCAACTCTCAGGCGATCATTTGGAGGTGTTCGGTAGAATGGCATACCCAGATTAGAATGGATGATGTGGATTACCTTGTTGAAAACAACACAAGGGATGATTTTAGTGGCGGGGAGAAGCTCAATAGTAGAGAGTGAGTCCTTTGTTTGAAAAGTTATAGCATAGCGAGAAGCGAGAGCAATCCCGTTAGTGCCGATGATAACACCTAAGCGCTTGTCGTGCTCTCAAAATTGAGCATTTCCATATTCATCAAGGTTTTACCAATATCCATGTCAAGGGTCTGGCAACACAAAGTACTACCATGATGAACAGCGATGGGCGATCACGAGAGGCAAAGGAAGATAACCTTCTCAGATTTCACCTTAGCGGGGCCAAGGGAACAAAATCTGGATGATCGACCGAGAGACATTTGGCACTCCGCTTCTAATGTTCTCCTTGATGTGCTAGCGTCCCATTCATTGATATGGTTTGATATCTAGAACAACAAGTAAAAGGTCGGACTTCGGGAGCACAACAATCCATAAGGAACAACTACTGGAATAAGTTCTACGAGATCCTTATGGGGAGGTGGCCAACTTCCTCAAACAAGATACTACAATAATAGGTCTTCCGGTTGGGTGTGTTGGCCACGACATCCATTTACCGGGTTACAGAGAGACCAATATTATAGTTCTTGTGACACGTTCCAACCATCATATCTGCCTGAGATTCAGATCTGGTTGATGTTAGAATATTCCAGACTCATCAGGTCTAGAAAAAAACGAAAGTTTGCAACACAAATCGACGAGATGGCATTGCGGAATTCTCGAGAATAAACTATGATAGCAAGCTCCAAAACATGAGCTGGTTCTGCTACGTACATGTGAACACGCTGTCCTAGACAAGCATGACCACATAGTAGTCTTATAATAAAATGCTACCGAGTTCAGGTGGGGAACCATCATTGCGGATAACGAAGTCCTTGATTAAGCCCGGTTAGCTCTTAAAAGGAACTCCTTTTCCTGGAACAAATAGGTCAGTGGCTTGGTGTGCTAAGGATACATATAGAATAAAGGTTGCAAGTCTCCAAACCACAGAATACTTCGCACGTATGCATGACCAACTTGGGATGATTCCAAAGGAAGCAACATTGACTTTCACGAATCCACGGCGGCAACTTGCATCAAATGCACATGAACTGGAGGAAGTCACTTCTTACATCCGAACATATGCTTCATGAGCTAGCATGAAGAAATGCTTTCAAAAGTTTCCAACACTAGCTTAATGTTCAACAAAATTATGGAGAAGATAAGGATGTTGTCGATGGGCTCAACAACAATTCATCCAGGTTTCCATGAAGATGGAGTTCCATAATTATGTGAACAAGTGATAGCGTTGGTCAGACCCAAAAGATATAATGGTGTATGCTCGAGGGATCAACCACGAGTAAGACAACATTACGAATATCGTTGGTTCTGGTCTGATTTGATGATAGCCCATACTCAAATCAAAGGTTGGATAAAATGATAGGTCCATTAACTGATCACGAGGGTCAGTCGATGAAAATATCAACTTTCTTCAACACACATACTAGATATCCCTTAAAATGAACTAAGTCGGACAAGCTTTTATCTTCCAACTCTCCAAGTTGTTGTTTGGCTTAACCAACTAGCTCAGGGGTATCCAACATAGATTCTTGGAGAATGGGTGGTTTGGAGGAAAACCAACATGATCACAAACTCAACATAGCGGTCAGGTGACAACCTGGTAATACTTCCGAGAAGATATTCGGAACATCACGAACCGCCGATATGTTACTAAGCTCGAGAACAATCTTGCTTTTCAGAGCAAGACGATATGATCAAATAAGCAAGGGATTGAATAATCCTAACTCATTGATCGAAGAGTGCACCAGAAATATGGACTAGGTAGCACGATCAATCTTAGAATGATGATTCCATAACCAACACACTAAGAATGAGATTTTCGTCCATTAACCACTAAGCAACATGGTTGCTAGGGGTATTGATTTCACACATCATGATTCACTTGTCGGCGTTCCTGTTACAATAACACGAGGACCGAGAAATGAATAATGATGGCGAGAAGTATCACTGCATCAAGAATTCATAAGAGGTGGTGCAATTCTCATGACACTCTTGACATAAAGATGGTAACACTCCAAGGTAGAGCAGAGCAGAAGCTGGATTGGCATTTTGATCTGCTTAATACAATTGCTTTGACCCAATCCTAGATATGGATGAGGTTCTGGAGTTTGTTTCTCCTAGTCATTCTAAATAGAATGGCTTGACGGACCCCAAGAATAATAAGCATCGATAACACGAATGCACAATTACTCTTGACTATCAATTGATAGACGAAGATCGGAATACGACTGAAGAGGGACAACTCAAAGGAACATATATCTTTCTGAGTTGTGGATGCATAGATTAGCATGTCAAATGAGTTCAACATATTTCTTCCGGATAACCCATGCAGAGAGGTAGGACTGGCAGGGTCACAACATAGAATTGAGAACTCATCGAGAGCACTTTTGTTGTGATCTTTTGGTTCAAAGAACTTCTGCCATAAACGGTTCATAGTATTTGGAAGAAGGAAATACCACGGACCTCGAGGACTATCGCAAAGGTTACTAACATCCTAAAGGAACTAGCAAACACTATCAACACGAGGTAAGTAGGGTGAATCTCGGGTTCAAAACCCAAGGAGTAGAATACCTACTAACTAAGTGGCATCACGGGATGCTTTCGAGAATGATGGACAGAATCATCACACTGGGAATACAAGCATTGCTAGATTACTAGGTGACTCCCTAAGACACCTAGGGTCATAATAATAACTTGACATATCTGCCGAGGCAACATAGTACCTCAACTCACCGATTAGTGTGATTAACCTGGCCCAAATGGACATCAAGAACATGGAGGAATGATTGCAAGTGCATCAGACTATCTAGAAACCTGGGGTGACTCGGATAGCATAACGGCTATAAATGCTCGAAAAGATTTGAGACATCCTGCAAATGGTGGCATAACCACTCAACATCACCATATTAAGGTTTCGAGATCAACAGTTAACATACGGAAGTAGTAGGAACTGAACAGAGGCTTAAGTCCGACAATTCTATAAGTCTACGGATTAGTAACACGTGATCCTGATAGAAAGAAGAGAAAGCCTAGTTTCTTAACCCCGTAGGAAAGATAGGATGACTCAGATCAGAAGGCATAAGGTAAAGGAGTAAAAAGAGCCTTATGTTCCCATCCCACAATCAATTCCCTTACATATAACTAAAGCATTTCTAGACTCAACTTCGACCAGTTTGGCTTGGTAATCCTATAGGCAGTCAAGCTCTGATACCAAAGCTGTCATGACCCCGACTCAATGCCACATCGATCTAGCATGTAACACCTCATATCACTTTGCGGCCTCACGCACGGTATCCCCACGGGTGTCGCCTTACCTTTGCTCGGGACCGTTTGCGCCTTTTGGCACATGTATATGATAGTGTCGCTAGCATCCATATGATAAGGACCCCGGGCTGACATGACTAGTCGTAAACCCAAAGTGGCACAAACTTACAGGGACAGGCATCCATGACCCAGCATCGAACGTGTCGGTCATCAGTGAGTGAATCCGGGCTGTAGCCAGGGCTAGCGGACTCGGTGAACCGGCTGTGGCGGGCTAACAGGACTCTGGTATTCATCGCGTGACATTTCCCGAAGGGACAGAACCACGAGGAATGAAGAAGGACACATGCGGCCAGCCTAAGTGTTAGGGAGCAAGAGCAAGCTACCATGGCTCGATGGAAGCACTAGGAGACATTTCCCGTAAGAGAGGCTACTAAGGATAAATAACTAGATAGTCAGATCCCACACATACCAAGCATTTCAATAACATACACACAATATGCTCGATATGTGCAAATACAACATGGCATCACAACATGACTCTACAACTCAAGTATTTTATTCAATAGGCTCCGAGGAGCGAGATATTACAAACATGGGTCTCATGACCCAACATTCAGAGCATACAAGTCAAAACACAAGGAGAAGCTTAACTTGTCTGAGTACAGACAACTATAAATGAAAAAGGCTGAAAAGCCTGACTATCTACCAGATCCTGCCGAGGGCACAAGATCGTAGCTGAGGTAACGAGCTAATCGTCGAAGTTCACACGGAACTACTACTGAGACTGAAGTCTCTCTCCAAAAACATAAAATAGGCAAACGTGAGTACAAATGTACCCAGCAAGACTTACATCCGAACTAACTACATATGCATCATTATCAACAAAGGGGATGGTGGAGTTTAACTGCAGCAAGCCAGCTTTGACTCAGTGGCTATCCTGAACTACGACTACAATGTAACTCTTTGAGGTGGCGCACACGAGTCCACATATTCACCATGTCAATACACTACTATGGATCCGCTCCCGTCTGCCTACGAGAACGCCATCCATAGCACTCAAGCTTATCTTGCGCATTTTAGAGTATCCACTTTCACTTGTCTATGAACGGTACAGGCAACCCAGAAGTCCTTTACCGCGGACAAGGCTATTCGAATAGATCATATTAACCCTGCAGGGGTGTACTTCTTCACACACGCTCTCGCCACTTACCGCCATGTACACGTCATGTATCTCGGCAACCTTCAAGCGGAAGCCTTGCGAGGGTGTCGGCCATGACCTGACTAACCACACAAGTCTCTAGTCCAGGTTTATCACCTATTCGGGTTCCAGCCGCAAGGAGATCCGGCCGGGGTGTCGCTCACGGCCGCAAAAGATGTGAGCAGGGTTCCCAAGCCCACCATCCGGGTGCCACTTGGTACACTGTGCCACTGCACCTAGTCTGTCCCAAGCCCACCTGTCCCGGGTGCCACTTGGTAGACTACTAGCACTATCTACAAACACCAGAAACTAATTGCAACTCCTGGACAGAGATCGAGTTGATTAATAAGTCGAGAGAGCTTGCAGCGCCCAGAGCCCAATGTGTGGTAGTAACTGTTCATGGATCACAAACACGAACTCGAGTTCACGAGGGCGGTTTCAATGAGACAACCCACCATGTACTCCTACATGGCCTCTCACCGCTACCTTTACCAAATCGTGTTCGGACACTAGGCTCTCAGCAAGAGGACATGTTTACACACCTCGATTCCTCCCGATGAATGGGACTGACTCAACTCTAAGCAGTAGCGGGCATGACAAACAAGCATGAATGAGTAGGCACAACAGGGCTCAAACAACTCCTACTCATGCTAGTGGGTTTCATATATTTACTGTGGCAATGACAGGTCATGCAGAGGATAAAGGGGTTCAACTACCGCATCATGTAACAGTTGAATCGTTGTTGTCCTACTGCAGTAAAAGAGAGCAGGAGCGAGAGAGTGGGATTGTATCGGAATGAACAAGGGTTTTTTTTGCTTGCCTGGCACTTCTGAAGATAGTATAGCTCTTCATCGGTGTCATCGAACTCATTGTCGGAACGTCATCTAGTGAGAGGGGACAAATACCGACAACCAAGGAAGAACACAATCAATGCAATGCATAATATGATGCATGATCATGACATGTCAATATGCTGTGATTTGAGCTGGAGTTGGTTTGAATCCAAGATTCAAATTCAAGCTCCATATGTGGATATCCAAATGCCATTTATATGATTTGTACTAAACAACAGTCATAAGTTATTCTATCATGCATGAAACTAGTACAGATGATTAGGTTGGATTTTTCTGATCATTTTTCATATATAACTTATTTCATTTGGAGCTATGGTTGAATTTCTATGATTTTTAGAAGTTTATACTATTTTCTGGAATTTCCTAAAAAGAATAAATCCAGAAAATGATTTATGGCGTCAGCACTACGTCACTGTGACGTCAGCAGGTCAACAGGCCGGTCCAGGTCAAACCTGACGTGTGGGGCCACACGTCAGTTATACAGGGCTGTTTACCTCACTGACAGGTGGGCCAGGTCAACTGACACGTAAGCAAGTCAACCCTGACGCGTGGGTCGCGCTGGGTTATAAACTAATCTAAACAGGAAATAAACCCTGAGTTAATTAGGTGCGGGGCCCAGCTGTTAGTGTCACTAGAGGGGTTAGTTAGTGGGTCATTAGCCTCTAATGATGCCCACGTCGGCGGCTTGCCGTCGATGCCACACAGACGCGGCGGCGCTCCTCGTCCGGCCATCTCCGCCGACGAGAGCTCGCATGGCTGGTCTCTACGGATGCAGCGCATCAAGGCGCGTTGGGTGGTGGCCGTTGGCGGTGACGGGGTGGACTACAGCCGTGACGGCAAGGTCGATAGCGGCGGTCGGAGCTCGGGCGAGCTCGGGGTCGAGGCTACAGCAGCCTTGGCGATGCGGGGTTAGCACCTACGGCGTCTACGCGGTGCGGCGAGGATGTTGGACGCATGCCCGGGACCAAATGGTCACCAGAGCGTCATCGCCGGCGAGCTTTGGTGGCGGCGTTGTCGGGTGAGAGAGGCGCGGCGGCTACAACAAGCTAGAGAGAAAACGGAGAGGGGAAGGAAGATCAAGAGCTCACGTAGAACACGAGGAGAGGGTCGGCTGGCTCTGGGGAGGCCGGAGCTGAGCAGGGTAGCGAAGACGATCTCGGACGCCCGAGGTTGAAGACGAGGGCGATACAGGTACTGTGGTGCATCTCCGGCTGCGTGGGGCATCGAGGAGGATGACGGAGCCGAGGCGGTTCTCCTGGACATGCTGGGTGGACTAGGGAGGGCCGGTGGCCATGGCTCTGGTGAGCAGCGACGGGCTCCATTGATCGCGGGAGGAGAGAGAGCGAGAGGGGATAGGGACGGAGGGAGAAGTGGGCGTGGCGCCCGAGGAGGTGCATGGCATCTCCGGGGTCGGGAAGCGAAGGAGGCGGCGGTGGCGGCGTGTGCCTTGCCGCCACTGCGCTCTGCCCTCTTGGCTGGGAGGAAGGCGACGGGAGGCGCCAGGGTGGGCTGGGCGGTAATTTGGGCTGCAGTCTTTGAGCACTGTGGGCTATAGGTAAGCACCAGGTAAGCTTTCCTCTCTCTCTTTTATTCTATTTTCTATTTTCTATAATTGTGTTTGGCTTTAATAAAAATGCCAGGGCATTTGCAAAAATCATGAAACTGCTCAATGTCACTGTTTGGAATATTTCCAACAACAAACATTTCAGTTTGTGATTATTTGAGCATTTAAAATATTATTTAGCAATTAAATGCCCAAATGCAAATATCATATAATTTAATTCAAAAATCCAGAATGGCCTAGAAAAATGTGCACCATTTTTGGGAGAGGTTCTAGACTAATCCAAAAATGATGAACTTTTCTGAAGGGCATTTTGGGTTCATTGAGAATATTTTTATTTGAACCTAGTTGATTTGATCTGGTGCTAGGGTTTGAGCAATCCCCATTTCAACTTTCAAATAAATTAGACATGATGCAACAACCAAGCTAGTCCAAGTGCATAGCAAGGCTAGGGACGTGACAAGGGTAGAGCATGCGCATCCTGCAGCACCGTACTGACGAAGTACACCAGATGATCGACGAGGGGCGGGGCATTGAGGACGCCGTGCTCTGCGGGAGGCGCGAGTGACTCGGGAGGCCCACAGGTCGATGAAGCAATGGGATCATCAAGAGCGCCATCCTGAGGTGGGGAAGGTTGCGGGACTTCTCGTGGGCCACCTTGCTTCACACTTGCGTGGGCGTGCACTTCCTGGACAACCACGAGTGATGCACTGGCTAAGTGGGGAGTGGCCGCCAAGCAAAGCACCAGGGGCTCACACGAACGAGGCGCCACCATGACAGGTGGGCTCGTGAGGTATCGCTTGAGGTCTTCAAAGGCCGCTTGAGCTTCCGGGATCCACTCGAAGGGGCTGTTCCCCTTCATCAGCTTGAAGGTAGGGCGCGCTCGCCAAGCTTGGAGATGAAGTGTCCCAAGGATGTCACGCACCCCGCAAGCTTCTGCATCTCCTTGAGGGTCTGAGGCAGGCTCATCCTCTCTATTGCCTTGACCTTCTCGAGGTTGGCCTTGATCCCTCTGTGCGACACCAGGAAACTGAGCAGCTTGCCGAATGGAACCCCGAACACACACTTCACCGGGTTGAGCTTTAGGTTTATGCTGTGCAGGTTGGCGAATGTCTCGTCTAGGTCTTTGATCAGGGTCCTTGCCTGCTGTGACTTGACCATGCTGTCATCAACGTATGCCTCCTCATTCCTTCCCAGTTGTGGGCCAAGAGCAATGTGCATTAGCTGCTAGAAGGAAATGAAGCCGCCGCAGCCCTGTAGGCAAGCTTGAGGGCCCGTACCGCGTCTTTCGTATCACCAACCACCATGACAATGCCACCGCTGCCCAGCATCTTGATGACATTGTAGCCCGGATGGGTCACCGCCATGAACTTGGCGAGGGCCAGATACCCCAGGATGGCATCGTACAGGAGGCCGATGTGGGCCACGTCAAAGTCGATCAGCTCAGTGTGGTAGTTGTTGGGTGTGCCGAAGGTGACAGGGATGCGTATCTGCCCCCAGGGGGGTGGCCAATCCCTTGACCACCCCCGAGAAAGGCTTGGTGGGAGTGAGCTGGTCGTACGACACCTAGAGCAGGGCCAAGGTTTCCACAGAGAGGACGTTCAGATCAGCGCCACCGTCGATGAGGATCTTGGTTATCGCGACGTTGCTGATGGTGGGCATGCATAGTATGGGGAGGGCACCCACACCCGCCGTAGTCTTGGGATGATCTTTGGAATCTGTCGTGGGGAACAAACACCTATGGGGCAGGGCCCCTTTTCAGTCCGGCAAGGGAGCGGAGGGCGCACGAAGAGCAGATCGAGGCGAAAGCACGCGGGGGATTTTACCCAGCTTCAGAGCTCTCCGGAGAGATAAAACTCCTACTGCTGCTTTGTGTTTCTATTCTGTTCTTGCTCAAGAGCGTAGCTGTGCTGTAGTTTCGAATGAGTCCAACCCCTTCTACGTGCGCATGGGCCTCCTTTTTATAGTCTAAAGGGGTCACCGACAGGTGGCAACGCAGAAAGAGGGGTAAAAAAGTAAAAACGCGGGTTGGTACAACCGCTATCAACAGTGCCCCCTATCTAACTCTGACGGCAGGGGACAAGGGCATTTAATGCCCGTCCGGTCGCCCAAACAGTGTAGGAAACGACTGCTAAGGGCGCCACCGATCGCCATGATGGCCTTCTCGTCATCTCCATCGCCACCTCGCACCGCTTGGCAGCACAGCTACCCACCACGTACACCAGAAGCGATCCTGCGGCGACACGTCGTCGGGTGAGCTGGAGCGTGGGCGCAGAGTGGTGGCTTCGCCGCGGCAAGTGCCTTGCCGCGGTCTCTGTCTTGTCGCACCCGCAAGCTTGCCGCTCGTCGGGTCTTGCCGGGACGCGTGGTGCGTCGCGGCAAGTTTTCTGAAGTGCCTTGGTTGGCCTTCCCGGCAAGCTCCTCTTGTCGGGGTCTTGTCCTTCCCGGCAAGCTTCTCTCGCCGGGGCCTTGTCTTCTCGGTTAACACTTTGTTCTTGAATGGCAGTAATATGAATAGTGAAGGGTCTTGGCGGACGCCCGACAAGCCTTGCTGCGGGACGCTGCGTCTGCCCGTGCACAAGTTCGGGTACTAAGGTACCCCTACTTTAGTACACCGACAGAGCCCGAACTGGGCCATACACGGTGCCGAAGCTGTTGGGCAGAGCCCAAAACAGGCACGGCAGCGCGGCCCGGGTCCAAACCAAATCCACTCCGTATCCACGCGTCCTCCCCGTAGCGCCACGCGTCAATCGCGGCGTCGTGGGAGAGATGGGTAATACTTTAAATCCAGAAATGCGAATCGCGTTCGCCTCGGTTCGCATCCCGCCACGCGGCTCCCATGCGCTTGGGGGTCGGACGGTGGAAGCGGGGACTGGGCTGTGCAGAGGCAGCTGGTCGGCCCGACTCCTGCTCTTCCGTGCCCTGATTATTTGGCCAGGCGGCCCCACCCCGCTCCTTTAAGAAGAGCGGGAGGGCAGTGCTGACCCGCACTCTCTCATCTTCTCCTTTCTTCAGCACCGCCCCTTTCTCTCATTCGCCATGGAGAAAGGGAACCCAACCCTTCATCGGTGGCGGCGAGGTGCGCCGCCAGACAGCGACCCTCCCTATCCAGCGCGTGGTGGCAGAGCCAGCCATAAGGGAAGAGGGAGGGCAAGGTCGTGGGCGAGGTCGAGGATGAGGTCGAGGTGCTCGGGAAGAGGCGGACCAGGCGGCGCGCCAGCTCCGCCTCCGCGCCAGTTCCTCTCCCCACGCGGTCCATCTGATGGGCGACCCTTGCGAGTCCCGTCGAGCTGCGCGGGCGCCTCGTCGTCGCCTCCGGCTTCCTGCTCCGTTTGCGAGCGCGATGGAGTTAGACCCGCCCGAGACACTGAGATTGCACATGAGGGGCTGTGGGATCAGCGGCACGCGAGTCTGCGTTGTATTCCCAGCCCCTAATGTGATGTATCTTGGTCGTGGGTGGAAGACGTTCACCGTATCCACAGCACGATGGAGGGTTTACCCTCCATTTTAAGTTAATGGAGGCGATCTCCTCTCCGTCAAGGTCTTGGTGCCGGTACTCGGGCAAAGTGCTGCGTGGACAGCTCCTCCGATGCGAAGGCTCCCCTCAGCGAGTGACGAGGAGGAAGCGACATCGATGATGAGGGTAGCGGGCGGCGGGATGGCGGGCCCGACTAGGTGTCGGCGCTGCTTGCCAAGGCCAACGGTGACCCCATCATCCGTGCCGCTCCTTGAACTCCCAGGGTCGTCTCCTTGGGCGGCCTGGCATAGGAGGCTGTGGAAGGGAAGAGGGCTGGCGACAAGGCTGTCAATCGAGTACGAGGGCGATTGCCCTCGACAGAGATCTCGACGTCCTGCCGCCCGTCTTGAGCCCCACTTCCGCGCCGCCATCATCGTCCAGCCTCGGACGGCCCCAGGATGTTCTCTTGGTGTCTTCGCACTGTAGCTCGCCTAAGCGCCCCTTTGCCCTTTTGCCTCCTTGACCTACCCTCAAGAGAGGGACAGAAAGGGATTACGGGCATCTTATCTTTTTAATTTGTAAGCCTTCGGCCTTAGCCGCATCTAAAACTTGTAATCCTCTCTTTCATGTTTTTCATCCTCTATGGACTGCACGAGTGGGATGTTTTTTTTAATGAAAAGGGATGCTTGCTATGTTATATCCTTTACTCAATTCCATCCCTTGTATGTTTTTACCCTACGATTTAGGGAACTTGCGGTGGGAACACGCTGTCATGGCGCCGAAAAGTGAACATCGACATGCCGGCGGTGTTGCTTCCGCAAGAAACCTTGTCGGGGCTAGTTGCAGCAAGACTTTCATTGTTGAGCGGACTCGAAACAAATTAAGGGCGCAACTTAGCCACGAGTCGATTCCTTCGCGCACAGGTTTTCCATACAAGGCACAGTCGTTCAAGGAGTATAACTTAAAAAAAAATTAAAACTGACTGTGCTCAAACTTTGACAACTTAGCTTTTCTGTCGTCTGTGTCCCGGCAAGGCTAGACTCCTTTGAACGACGCCTGGTCCACACCTTTACCCTCTCCTTGCCCCCCGGTGAACTTGTGGGCGAAGGAACCTTCTTTTTGAACAAAAGAAAGAAGAGAAAATAAAGATATGGAGCCTTAAGGCTCGTTATTGCTTACCGGGGGTCGTGCTGCACAAAGTGTCAGATTTAAACATGCGAAAAATAAAAAGGCATGAAATTTGACAAGATGTGCTAAGCATATGAACTTTATTTATGCACGGGATCTGCGCCCGGCTTTGTACAAAGGGTTACATGCAACAGCGGCAAGGCTTTGTACAAAAGGTGGTTGCGGAACAGTTCCGACAAAGCGCCTTAGGGTAAAACTTACTTAAGATGCTCTATGTTCCAGGAGTTGCTCACCGGAAAGCCATCTTCGGTCTCAAGGCGGACAGCGCCGGGCCTAGTAACTCGTTTCACCCGATAAGGGCCTTCCCACTTCGGCGTCAACTTGTTGGAATTCTTGGCGGATTGAACGCGCCAAAGAATAAGGTTGCCTTCCTCGAAGCTTCTGGCATTAACTTTGCGGCTATGGTAGCGGCGCAAAGCTTGCTGGTAGCGAGCAACTCGTACAGCAGCCTGAAGACGATCTTCCTCGAGGAGCAGCGCATCATCTTGCCGCAGCTGCTCTTACTCAAGCTCATCGTAAGCGAGCACTCGAGGCGATCCGTTATACGAAGTTCCGTGGGAATCGCTTCGCTCCATAGACAAGAGCAAAAGGTGTCGGCGTTGGCTCGATTTGGCGTCGTCTGATCGACCAAAGAACCACCGGCAGCTCCTCGATCCAATTTCTTCAGACTTGCGCAGCCTGCCGAAAGTTCGGTCTTGAGCCCGCAGCACTTCAGCGTTGCCCTCTCCGCTTGACCGTTGCTTCTCGGGTGAGCAACGAGCTTAAGCAGATCTTGGCGCCAAGATCTTGGGCGATCGCATGAAGGTGCGGCTCGTGAATTGTGTGCCATTGTCGGTGATGATCCCGTTAGGGACTCAAAGCAACAAACAATTGACCTAAAGAACTTGATCACGCTGTTGGCTGTCACCTTCCTCCTGCTTCCACTTGAGGCCACTTTGTGAACTTGTCGATTACAGCGTACAAGTACTCAAAGCCCCGACAACTTCGGGAAAGGGGCCGAGGATGTCGAGCCCCAGGACGAAAATGGCGAGGATAAAGGGATTGTTTGGAGAGCTTGAGCTGGTTGATGTATCTGCTTGGAGTGGGCTGCACGCTTCACACTTGGTTACTTGTGAAGTTGCATCTGGGGCTGTCGGCCAAAAGAAACCTTTGGGAAGGCTTTGCGGCAAGTGCTCTTGCGCCAATGTGGTGACCACATATGCCTCCGTGTATCTCCGCCAACAGCTCTTGTCCTTCTTCCCGGAAATGCACTTCAATTTCACTCCATTGAATCTTTTTACAGATGCAGATGTCATCGACAAACTGGTACATACTTTCGATTGCCGGGCTACTTTCTCGCTTCTTCTTGCTCTTGGGAAGTTCTCTGTCTCAAGGAAATGGACTATTCTTTGTGCCCATGTTGGAGCTTGTGGCTCGACAACAAGGACTAAAGGCGCCAAATGCTGCTGCGGAACATTCGCTTCTCGGCAAGAATCAGGGATCCTGCCGGGCGTGATGCTCCCGGCAAGCGTGTCGGGACACTGACTTGTCGGGAGCGTCGCTTCAACGAAACAAACCCTAGGGCTTGTCGGAGTAGGCTGCTCCTCGGCACTCTTTGTGTTGATCTTGGGGACCTTCTTGGGCGGCTTGGGAGCTGCGGGAAAGTAGTCGCCAGTAACTAACTTCCTCTTCTTGCTCTGTCCACTTGATGGTGTGACAGATGGTTGAGTCAACTTGAGCACAAAAATTCTTGGTTCCACAGGCAACTTGAGTGCGGCACATTTTGACAAGCCATCTGCAATGCCGTTTTGAGCTCTTGGAACATGTTCCATCTGCAGGCCGTCAAAATGTTCTTCCAGCTTCCTCACTTCATCAATGTAGGCTTCCATCAACGGACTCTGATAATCTTTGTTAACTTGACGGACGACAAGCTGTGAGTCACCCCTGACAATAAGCTTCTTGATCCCAAGGTCTGCCGCGATCCTGAGTCCGGCAAGCAGGCCTTCATACTCTGCAGTATTGTTTGTTGCTTGCTCCTTGGGAAAGTGCATCCGGACCACGTACTTGAGGTGCTCTCCGGTGGGTGCGACAAGTATGCGCCCGACCGCGCCTTGCAGCGAGAAGGCACCATCAAAGTACATGATCCATTCTTTGCTCGCTTCCTTAACGGGATGCTCCTCTCCGGAGTTTCTTCATCGGTGTTGGCGTCCATTCGCTATGAATTCTGCCAATGCTCGGCTCGAATAGTTGAAGTACTTTCAAACTTGAGGCCAAAGCTTGACAATTCCGGTGCCCACTCGACAATCTTGCTGTTGCTTACGGATTCATGATATCCTCTTCAACGGAAAGCGAGTGACAACTGTGATCTCATGTGCTTGAAAGTAATGGCGCAGCTTCCTTGAGGCCATGAGAAGGCGAAAAGCAACCTCGCACACAGAGTACCTCGATCTAGCCCCCTGCGAAGGGAACCGACAAAGTAAACTGGGCTGCACCATCTTCTACCTTCTCTTCTTGTGGCTCTTGCAGATCCATCCTTGCGGAGCGAGAACTTGTCGGGAAGCCCCACTTGTCGCCCGGACTCGCTTGCATGCCAGCGGCTCATCATCCGCCTCCCTCTCCGCTACTAACGTAGCACTAACCACTTGATTGGTTGCCGCCAGATATAGCAGCAACTTCTCTTGTGGCCTAGGTGCGACAAGTATTGGAGTGGAGGAGAGGTATCTCTTCAAGTCCTGCAGCGCAGCCTCCGCTTCCGGAGTCCATTTCATTGGACCTGCCTTTTTCAAAATTTTGAAAAACGGCAGGGCGCACTCAGGAGACTTAGAGATGAACCTACTGAGAGCAGCAACGCAGCCGGCAAGCCTTCGCACATCCTTGACGCGCTTTGGTGCTTCGATCTGTTCAATGGCTTTGATCTTGTCGGGATTGGCTTCGATTCCCCGCTGAGATACGTAGAATCCGAGAAGCTTGCCGGAATGAACTCCAAACACGCACTTCTCAGGATTCAACTTGAGATTGATCTTGCGCAGATTTGCAAAAGTCTCGTCCAAATCTTGGATCAGAGTTTCTTTGTCCTTGCTCTTGACCACTATATCATCCATGTAAGCTTCTACATTTCTGTGCAGCTGTGGCTCAAAAGCATGACTGACTACTCTTGCATATGTAGAACCAGCATTCTTTAGTCTGAAAGGCATCCGTACAAAGCAGTGCGTGCCACATGGAGTAATGAATGCGGTTTCTCCTCATCCTCTTCTCGCCATGAAGATCGATGATATCTGAATATGCATCAAGGAATGAAAGCAGATCACATCCCGCCGTGGAGTCGACAATCTGGTCAATGCGCGGCAAGGGAAATGGATCCTTGGGACAAGCTTTATTAACATCGATTGAAGTCAATACAAAGCCTCCACTTCCCATTTGCTGCGGCGACTACTCTGGATTGGCTAACCACGTTGGATGGAGTACTCCTCGGACCAAGCCTGCTTTGCTTCCAATTTCTTGATCTCCTCGCAATGAACTCTGGCGTTTCTCGCTTGTTTTCTAACTCTCTCGCTTGGCGGGCGAGCGTGAGGGAAGGCGGCAAGGTGGTGCTCAATTACTTTCACGGGAACACGGGGATGTCGGATGGTTGCCATGCAAACACATTGACATTCGCCCTTGCAGAAAGCAATGGCGCGCTTTCCTATTTAGGGTCAAGCGTGGCACTGATGGTGAAGGTACCACAGTGCCGTCCTCCTTGGCGGCCACTTTCTTGGTCTCAGGTGTTGCTGTCTTTGCCTTCTTGCACTTGCCGGTGGAGCTCGATGGTGCGTCCTCGACGGTGGCGCAGCACTCCGAAGAGGTGCGCTTGCCGGAGTGGGCATCAGAGCTACTCTTGCCGGACTTGGTCTTCTTCTTCCCAGGGAGCTTCCGGTGACAAGTGGTTCGATTCTACTCAAGGCTGCTGCTTCCGGTAGATCTTGTCGATGCACGGATAAGTGCATCTTTCTTGTCGCCATGGGACGGAAATAACACTTATCGGACCGAGGCATCTTGAGCACATTGTAAGCGTAGTGAGAGGCTGCCATGAACTTGGCAAGCTGGGCGACCAGTATCCCATTGTAGGGCAATGGGAAATCAACAACGTCAAGCGTGACTCTCTACATTCTGAAATTCAGCTCGCTGCCAAAAGTTCTTGGCGATTGCAATCTTCCCCTTCGACTTGCTCCTTCCCGGATTTATTCCTTGAAAGGTACGGTCTCTTTGAGATTCTGTTGTCGGGGATCTGGAGCTTCTTGAGCACCGCGGAAGAGATCGATTCAGGCCGGCCCGCCGTCAACCAACATCTTCGTGACCTTGAGGTTGCGGATTGTTGGCGAAAACCAACTTGTCGGCAAGCACCCGACCGCAGTTGATGCGATCGGGGTGATCCTCAACATCAAAAATGATGGGCGTCTGGACCCGCCAGGGCTTGTGCGATTCAACGGACGGTTCTGCTGCATTCACCTCCCGCACCCACTGTTTGAGTTGGCGGTGCGAGGTGTGCAGAGAGGCGCCGCCGTCGACGCACAAAACCTCCGTTGCCTTCTGAAACTCTTGCTCGTCGGTCTCGTCTTCCTCCATCTCATCATCTTCATCTTCGTCTTCGTCCTTGTCACGGCCACGGGGAGGCCTGTCTCCTTGCCGCTGCTTGGCCTTGCCGCGGCGCCCTCCCCGGGCAGGATGCTTCTTGCCGGATCCTCCACCACCTTCCTGGGCCTTCTCCTTGTCGCGGCGCTCGTATTCAGCTTTCTGTAGCTCCGCCATCTGCTCCACTTTCTTGCAGGCTTAGAGGTCATGGCCCTTGGTGCGGTGGATCTTGCAGTACTACTTGCCGGAGCCGTCCTGCTTGTCGGCGGCCACCACAGCCTCACCAGAGTCACCAGCTTTGGCCTTCTCAGCGCCACCTCCGTTGCCGGACTGCTCGACGACTAGCACATCCTTAGCTTTTCTTTTTCTGTTGTTCCGCCTCCGGTTCTTCTTTGCCGGAGGGGCGTCCTCAACTTGTCGAGATCATTCGCTCCTGCATTCTCTCCGAGTTTTCCTCCCTCCTCAGCCCGTGCACACTTGTCGGCCAGAGCGTATAGCTCGCTGACATCTCTGATCTTGCACATCGCCATGTTGGAAATATGCCCTAGAGGCAATAATAAAAGTATTATTATATTTCATTGTTCATGATAATTGTCTTTTGTTCATGCTATAAGCGTATTATCAGGAAATCGTAATACTGCGTGTGAACACATAGACCACAATATGTCCCTAGTGAGCCTCTAGTTGACTAGCTCGTTGTGATCAAGATAGTCATGGTTTCTGACTATGGACATTGGATGTCGTTGATAACGGGATCACATCATTAGGAGAATGATGTGATGGACAAGACAATCCTAAGCATAGCATAAAGATCGTGTAGTTAGTTTGCTAGAGCTTTGCCAATGTCAAGTATCTCTTCCTTCGACCATGAGATCGTGTAACTCCCGGATACCGTAGGAGTGCCTTGGGTGTATCAAATGTCTGGCGTAGCTGGGTGACTATAAAGGTGCATTACAGGTATCTCCGAAAGTATCTGTTGGGTTGACACGGATCGAGGCTGGATTTGTCACTCCGTATGACGGAGAGGTATCTCTGGGCCCACTCGGTAATGCATCATCATAATGAGCTCAAAGTGACCAAGGTGTTGCCACGGGATCATGCATTATGGTGCTGAGTAAAGTGACTTGCCGTAATGAGACCGAACAAGGTATTGGGATACCGACGATCGAGTCTCGGGCAAGTAATGTACCGATTGACAAAGGGAATTGTATATGTGGGTTTGATCGAATCCTCGACATCGTGGTTCAACCGATGAAATCATCGAGGAGCATGTAGGAGCCAACATGGGTATCCAGATCCGCTGTTGGTTATTGCCGAGAGTCGTCTCGGTCATGTCTGCGTGTCTCCGAACCCGTAGGGTCTACACATAAGGTTCGGTGGCGCTAGGGTTGTAGGAAGATGAGTATGTGCATACGAATGTTGTTGAGTCCGGATGAGATCCGGACGTCACGAGGAGTTTCGGAATGGTCCGGAGGTAAAGAATAATATATAGGAAGTGGTATTTCGCCATCGAGAAAGTTTCGAGGTCTCCGTAATGTCTGGGACCACGGAAGGTCGGGGGTCCACGGGTGGGGCCACCCATCTCGGAGGGCCCCATGGGCTGAAGTGGGAGGAACCAGCCCATAGTGGGCTGGTGCGCCCCTAGGCCCACCCTCGCGCCTAGGGTTGAAACCCTAGGGGTGGGGCGCCCACTGGCTTGGGGGCACTCCACCCCTGGCCGCCCCCTCGGAGATTGGATCTCCAGGGCAGGTGCCCCTCGGAGGCCTATATAAAGGGGGAGGGAGGGGGCTCTGTACCCTTCTACTTGGCGCCTCCTCCTCCCTACACCTCTCCTCCTCCGTAGTCGCTGGGCGAAGCCTCGCAGGAGTTCTGCTGCATCCACCACCACGCTTGCGTCGTCTTCTTTGGATCTTCATCAACCTCTCCTTCCCCTTGCTGGATCAAGAAGGAGGAGACGTCTCCGTCCCATCGTGTGTTGAGCGTGGAGGTGCTGTCCGTTCAGCACTTGGACATCGGTGATCTGAATCACGTCGAGTAACGACTCCATCATCACCTTGCAAGCTTCCGCACTTACGATCTACAAGTGGTATGTAGATGCAAACTCTCTCCGTTACTCGTTGCTTAGATGAACTCATAGATGGATCTTGGTGAAACCGTGGGAAAAATTTTAATTTTCTGCAGCGTTCCCCAACAGTGGCATCATGAGCTAGGTCTATGCGTAGTTCTCTAATGCACGAGTAG